>CM040240.1:266616571-267056858 GCA_022545495.1 Chrysanthemum lavandulifolium
GGTTCCTCTTGAGAGATGAAACAAGTAAATAGCGGTTTGATGGTCCTTATGATTTGCTTTGTTTTGTTTATACACAAAGCTAAGTAAAGCATTGTGAGGTTTTGTGAAACCCTTAGCTTTGTGTCTTGTCATAACTCGAGTAGAAGGACCAATGATTTGATCGGTTGGATGATTCTTATGAATCAGTAAAATAGGAGCTGTGGAACTTCATATGTATCATCAAGTTAGTATAATCGCACCTTCATTGGAATCTAAAAATTCCTTCATCTTCAAGCTCATCATCGGTTTCTTCTAACCGGCATGGTAGAATCATCTAAATCATCTAAAATCTTGGCAGCAGTGCGGATCTTTGGTCGAAAATCTTGTCAATCTTGTGAGAGTACTCTGTAGTCTTGTTCTTCTTCTTTGCCTCTTCATAAGCTCTCCTTTGTTCATCGTGTAAGAATGTGCTAAAACATCTTGAAGAAGCATCGATTAAGTTCCTCTTGAATAGATTGATCCTCGTGAGATAATGAGGATTGTGGTGCAACAGATCTTGTTTTGGAGAATCGATCTTTGCTTAGGAGCAATGATACTTTGTTTTGGACTTACGGGATCTTTATTAGGACGACATCGGTCTAATATGAACTCCATGAACAACATATTATGAATCTTCTCCATGATACAGGTTTGTTCTCTTCTTACGGTACATAGTTCATGGATGGAGTTAAAACTTCAAGATCAAACATCCAATTAGGACCTTTACCCTTCTGATTCTCTTGATCTTCTAAAAACTCAACATGAAGACAATCTTGAACCTTCTTAGTAACTTTGTTGTAGACCCTAAAGCCTTTGCTGTTGGTACAATAACCCAATAAATAACCTTCTTTTGACTTGCCATCAAACTTCCCCAAATTATCAATGGTGTTTAAAATAGTGAGAGGACATCCAAAAGGCTTCAAGAATCTTATGTTGGGTTTGTTGCCCATCAGCAACTAATAAGGTGTCTTCATTTGTGGTTTTGTGGGATACTGTTAAGAACATAACAAGCGACACTTACACTCGACCCGAATTGAATAGGTAGTTGAGAGTCGCAAGCATAGTTCTGCTTCAATCAAAGTCCTATTTTCCTTTCGCAACACCATTTCTTTGTGGTGTTCTTGCAATCTTGAACTCCCTTTGATTCCTTTGTTAGCACGAGTCATCCATAAGCTTGTTCTTGAATTCGGTTCCATTGTCGCATCTAATACCTCTAACCTTGAGTCTTAATTGGTTTCAAGTGCTATAATTAGAGTCGAATAGCATCAAAAGTATCATCTTTAAAGCCCAAAAGAAAACCCAATGAATCTACTACAATCATCGTAATAACCAAACAGTATCTTCTTATTTAAACTTGCCACGAGACGGTCCAAATAAATCCATATGTACTCTAATGGTTCTCTAATAGTTCTTTCCTCAAGCTTCTTGCAGGAAGCTTTGTGTTGTTTACCCTTCTTGCATGCCAAACATGATTGATCATTCTTGTAAGTCTTTGAAGGTAAACCTCTAACTAAATTGCCTTTGACCAATTTGTTGATGTTCTTGAAATTAACATGGCCCAATCTTCTATGCCATTGATGTGCCTCTTAGATGTTGCTTTAGCCACCAAACATGTGGCTCTTCCATAGGAATGTAGACTCTTCATGTCTAAACTATACACATCATTTGTCCTTGGTACTCTAAGTACTACCAAGACATCATCAACGAGTTTGAAGTCGGAAGAAAGGATGAGACATTCGTGTCGTGAATAACACGGATGCTTTTATCACAAATTTGAGAGGCCGACAAAGGTTGAACTTTAGCTCCTTCACATATCGACATTCTCAAAATCAATTCTTCCGCTTTAATTGTTCCTTTCCGGTAATCCTTCCTCCATTGGGATCATTCCCAAATGCAACTTTTCCTCCACTAATATTTCTAAAATCGACGGGATCTCTTTATCACTGTCATACTTCGGAGCAACCACTATCCACAATAAGATGATCCTTAAGCTCCTCTTCGGGTTGCCGCACACAAAGAAAGAGTTAGAAACTTTTAGGAACCCAGCCATTCTTGACTTGTGTTCCTCGAGGAGTTACAAACTCAAATTCTTTGAGTATGTAATTTTATTTTAAAAAAAAAAGGGAATTTTAAAAGAAAAAAAAGGTGGGGAAATGTTTTTTAACAAAAAAACAAAACCGGGGAAATTTAAATTTAAACCATGGGTTTGTAAATTTTAGAATTTTTAAATTTTATTTGGGCCCTAAAAAAGGTTTTTTAAAAATTTTTAAAAACCCCCCCAAAAAAATGGGCCCTTGTTGGTAATTTTTATTTTCTTTATTAAATTTACTTAGTTTTAAACTTTAAATCCCTTTTTTAAATTTGGGGGTTTTTCCCCCTTTCTTTCCCTTTTTTTTAAAATTTTAAATGGATTTTGGTTGTTGTTTAACAACCCAGATTGTCAATTTGTTTCCACTTTTGGGCTTTTTTGAAAAAAATTAATTTTTTTACCCCTTTTTTAAAATTTTTTTAATTTTATTTTTTTTTAAATTTTTTTTTAAATTGTTTTTTTTTAAATTTAAAACCAATTTTTTATTTTAAAAAAAATTCTCAAAAAAAAAATAAAATTAAAATAAAATTTAAAAAATTTTTTCCCCCCTTTTTAAACCTTTAAACGGGACTTTAAGGGGTTTTAAACAATCACATCCCCTTTTCCCTTTCCCTTTTTAAACCCTCCAATTTTAACACCCTTTTTCTAAAAAAAAAATCCCCCCCCCAAAATTTTCCCCAAAAAAAGCCCTTTCCCATTTTTTTAAAAAACCCCTTTTAAACCTTTTTTGGAATAAAGGAAAGGATTTTCCCTTTTGGGAACATTTTAAACTCCCTTTTAAAATATTGAACCCTCAACGGGTTTTGGTTTCAATTTTTTTAATTTTAAAAATATATTTAAATTTGGGTTTTTATTTTCCCCTTTTTATATTTTTTTTGAAAAATTTATTTTTAAATTTATTTTGTTTTTAAAAAAATAAATTTTTGGGTTTTAAAAGTTTTTCCCCGGGTTTAAAAAAAAACTTTTATTTTTTTTAAAAAGTTTTAGTTTGTTTTTTAATTTTTTTTTGGGGTTTAAATTTTAAAAGGGGAAAATTTTTAAAAAAAAAAAAAAGGGTTTCGTTGGGCCAAAACTTCCCGGCAAAAGGGAAAAAAAAACATTTTAAAAAATTTTTTTTTCCCAGCAAAAACCCCCGGGGGGAAAAAATTTTAATTTTTGGGTTTTTTTTAAATTTTAAATTTTTAAAGGATTTTTAAAAAAAAAAAGAGCCCTTTTTCCAAAATTTTTTTTAAAAGGGTTTTTCACCTTTAAATTTTTGGGAATTTGGTTAAAAAAGTTTCCTAAGTTTAAAAAAAATTTTCAAAAAAAAAACCCAAATTTCCCCTTTAAAATTTAATATTTAAACGGAAAATTTAAATTTTAGGGTTTTTAAACCCAAAAAACTTTTTCCCAAATGAAAAAGGGCAAAGAAAAATCTTTTTAAAAGGGAATTTGGGTTTAAAAAAAAATTTTTAAATTTAAAAAGGGATCCAAATTTTTTTTTTGCATATTTTAAAAATGCATAAATTAAATTTTCTTCCCTTTTTTGGTTTTTTTTTGGGTTTAATTTTTTAAAATTTATTTTAAAATTAAATTTTTAAAATTTAAAAAATTTAATTATTTTTAAATTTTAATTTTTAAAATTATTTTAAAATTATAAAAATTTTTTAAATTTTTTTAATGTTTTTAAATTTTAAATAATTTACAAAAATTTTTTAAAAAAAAAAAAAAATTTTAAAAAAAAAAAAAAAATTTTTTTTTCAAAAATTTAAAAAAATTTGGGTTTTAAAAATCCCCCGGAAAAGGCCCCAAAATTTTCCCTAAAACCCCTTTTTATAATTCCTACTATTAAAATTATTAAAAATTTTTTTTTGGGGGGTTTTAAGGTTTTAATTTTAAAAAATTTTTTTTTAAAAAAAATTTTAAAAATTAAAATTTAAAAAGGTTTTTTTTTTTAAAAAATAAAAAATTTTTAATTTGACCCGGTTTAAAAAGGGGTAAATTTTTAAAAAAAATCCCCAAAAAAAAAATTTTAAATTTAAAAAGGGGGTTTTAAAAATTTTAAAAATTTTTTTTTTGGCAAAAGGCCGAAAAACCCTCCCCCCTTTTTTTTACTTTTTGGGGAAACTTTGTTTTATCAAAAATTTTAAACTTTTGGGGAGGGCAGTTTTCCATTTTAAATGGAATTTTAAAATTCCTTTAAAATTTTTTAAAGGGAAATAATTTTCAAATTTTATTTTTCCCCAAACCAAAAGTTTTTTTTTGGTTTTTTTAAAGGGTTTTGGGGTCCCAAATTTTCGTTTTAAAAATTTAAACACTTTAAAAAATTATAATTTTTTAAAAATTAATAGGGTTTCAAATTAAAATTTATTAATTTTTAAAACTTAGGGGGGAAAAATTTTAATTATTTTTAAAATTTAATTTAGGAAAAAAAAAAATAAAAAATTTAAAATCCTAAAAAATTATAAAAATTTACTAAAAAAAACTAAAAAGAAAACCTTTTAAGGAAAAAATTTTTTAAATTTGCCCTTTTTAACATTAACAAATTTCCTTTTTTTTAATTTCCCCAAAAGGCCCCAAAAAATTTTTTAAACCCAAATATTTCTTAAATTGGGTAAGCTTTACTTTAATTTCTTTTTGATTTTTGGGCCCTTTGTTTAAAATTTCTTTTTTAAATAAAGGAAAAGGTTTTAAGTTTAATTTGTTAAATTTGGTTTTTTTTGTAAGCCCTTTTAAAACAATTTCTTGGGAAAAAGAAGGGTTAGGGGGGGGGAAAGGGGGAAAAGAAACCAAAAAAAACCAAAAAAATTTTTAAAAAAATTTAAATAATTATAAAAAATTTAAAAAAATTTTTATTTAACCCAAAAACTTTGTTAAAAAATTTTTTTCAAAAAGGGAAAAAAATTTTAAAAACAATTTTTAATTTATATTAAATGGAAAAAAATTTTTTAAAAAATTAAAAAAAAACCCCTTTAACCCCCAATAAACCCTTTTCACGGAAGATTTTTTTTTTTTTTAATAATTTTTCCCTTTCCCTTTCCCAATTTTCAAAGGGCCCCTTTCAAAATAAAAAAACCCTTTTCCCTTTCCGTATTTTTTTTGGGCCCCTTTTTTTTTAAAAAATATTTTTTTTAAAATTTAAAAAAAAATTTAAAAAAAATTTTTTTTTTTAATTTTTTTTGTTTTTTGGGCTTTTAAAAACCCCAAAACCCAAAACCCCCAAAAAAAAACAAAAAAAACCCAAAAAACTTTTCCCCATCAACCCTAGCGAAAATTAAAAAACGGGAAACAAAAATTTTTAAAATTTTAACCCTTTTTTAAAGGTTTTAAAAGGGAAAAAATTTTTGAAACAATTTAAATTAAATTTTTAAAAAGGGTTTTTTTTAAATTTAAAATTTTCAAAATTTTTTTTTTTAAAAAAATTTTTATTTGGGTTAAAAAAATTTCCCAAGGCGCAAGGGGGAAATTGGAAACCTTTATTGGGAAATTTTTGAATTTAATTCTTTAAATTTATTTGGCAAAATAATTTTCGTATTTAAAAAAAAAAATTTTTCTCTAAAAAATTTTATAAAATTTTTCCCATTAAACATTTTTTAAAAAAATTTTTTAAAAAAAAAAAAAAAAATATAAAATTTTTTTTTAAATTTTAATTTAAAAAAAAAGGGTTTTCAAATTAAATTTACCCTTTAAATTTCCCAAAACAAAAAATTTGAAAAATTTGCCTTCAAACCCGCCGTTTTAATTTGGGGAAATTCACAAAAAATTTAAATTGGGAAATTTTAAAAAATTTTTTTCCCTTTTAATTTTTAGGTGTTTTTTAGATGTTAAAAAAATTCTTTAATAAAAAATTTTTAAAAATTTAAATTTTCTGGGAGGGTTTTGTTTCCCGGTTTTATTTGGGTTTGGGCAGAGGGGATGGTTGGTTTTTTCATTTTGGAATTTAAATTTCCCAAGTTTAAGGGAAACACAAGGGGTGGATTTTGGGTTGGTTTTTGGATTTAAAGGGTCCTTAAATTTTAAACTTTGGTGAATTAAAATTTTGAAACCCAGTTTTTTTTTTGATAAATTTTAAAATTTTTTGGCCCAATCCCAAATAAATTTTTTTTATTTAGTTTGATTTTAGTTTTTTTTAATTTTGTTAGCTTTGGGAAAGGTTAAAACAAATTTATCAAAGGGTTTTTGTTTGGAAAAAAATTTTTTTAAAAAAGAAGGAAAAAATTTTCCCCAACTATTCAAAATTTTTAATTTCAAAAAAATTTTTTCAACCCTTTTTTTTAATTTTTTGGAGGGTTTTCTTTTAAAAACCCCTTTTTAAATGTTTGTATGTTTTTTGCGTTTAAATAATTTTTAAAATTTATTTGGGTTTTTTAATTTTTTGGAAAAAGGGAATTCTTGGGAAAAGATTCTTGGGCCCAAAAACTTTTAAAAAATTTTTATTTTGGGGTTTTTATGCTTTGGAAAAAAACTTAAATTTTTTTCCCCAAAAAAAACAAAAAATTTTAAAAATAAAATTAAATTTTTTTTTTTAGATTTTAAAAAAAAAAAATTTTTAAAAATTTTGGGAAAAAAAAAATTTTTTGTTTTCCTTCACTCAAATTGGGTTTTATAAAAATTTTTTTTATTTAAAATTTGGGGTTTAGGGCCCTGGAACAAAAAAACCCCCTTTTAACATAAAAACCGGGGTTTTTTTTTTCTTTTTTAAACCACCCATGGACCAAATTTATTCCAAAATTGATTGCCTCGAACGTTTTGTTTTTAAAAAGGGAAACCCCCTTAAAAAAGGGGAAAAAATGCTTAAAAATTTTTATGGGTTTCCTTTTGGGGTTTTTTTAAACCCAGGGAAAAATTTTCCTTTTCCCTTTCACAAATTCCTTTCCCCTTTTTTAAAAGCCGGGGGAAAAAAAAATGGGCCCAAAAAAACCTTTTTTTGTTTTGGTAATTTAAACCCCCTAAAATTCTTTAAATTTAAAAAATTTTTAAATTTTTAAGGGGTTAAACGGGGTTAAAATTTTGGGAAATTTCCAAAAAAAACCGGTTTGTTCTTTACTTTTTTTTTAAAAAGGGTTTGCCCCGGGTTTTCCCCTTTTTAGAACTTTTTTCCCCAAATTTTTAAATTTGTTTTTGGTTTTGGTTTAACGAAAATTTTTTCCCATTTAAAACGAATTTGGTTTTTGTTTTTAAAAGTGTCCCTTTTTAAAATTATGGAACCAACCCTTTTTTTTTTTTGGCAAGGAGGGCAGGGGTTTTTTTAAGGGACAGACAAAAAATTTTTTGTTTGGTTTTGGTAAAATGAAAATTTAACCTTAAAAAAAAAAAGGGGGGGGGCGGGTTTCCTTTTTGGGGTTTTTAAAAATTGTTTTTTTTTTTTTTTTTCCCAAATATTATTTGGGTAAAATTTTTTTTTGGTTTTTTATTTTTTTTTTTAAAAATTTTGTGGGTTTTAAATTTAAAATTGGGGTTTATTTAAAAAGGGGATTTTTTATTTTAAAAATTTTTTTGGTTTAAGGGTTAAACCCTTTTGAGAAACAAAATTTTTAAATAAATTTTTAAAAATTTTATTTTAAATTTCTTTTAAAAAAGTTTTTATCCCAAAAAAATTTAATGGGAATTTAAATTTTTTGATTTTAAAAAGTTAAAAAGGTTAAAAATTTTAATTTTAAAAAACCATTTTTTCCCCAAAAACCTTTTGGGTTTTTCCAAACCGGGAAAAAAACAAACCCAACAATTTTTAAAACCCCCTTTTTTGGGGCCGGAAAGGGCCCCCAATTTATTGAAAAATTTAATTTTACTAAAAATCATTTTTTTCGGAAAATTTTTGTTTTTAAAAACAAAATTTTTCCTTTTAACAATTTTAAGTTTTTTAAAAATTTTTTTTAAATTTCTAAAATTTTTTTATTTTTTACTTCAAAATTTAAATTTTTTTTATTTTTTTTTTAAAAAGGGTTTCGACAAACCCCCAATTTTTTTGGTAATTTAAATTTGTTGCAAATTTTTTTGGAAAATTCTTTTTTTTTTTTGGAAAAAGGGGGAAATTTTAAATTTATCGGGCAAAATTTCGGGTTTGTTCAAGGGGGGAAAAATAACCCCCAAAAAAATTTTTTTTTTAATAGGGTTTTTTTTTTGGTGTTTACCCAAAGGGTTTTGGGGAATTTTTGGTTTTTTGAGGGGTTAAAAGTAGGAATGGGGGGGGTTTAAAAATGGGTTTATATATGAAAAAATTTTTTTGGGGGAAGAAAAAAAAGAAAAAGTTAATTTTAAACCAAATTTTTCCCGTTTATTAAAAAGGGGAAACTTTTTTTTTGGGGGTTTTTGGGGAAGGGAGGTGGTTTTTTTGGGGTTTGGGTTTGGGGGAGGGAATAAAATTGGGTTATTAAAGGGTTTTAAATAATTAAATTTTAAAATTTAAAAGAAAAGGGGGTGGAATTTAAATTTTCCAATTTTAAAAAATCAAAACAGGCTTATTTAAAAAAATAACAAAACCCAAAAATGATTAAAAAATTTTTAAATAAATTTTAATTTAAAAAAAACAAAAAAATTATTTTAAAATTTTTATTTCCCAAACCTTTTTTTGAAATCTTTTTAAAATTTGAAAATAAATAACAAGTTTCCCTTTTTAAAAATTTAGGGTTATTTTCCTTTTTTAAAATTTATAAGTTTTAAACTTTTATTTTGGGAATCTTTTTTAAAAACCCCTTCAAATTTTTTTAAAAATTTCTTTTTAAAAAAAGGGTTTTAATTTTAAATTTACAAAACCTATATAAATTTAAAATTAAGGGAAAATATAAAACCCTTTTAAAGCTTTTTCCGGGAAAAAAAAAGGGGTCCCAATCCGGAACATTTTAAAACAAACAAAAACCTTTTCAAAAACCAAAACCAACTTAAACTTTGGGCTTCCCTTTCCCCCAAATTTCAAAAGTTACTTTGCATTCACTTTTAAAAATTTTAAATTACTAATTTAATACCAAAATTAAAAAGGGCCTTAATTTTTTAAACAAACGGGTAAAATTACAAAATCAAACCGAACAACCGCTTTTTTACTGAAAAAACCCCCAAAAACCCCTATTGACCCAAATTTTTTTTTCCAAAAAAATTTTTTAAATAAATTTGGGGTTTTTTTTTTTTAAAAAAGGGTGTTTTTGGGTTTTTAATTTATTTTTTAAAATAAAAATTGTAATTTTTTAAATTTTTTCCCTAAAAGAATTAAAATAAATTTAAAATTTTAAAAAACCTTTTTTTTAAAATTTAAATATTTAAAAAATATTTTTTTCAAAATCAAATTTTTTACCCTTTAAAACAATTTAAACAAGTTTCTTTTTAGAAAATTTCCCAACCATTTTATTTGAAACCATTTATTATTTAAAGGTTTTTAAAACAAAACCCGCCAATTTTTTGAATGTTTTGAAAAAACATTTAATATTTATTTCAAAACCTTAAATTTTTTTCCCAAGAATTGCTTTAAAAATTTTTAAAGTATTTTTAAAACCCCGGGAAAACCCCCAAACCCCTTGAAAAACCTTTTTAAGTTTCGGCCCTTTTTCTTTTCAAAAGGGAAGGTTGGTTTTAAAAAATTTTTCCCTTTTTTGGTTTTTAAAAGAACTTTTTCACCCAATTTAAGAATTTTAAATTTTAAAAATTTTAAACCTTCCCCATTGAAATTTTTCCTTTAGCAAGGGTTTCTTTTCCCACTTAAAATTTGACCCTTTACCCTTAACGTTTCCCTTTTGGTTTCAAAATTTTTAAAACTTTACGCATTAAACCCCCTTTTACCCTTTAATTTTACTTTTCCCAATTTTAGGAATTTTAAAATTTTTAAAAATTTCCAAAATTATTTTTGTTTTTTTTTAAAACTTTTTGGGGTTTTTTTGGGTTTCTTATTAATTTTTAAACTTTTAAAAAACCCCAATTTTAAATTTTTTAAAATTTTATCAAAACGGATTAAACAAGTTTAATTTTATTTTCCCCCAAATTGGGTTTCCCAAAAACGGGAAATTTCCTTTTCCTTTAAAGGGTTTTCCCAAAACCCTTTTGGACTGGGGAAAAAAACCCCATTTTTAAAAAAACAATTTTAAACCCTTTTGGTCTTTTTCATTTCCCCTTTAAATTCCCAAGGGTTTATTTTAAATGTTATTTAGGGTTGGGGAATTAAAAGGGAATTAAATTTGTTTTGAAAAGTTTTTGAAACTTTTTTAAAATTTTTTGCCCCGAAAATTTTTAACTTTTTTGGGGAAAAAAATTGTTTCCCCCAAAGGGCTTTAAAATTTAATCCCTTTAAAGTTTTTTTTTTTAAAAAGCTTAATTGGATTTTGGTGGGTTATTTGGTAAATTTCATTTTTGGGGAAACTTCTTTGTTTTTGAAAAATACTTATTGGGAAAATCCCGGGTTAAAAAAATTGATAAATTTGGGAAAAAATTTTCATTTTAAAAGAATTCCCCAGATAGTTTAAATTTTAAAAAAAGAAATTCAAAGAAAAGGGTGAAAAGAAATAGCCCTCCATTATTCAACTTAGAAATGGACAAGGTTCAATTCATATACTCTTGGTTGTCACTTGATGACGCCGGTATTGAAGATTAAAAGTCGTCATGGACCCGATGGCGCATGCACTAAACCTTCTTAGCCACTCAAGTTTCTCTCAGCGAGCTTGTTTCATTCTCACAGGAACCCTATGTAAACTATTGGCTTTCTCTTAGAGATCGTTGGTATTGAAGAAGGAGACACTCTCCTAGTCTCCGCTCGGAAAACCAAAGCGCACTATTGAGTCTAGAGCCACGAGATTCATCAAAAGATCTCTTAGGTACACTTGACATTTCACCACTTGTTGATCACCAAATAAGATTATCGATGGTTCATATAGAATCCTTCACGGATCTTAGCAATGCTCTAGAACATTTATGAGAGGTTCACAACCGTGATCCTCGGTGATTGAATGGAAACTCCCGCCGGGTCAACATCAAAGCACCACGGCGGTCACGGTAACTCCCGTGGATTACGCGGTGTGTCTCAAACGGTCTGATCGTGAAGTGATGCTTGATGTACCTCGGCGACTCATCGAGCGTAGATGTACTTGTACATCGCGTTATCTCACTTGTGGGACTCCGGTTCGAGAACGGCCTTTGTAAGAATTAGAGTTGTATTTTCACACTATCTTGTTAACACTCTCAAGTTTAAACTTGTAAGTCTGGAACCGCTTATTACTAACTGTTTGAAATGTTTTCTTCTTATGGAAGCTCGGGAGCGGGATGATCGTCTTGATTCTTCTCATGCTCACACCAACATCATCACTAATGGAAGTTCTATTCAAAAGCAACACAATGATCGAGAATGATTCTTCGTCAAACCAAAGAATCTACAAAGTTAAAGACTTAAAGAACTTCATCGATGATTGAATTCCAACGTCAAAGAGCGTGTGAGCATGTTGAAGAATGACGTGGAGACACCGGAGCGTGAAGGCAAGGCACTGAAGCGGACTTGTTGCGACAACAACATACTATCACTTTCACCACAAAGAACAATGATCAAAGAACAAAGTTAAAGATGACGTCAAAGCATAACCGTTCAAAGAAGACAATTTCTCTACACTGGGGAGATTGCTCGAATCAAGGCAATTCTTCTCACAAGAAAGAAGAATGTCGAAGACGTCGAGCTACTATTACATCAACGCCTTCACCGTTCATCACCAACACTTGAGGGGGAGATTGTTGGAATCACTCCTAAACCATAATCAAGTGTTAGTAATTATTATGTAATAGTTAGCTTTATTATGGCCTTTATGTTTGTTATTAGCCTTAAGCTTATGTAGAAGGCCCATGAGCTTAGGCCCAAGCCCGTTAATGAAAGGATGGAAACTAGGAGTGTTGCCCTAGCTTTCCTCCTATAAATACCTTATGTAAACCCTCACTTGAGGGTTGGTTGTTCAAGTTATTTCCTTTCATACTCCTACGCGTAAACCGTATCATATTATCGTGTGTGTGTGTGGTTTTACTTGTTCAATCGCCTCATCTCTTTCTTATATTACTTGTGTTTGTAAAACTAGTGACCTAACACTAGACCCTTTTGGTTGTTACCGGTTTTAACACCATCAAGTATTGTATCTAAGGTGTTCGTACTCATTCTAGCAATTTTAGAATCTAAATGATCAACTAGTGTTTGAAGTTGAACACAAAGTTCACATTCACCACTTGTTATTTTACCCTTTTCTAAACGTTTTAGTTTTGCTTTTAATTCTATGACTTCTTTATCTAAACGTTGATTTTGACTCTTTAAAAGGTTGTTTTTGTTAATTAGTTTTAAGCTAATATTGCATAGTTTGTCATATTCATTATGAAATGAGTCGTCATCAGTGATGAACTACTATAGTATTCGTGACATACCTCGTCATTTGCCATGAGACAAATTTCTTCGTCCTCCTCGTCGCTCATTCCCCAGGTGCCGCTCACGAATGCATTTTGATCATCCCGTTTGGGACACTTACTAATAAAGTGGTTTGGGTCCCCACATTTAAAGCAAGTACGATCATCCTTTGGCTTCTCTTCCTCTTTGCTTTTCCGAAAGCCTTTCTTATCGTCATACGGTTGTTTGACGTATCTACCCTTTCTTCTAAAGAACTTCTTAAAGTCCCTTACCACCATGGCATACTCCTCATCATCACTATCCGAAGAGGAGTTCTCTTCATCGCTTGAGACTTTCTTTGCTTTAAGCGCAAGAGATTTGTGTTTCTCTTTCACCTTTGAAGCTTCAGAATCTTTAGCGAGAACGAGCTCATAGACCTTTAAGTTTCCTATGAGTTCATCAAGAGTGAGGATCGTCAAAGCTTTTGATTCTTCGATTGCCGTCACCTTAGATCTCCACTTTGATGGGCGCCTTAGATATCTCCTAACATGGTTACGGCTAGAAAAGATTCATCAAGTGCTTGTAAAGATGTAATAATAGTATTGAAATTTGCAAATGAATAATCTATAGTTTCCTCTTCCGATATTGAAAATTGTTCATATTGTTGAACAAACAAATCAATTTTATTATTTTTAACTTGTTGATTTCCTTGATGAGTTACAACTAAAGAATTCCAAATTTCTTTAGAGGTTTTAAGCAAAGAGATTCTTTCAAATTCCTTTTCGACAAAGATTATATAAAACCATTTTTGCTTCACTATTTTTAGAAAGCTTTTCTTCATTTCATCATTTAGTTTATCATGAGGTATGTTAACTAAATTTCCTTATCATCATTTGAGGTAGCCTCAAAATCCCTTCAACAATAATGTACCAAAGATCAATATCTTTAGACTTCACATACGTTTGAATCTATTTTTCCAATATATAAAACCATTAGTTTCAAGTAGTGGTGGTCGTTGCATAGATTGCCCTTCCTTATAATTTTCGAACCCATAGTGATCGAAAAGTTTTAAAATACAAATTTACTTTAAAACTTTTATAAACTTAGCTCTTGATGCCAATTGTGAAAAACTAGAAGGGGTTGAATAGTTTTGCCGATTTTAAGTTGATTTCAAAACTTTAGATTTGATATTATGTGAAATCGTATGGATGTTGAGAACGATAGATCTAATGATAATGCAAGCAAATAAATAAAGTTAAGGGATAGAAATGACACAACCGATTTATAGTGGTTCGCTACAAGGACACCTTCCTTGCCCTACTCCACTCCCCGAGTCACCTACTCGAGTCCAAGCACTATGTCAACAAACTCCTTCACTTGGCGGAGAAGCCTTCACAACGTTGCTTACACTTTTCCCAGACAAAGCTAGATACCGAGTCCGTAGCACGGTGGACCAAACAAACACAACTATTACACAACAAATATGTGAAATATCAAATACAAGATCTTCGCTATGTAAATCTTATGAGTTACAAATCAATCAAGGACCCCTTGCTTGGATGACTTGTAGAATGCTCGTGATCTCGCCTTAGAGAAGGACCTATATGAGGATCACAAATAGAAAGAAAGAAGAACAACTCTCTAGATCAAGTGATCTATATGTTAGAAGAGAATGAGAGTGTATGAGAGATTTAGTAAGAAGAGGGGTGAGTTAGAATGAAGAAATGACTCTCTATTTATAGGCAAAATTCTTCACTGTTCCCCGGATCCCATGGATCCCTTCCACAAGGGATCCGGCTAGCACAAAGCTAGGGATCCGTGGAACGCTCCTCTTTGCCCATGGGTTTTTTGGTTATGGATCATGGGTTATGGGTTGGTCCATGAGTTTTCTTTAGATTCAATGTATCTAAGTATACATTGTATCAAGTCTTCTTGGGTATGGGTTAAGATCCATGGGTTATGGTCCATGGGTTATGGTTTTTACCCATCCTAATAAACTATTACAACAAATGCTTAATGACTACATTTTTGTATTTAAATGGCTATATGTAAATGCTTTACAAAAATAACATGTATCCTTATAATTATACTTAAGATAACATTATATTTGTTATCAACAAAACACAAAGAGATCGCAAAATATTAATAAACGTTTTTACGGTTTATTTGTATTAACAGGGTTGTTTGGCATGAGTGTATCAATGAGCATTTGCACGATTTCCAGCCAAATACCCACCTTACATACACTACATTCCAATCAACAACGTAGTCAATAGCTGCCTTTTTTATACCATGAAAGATGGCTATCACAGTAGGAGTAGGTGGTCCAACAGTCTTTGCTATCACTTTCTGAACTACTACATTCCTATTCATCAAGTACTCTCTGATATATTCAAGACAATTTAGGGTGCGTTTGGTTTGTAGATGGGTTTGGTATAGGATTTGGATTTTGATTTGGTTTAAGATTTGAATTTAGATTTGTAAATAAATATTAAAATATATTATTATAAAATATAAAATATGAATCGAGGGCTCATGTCTAAAATTATTTGGTGGACGGGAATAGCTATGGTTGGATTTTTAAATACAAATAGAAGACAAGATATCATCGGACACTATCTCAATAACCCGAGCCTCACGATGGGTTTTCTCAGACACCCTTATATATGGTAGTCATTCCATATTATAAAACCCATGAACACCTACCAAACAAAGGATTTCACTTTAACTCCAATCCTTTTTATCAATACCCTCAAACCAAATGGGCCCTTAAGGTTAAGGATGAGATTAAAATTGTACTTGTTCTCAATATTTGACTTAGAAATGGACCTGACATGAAGCATCCATCTAATACTAAGATTTCTCTGCCACGAGCTTTGAAACTTTGTTTCAGAGCTCTCAGACACACATACACCCTTCCAAAAGTTCTTTTTGAAGACTCTGGATTTGGTTCTAGTTGTACATCAATTCTAACAGTTGTGCCTGGATTTTGATTAACCAACTCTTAGGCATATTCTCTAAGCATTGAATAATGCTCTTATACATCATATGTTCTCTGCATCCCCATCTTAAAGCCATTTTCATGTTTATGTTTGTGTTTTATGGTTGGATTAATGTCATTTTCATGTATGTGTTTGTGATACCACTCGAAGACTCTATATCGGTAAAACCGTATTTAAACACATTCTACAAAAATAATAATAATAATAATAATAATAATAATAAAATAAAAATAAATTGGGATCAAACGACCCTTAAAATCATTAACCTTACATGTACAATCTTAAGATAGGAAACCACAACCCCGTCTACATCTACATTCATCAAACTAAACTAGCGGAAACAACAACATAATAACCACAAGTCCCCAACCCTACTACCTATATTCATCATAAAGAGGGAAATCACAACAAAATAACCCCTACCCCTAACAACATTCATCATAAACAACAAAAGAACCAATCCCACCTCTAGCAACCAACCCCTCACATAAACCGCTTCACAAAGAAACTCAATCTTGGAAAGAATATTGTCATTAGTTTTCCTAAGCATCCTAATCAACCCTCTCGTCTTTCACAAATCAACTGTCTGAATCCTCCTAAGCTTGTTCACATTGGCCCTTGCAACTCTAGAACCTCTTAAGTTTCGAAGCTCAACAATCAGCTCCCCATAATACCGACCCTATTAGTAAGCTTTTGGCACATAGTCATCAATTCTTGTGCATGTTGCATGTCTTCCGCAATCTCTCGCTGGTAATGGGAAAGCATCATTTTATGACAAATGAGTTACAGGAAACCACGAGATCAAGAAACCGAGACATGTTGATGGTTAAGGAAACGAGGAATTTGTTCTTAAGAATGTGTGTGTTTCTGTTTTTGTGTGTGTGTGTGTTTCTGTTTGTAAAAGCGGACAAAAACGTGTAAAAACGGACGAAAACGTGCAAAAATGGACGTAAACGTGTAAAAACGGACAAAAACGTGTAAAAACGGAGCGAAAACGTGCAAAACAGAAAAACACGGAAAAACGAACGAAAACGTATAAAGAGGACGAAAACGTGTAAAAACGGATGCAAACGTGCAAAAACTGATGAAAACGGACGAAAACATGCAAAATGGACGAAAATGTGTATAAACGAACGAAACGTAAGAAACTAAAATTTAAGTTATTTACCGACGATTGTTAGTATAAAGGACTAACGATGCAAGTGTATCTGAAGAAAGTTTATGATATTGTTCACAATTTGAAAGTTTTAATGACTATTTCGGTAATAAAACAAGTTGGTTTACTAGATGTGTATATTAGAGAAACTATGTTTCTAATAAATAGACTTAATCCTTTAAAATTCTAACTTATCAAACCCGACCGAAATAACTTGACCCGTAGTTAACCCAAAATAACTCAACTCCCATCCGAAAACGAACCAGAGAGGATCTGTTGGAACCAATACAAACTGGTGAATCAAATATTTCTCCGATTAATCGTCATAGGGTACCCGCCGCAGCAACGCACGGTTTCTTAATTTGTACATGATTAAGTTTCAAAAAAAAATCGACAAAATAAGATATATATATCTCTCCCAAAGCGAATAATTGCATATATATTTTTTTGAGTTTTTATGTAAAATTTTTTTATGATAAAATATATATATATATTATATATATATATATATATATATATATATATATATATATATATATATATATATATATATATATATATATATATATATATATATATATATATATATATATATGTAATTTTGCATTTTTAAATAACTTCACCCAAGTTACCCATAATAACTCAACTCCCAACAAGAAAAGAAAACAAAATCAAACATTCTGGAAAAAACATTTCCGACGTGTCATCCACACGTCCGTCACGCGCCACCGTATCAATTTCACCGGTAAATCCTCAACAAATATATTTATATATATCAGCTCATCATTCATTGTTACAAGATTATTAAATTGTATAAATTTTCTGCTAAGCTAATTTATTAGGTCTTGTTATTTTGATTTTTGATGATTGTTAATTATAAATTCATGATAAGGTTGTTAATGTATTTTTGTAAAATGTTGAATTTTTTAGTATTCTCCTGAGCGGATAAACACGCTGCGGCGTAACATTGTCTTTCACATATTGTCCTTGGGTCAGAGCGCGTGGACTGGTTAGCGTTCCTAGTTCGCAATTTTAGCGAATAATTCCTAAAGGTTTATATTGGCGGGAAGCACGACTCGTGCAGCACCCTTTTGGGTGCTGACTGACCCTTCCCCGAGGACCTAGTCCTAGTCAACATTTCTCTAAAACGACTTTTGCGATGGGACAGTGATGCCACTTGGGAAATGCCCTAGTGGTAACATTTCGTAAAATAAGGTATATGGTGTTAAATCATCATTATCAGAAATTTTCAGCTTACGATCCCACATCAGCCAAGTATGGGATTGGTCGGTGGTTTTTAAGGTCTAGCGTCTAGGTGTCCCATCTTCTTACAAGCTAGCTTTTTGAGTGAGTTCTACACTTGGATCTATGAATGATACGAGCCTAGTATGGGATAGGTTCGTATCATTAACATTATCATAAGTGAGTATTATGCCTTCAGACGACGAAAATAATTATAGGATAGGGACATTCATATCAGCTAGAGTAAAATAAGGCATATGGTATTAAATCTTCATTATGAATTATCAGAATTTTTCAGCCAATTAACGTTATATCATAAGTGAGTGTTATACCTTTAGACGATGAAAATAAGTAAATAGAATTTCGTGAACCCCCTTTTTATTACATTTGACCATCTGATTTGGACTGTTGTTACGTCATTACTTTGAAAGGCACATCCAAACACACCTTAAACTGTTTGAAACATGTATGCTGTCTTCTTATGTCGTTCTGCAAGGCTATGATCGGGTTTAAGTTTCTTATGATTGTCAGTGGCAGTGTCCTTATATGGTTCTTTTCGAGTTTATGATTAGTTAAGTGTCTTCGATAGTTTCGAAGTGTCAATATCTTGACCTTCTAGTTGGTTAGCTATGGTTGAATGCAGACTTCTTGATGCAAGCATTATGGTTGGTTGAGCTAGTCTATAGGGTCCTTATGGTAACTGCATGAACTGGAACTCGAATTCACCAAATTATGAAAACCAAAGTTTGATCTCTTAACTTATGATCGATAACTTATACATTTTCTGTTTTGGATTTTTCCATCCAAACCTGATTGTTAAAGGATGTCAGGATCCAAAGAAATGAAATATATTTGCCTCAAATCAATATTATAAAGTTTATGACTTATGTGCTAGTTGTTGTTGAAAGGTTATAGTTACGATCTGACATGTCTAACGAGTCTGATATATGCAGGTATTTTGTCACTAGGAAGCAATGGCTTCTTTTTATGGGAATGAATGAGAATATATCTGGTTGCCCTTTAACGAGCAAGCTATTCAAAGGTGTCCGTTTCTAAGGAACATCAACAAACCAACCAACTTTTCTTTCACTTCACTCCGTATGCCTGTTCCTGTAAGTTTTGTGGCCACTCGGTTTTTCTTTTGGATATCCGTGTTTATGTGGCCTAATAGTTGTACATGACAGGCAAATGGAGCTAGCGGTCCCATATTTGAGGATGACTCTGACTTTGAATTGGCGTTTAAAGTATTTCATGGAAAAGACGGGATCATTCCTCTCTCTGATAAAGATTCTGAAAGACAAAAGTTGAACCTGTACCACAGTTCAACCCTTTAGCTGAAAATTTTGCGACGATCAGTTTATCAGCGTTTGGACCAGGTGGACCGCTCAGTTTTGAGGTTTTCTCAGGGAAACCGAAGGTGCAAAATCATAAATCTGAATCATCCAAAAGGAGTCATCAAATAAGGTGCTTTCATGTTTCGCTTTATGACTGAACATTAGATACCTATTATGTAGGCATGTCATAGAATATAGTAATAGCAAGTGCTTGTCAAGGAAAATATGTAAAAACACGTCTCATACCCATGTGTTATTTTGGTAATTTATTCTTTATTCTACTGTCTGCATGACTGAGATCGTCATTTGAAATAATATAAAGATTATTCTCTCTAGTAAACTCTGCTTCCATACAGGGAGATTCATCCGCACACGAAGCACTTGGAAACGAGTGGTTAGAGAAAGGGAACTGCCCAATTGCCAAGTCATACAGAGCCGTTAGTGGGGTCCTACCATTTCTAGCATCCACTCTCAAACCACCACCTGGACTCAAACTTAAATGTCCACCTGCTGTAGTTGCTGCCCGAGCTGCGCTTGCTAGAACTGCCCTTGTAAAGAATTTACGCCCTCAACCACTGCCGGAGAAAATGCTAGTTATAGGATTGTTGGGTATGGCAGCTAATGTACCATTGGGGATATGGAGGGAACACGTTAAAAAATTCTCGTTATCTTGGTTTATTGCTGTTCACGCAGCTGTGCCTTTCATTGCCATGTTAAGAAAGTCGGTCTTAATGCCAAAAACAGCAATGGTGTTTACAATTGCAGCTTCTATACTCGGGCAGGTTATTGGGTCTAGAGCTGAACGGTTTAGGTTAATGGCTCGAGCCCAGATCGAAAGGGAGAGGATGGTGGCTCAAGTGGTTTCTATAGGAAGTGTAGAAGGTCATGATGATAAAACTGATGTTAACAGTCTAACGAAGGGCCGGTGCAGCACTGATAGAGCGATGTGGGGTCAGTTTCCTGGAAAAAGTTTAAGACACGAGTCGCCTTCATCTTCATCATCTGGTGTGTGTTATTGAGTTGAAGATTTTGTAATTCAGTGGTGTGTTTCTGTGTTTATGTATGACTTTCCTAAAGTAAATAAAACGGTCAATCTATGGCTACCATATTCTACTATTCTATTTACTCGTGATTTGAGTTTCTATTGTTCTTACCCGTCGTTGTAACTTGATTAAAGTAGCATATGTTTTCCCAGTGCAGAAACTTGACTTGATACTTCACAGGAGTTTGATTTTGTAGAATAAGAACTTCGACCTCACCGAGGCTTTTAAAAATATGATTGACGACAACTCGATACATCACTTAATTATTTATTGTTCAGGTCAAGGATGTATCGAGATCTTACTATTATCTTTGCAAGATCAGAATCGAGATCAAAAAAATTTACTTAAATGTTCAAATGTCTTGTATGTTTTGTGATTCGTATTTAAAATAGATAATATAACAAATTTATAAAGAAAAAAGAGTTTGATAGATGGTATAACCACGGTTATAAATAGCGTGAGGTGTGGCGTGACGGCATAGCATGGCTAAGCCTCACGCCTTAAAAGCTATGGCAAAATCATAATGTTTTTTTATGCATGACTTAAAGCGGCAAAAATATGAAAATATCTATAGATTTATATATTATATCATATTTCATATATATCAAGTTTATAAAAAATGTTATACATAAGAAATTAAGTTAAAAAACTATCATTGTATGTGATCTTTTTTATATCATTAAAAAAAACCTTTTCCATCGAAGTTAAGTTCAAAAAAGGCGTCAGACCTTATCGCGACTTTTCACACCTCATCACACACCATACCTAAAGCCGACGTCTTGGTCTATTGCGTAACGTGAAAGCCACGTCGTGCCTTAGCGACGCCATGACGCGCCTTTTAAAACCCTGTCTAACATAATGGAAATGAAACTTGCAAAAATAATAATTTATCTAAGAGTAAACTACACCGTTCGTCGCAGGTATCGTTGACCATCAAGTTTCGTCCTCGACCAAAAAATTGCATCGTTGGTCCTTAACTGCGAATCGTTAGTCATCGTTGGTCCCTCACACTAACTGGTTGGACTAACGGGCGTTAAGCCTTGTTAAATGGAGGGTATTTATGTCTTTTCCCACCCACACCATTTTTCCCACCCTAAAGATTTTCCTTCTTGATTTCTTTACATAATCTGCATAACCCTAGGAGGAATTCACACATCCTTTTTCATCAATTTCACAACCTCTTCTCCCCTCCTCACCTGCTCAGCCGCGACCCTAATCGCCGGCAACACCACCATCTCCTTCCCTTTTTAGTGCTTGAATCAAGAAGATTTAAGGCGTTAGAAACTAACCTCACTCTTATTTTCTTGGATTATAAATCGATTATAAATATTTTGGTATAGTTTTCGTGGATTAATAACGGGTTAAAAATATTTTGAAAACCTTCATGTCGTGAAGCAAAGATTAACGTGGTGTTCGTGATACGGTTCTTTTTTTTATACGGGTCGGGTTGACTAACCCGGGGCTGACCCGAATTCAATTGTGATGTATTCGTGTTCTTGTTGACATTTTTATTGTTATTACTTGATTCTCGGATATGCGTTTAAACCCGACCAAGGGTTTGGTCGATTCACTTTGGTCACGAATGGTTTTGGATTTGCTAATTAGTTGTTGTTCATTTAAAGTTATGGTAACATACGGTGTCGCTGGATTTCTTTTGTCTCGGTCAAGAAAGAGGACCCGCATAGGGTGTTAATAGTGTTCAGTCGAGACCCGTAAGAGTTGTCTGTTTTGCTTCGGTTCACAGAAAATCACCACGAGGATGATAGTTTAATTCCTGGTAACGACCACACACCACGGGGTGCGTCTTGGCCGCGGTTTGTTTTTCATTCACAGTAGGGTGTGTTTGTTTTTACTTGATGTTGGTGTTGGGATCAGTCATGGGTATTTGGGGATAGGGATTGGGGGTTTGGTGGTGTTTGGATTGGGGTGTTGGGATGGTGGTGGGGGTGAGGGGAGGGAGGTGAAGAGGTTGGGGTTTGGGAGTGAATAGTGGTTGATGATGATGAATGGTGAGGTTTTTTAGTTGGTGAAGAAGATGGAAACAAGAGAATGGAGATTAACTTGTACCAGATATTTTTACACGAAATGATACATGTTATAACCAGATTAGCTTATTTCAAGTTTTTAAAAGTTTGGATAAGCGAAACATGGAATGAAAGAGACGGTGGTGGGTGGATTAAGGGGTTTGAGTTTTGAAGATGAAGATGATGATAGAGGGAGTGTGTGGTGGGGAGAGGTGGTGGAGAGAGGTGGGAAAAGACATAAATACCCTCCACTTAACAAGGCTTAACGCCCGTTAGTCCAACCAGTTAGTGTGAGGGACCAACGATGACTAACGATTCGCAGTTAAGGACCAACGATGCAATTTTTTGGTCGAGGGCGAAACTTGATGGTCAACGATATCTGCGAGACGACGGTGTAGTTTACTCTTTATCTAATCAATCATTCAAACCGGTTAATGTTTTAGTTTAAAAATCAATATTTTTACGCTTATATGACACTAATTTAAGTTTAAAAAAGAAGCTTATATAACACTTATGGTTGCTAATACTTATTTTATTATTCCACTATAACAAAATACATTTGTTTATAGTTTCTTTGTTTAAATAATTTGAGGAAGTAGAATCGAATATCAAGATCTTACATACCTATAGTAAGATCGAGAACTTAGGTAAGGTCCTATATGTCGTCAAAGATTCTATAGAGAATTGACTCGTTTTCACTTGGTAGAATCGTATGGTACGATCATAAGAGCTAGATCGCAATCTTACCGGCTATGATTCAGGTTTAAACCAACGATACTTCTTTACAAACACCAAAATCAGTTGAGTCAAGGTTAATACGTTCGTGTGCATTTCACCAAAGACTAACCCTGCGTGAACTACTTTCAACTAGTTTTGAGAGCTTAAGAAGTAAGCCTGACTTCACTGATCAAAAACCGCTGTTTCACTTGACTTGTATATACATGACAACACAAAATTGAAAGCAGCCTTAGATAACAGTACAAACGAAACAAAAGGTTATATAAAACTAAACAAAATACTAACACAAGTTATACTACACACACGAAACCGCAAAACTATTTTCACTGCAGTAGAAGAACTGGCTGTCTTCCTACGTTTTGGTCACTGCAATATTCGAGCCAGCTTACATCAAACATCTGCATTCAAACATTAAAGACGCTTGCAGTTAATAATCATAAATGACTGAAAATTTAACTAAACGCAAAGAATTAAGATAAAGGGTGTTTCAGTTGGAATTTGTGATATTTATTTACCACGATCTGTAAATATACAAAATTCAACGTTGCATGCATAGCTTTAACCATGACATAAGCTGGTAACCCGTGAAATCCACGCCCCAAATTAAATACCACATTATACTCGTAGCAACCCTTAAAGTTCCTGTTTTAAGTTCACAAAATAAAAGTACTGTAATATTTTAGTGGTCACTGTTTTGGTTCCTTCAGAAATCAAGTGATAAGCTTTTAACTCGAATAAACTATAAACAGTAGGGACAAGTTCGATCAATCTACAATTTTAGGTATATTTTTCCTCTAACAAGTCAAATAGGTAGATTTTAACAATATTATTTGAAGATCGGTGTTTTAAACAAACCTCCTGCAAATTTTTCTTAGAAAATGTACATTATTCTGGAAAACAGACGGTTTTTTTAATGATTATTTAACACAAACTACTTATATAATTCAAAAATCTATCAAGAAAAATATGCTGAAACTGACTCATACCTTCAAAGTCAGTCAGTTACCAGGGCAGTCTCGTGCCCAATGCCCCGGTTGATTACACTTGAAGCACATGCCAGACGCACCAGTATTTCCACCTCTTGAAGCCACACCACTGTTACCATACTGACCCATCTGACCACCGGTTCCAAAATTCGAGGAAAAGTTACCTGGGTTCGCACTTGGGCAGTCTTGTGCCCAATGCCCCGGTTGATGACACTTAAAGCACTCACCATTTGCACCACTATTTCCACCTACTGAACCTACGGCACTGTTAAATCTTCCCCCAGATCCACCATACTGACCCGTGGTCCCCACTTGGGGACCAGATCCATAATTCGCTGAAACGGAACCTGGGTCTTCTATCTTAGCTGCATTACCATTAAACATTCCACCCGAACCTCCATACTGACCCATGGTCCCTACTTGCGGACCAAATCCTGTATTCTGGGAAATAAGACTTGGGTTCTCGGTCTTTGTTGTCTTTTCTAAAAGACGAAGTAGATTTTTTGTGTTTGTTGAAAACTTTATCTTCTCTGCTTTGGAGATATTGGCTTTTACTGATGGAATATCATTGTAAGTCTCTTCCTTCACTCTCAATTTAATGATGTATTCATTGAAATAGGCGTTGCGAAAAATTTCCGCAAACCTATCCTCATCTTGATCTTCATATTTCATAAAATACAAATCTTTAGCAGAATGATTCAAAATTTCCTCACCGGCTTCCTGAAACGCAGTTGACCATATCATACCAGTATGATCTTGTAGGTGTACCTGAAGCATATATCGATAATCACATTCATCAAAAGTCTGATCGCACTTATCACACCGCCATTTTCCATCACCGTCATTCACAGCTTTTTTACTGCATTTCCGATCGCCGACAGTGTTAGGACATGCTGTGTAGCAAAAGTTATCAGGCTTTATATGCCAAATGGTGGCATTAACCGTTATATAGTCGGGTTTTTCAGAGGTCCCAAGCTTTTCGTCTTTAATTTGGGATATAGTCTTGATTGAATCTGTTTGGGGGGCAAACTCCCGGGATAAAGAAACACAAGGAGCATCTTTCCCGACAGTATAAAACCATTCTTTAAGTTTACGAGCCTCTGGAAAATCAGGTTCTATTAACAGCTGGCTAGAGTGTATGGTCCCAATTGTTTTCCCATTAAACTCGTTTACTTTAGCACACTTTACTGCAAGAACCGAGAATTCACCAGAATCCAACATGTTTTGAAGTGTTTGACCTTCGGCATTGCAAAAATTTCCCCATATAGTCAACGAAATGATTCTTCCAGACATGTCTTTTATTTTGAGAACCCGTTTTAAAGCTTCACCACCAGTCTTCTTTGTTATCGAGGTTGTCGGTTCGATACTAGTTACGATAGCGATTACATCCAACACAGCGTTGTTATCCATGCCTTCAATGTCACTAATATTACGGAAACTAAACTGCTGACCTGGAATTGAGATGTCATCGTCGCAAGGTTGCACTGTTGATGTCTGATCCAAAGTAATCTCGTAATCGTTTTTTAGGTGGTTGAAAGCTTTTTGAGCGGGTTTTATGCTTCCTCTTGATACATAATAAACTTTACCCACTTCAATTAGGTCGTAGAAATTATCAACAACGGCATTAAAACAAGTTACTTTTATTTCCCCACCATGGGCATCAAGAACATCGAACGAGAAAACTTTACCATCTCCTTTTGCATTGTTGTAACGTCTAAGTTCCCCTTTTGCAGTCACTCGAGCTTTAATGGTCCATCTTCCTTGATACGGGTTCAAAGCAACAATGGGTAAGATCTTTGGAGGCGCCTCATTTTTAGCCATGGGCCCCCTGTTACTATACATTGGTGGGATTGGTTGCATACGGTTATTTGCAGGAGGCTGCTGATGAGGATTTAAGAAAGTGGGACGAGTTGAATTATGTTGTCCTGGTCCAGAAGTGTTATTGAAACTATTACCATAAGAACTTGGCCCCACAGTAGGTTGATGTTGAGGAGCTTGAACTGGGGGGCCCACATTGAAATTTGGTCTGGTAACGGACCCCATGAATGACCCTTCAGTAGAATTCCGACTATCGGTAACTGTTGCTGGTGGTTGATTCAGAGAAGATTGCATTGACTCTGCAGATTTAGGTGGGTATGGTTTTGGATCACCAATAATATCATGATCACTGAGCACCACATTCAGATTGATGATTATGATAATACTGCACAAAAATGATTGGAAAAGCTCTCAGTTAAAAGATTATATGATAATTGTGAGGTTTAAGCAAGAATTTAGAACATCACAAATGCAAAGATAATACAGATAGTAATTATTTATATAAATGAAAAGAGACTGAAACTGGTATCGACCAACATACACTACTTAGCCCCAGTACTCAAATGCACACGACAATATAGCTCTTAAGTCAGTAAATCAAGGTTCACATTCTTAAAGACACGTTTGCCAATTAATGAAACAAAATGTAAATTCATTTTGATTGTCCTTATAATCAAAGTATCTATATTTGTACAGCTTATGACTAAAACCTTGTGTGTGCTAGGCATCTACTAGTACTTACATGAATTGGTGATCGTTTTATGAACCCATTTTATTTTCATCTAAGTTTAGGTGCCTCAATAACATAAGAGAGATGTCAAAAACAACTACAAAATGCCTGATATCAGTGTTTTAGGTGTCACTATATTGTTACCAGAACTTCAGATGTGTAACAAGCGAAAATGAACTTTTTTTATGGCAATAAAAAATGTAACACGAAGACTAATTTCCTGAACATTAAAAACATTCGGAATCTATTTATAACACAAAACAAGAAGTGCACACATATATAGCTACAAGCTATCACAATATGTATGCAAGCTTAAGAAAAAATGAAATTTTAAAAG
Source organism: Chrysanthemum lavandulifolium (assembly GCA_022545495.1). NCBI lineage: Eukaryota > Viridiplantae > Streptophyta > Magnoliopsida > Asterales > Asteraceae > Chrysanthemum > Chrysanthemum lavandulifolium. The sequence goes on from CM040240.1 coordinate 266,643,395, forward strand.
AAACAATTTAGGAGTGAACATTTGGAAAGTAGGATTGATGATTTTAGAAAATGAACACATCAATTTTTTTCTGCAGCTTATATCATATTGGTATAAAATGTCTAATTATCACCACACAAGTGCTTATTTTGGACCTCAAATGGTATACTAGCCATCAAGCAATGATGCAGCGTCATCCCTATTTATTTGGATTTGTATAATGAGTGGATGTGAAGAAAATTTTTATCACCTAACAAGTTGGAAAACTATCTCTATGGTGTTTTATAGGTGCCTATTATCCAACATTTGATTAATTCAAAAGTCTTCCCCAAAATAATACTTGATTTTCAGCAAGCATCTTCGAAATGTTCCTAATATCAATACTAGTTTCCAGTTCCGTGTCCTTTTATACCAATTTCTAGTCATGGGTCATTGAGAGTACCTAAAGTTTCCTAGGCACAAAATTATGAATTTGCACAAGTTAAGCAATAAGAAAACAACCGCACCAACATGTAACAATCTTTTACCAAATTGGCAATTTATGTTAATTACTTTTTACCATTTCAAATAACAGCCTTTTATTTTAATCGTAATGTATGTAAGTGACTTTCTATAGCCACATATATGGTGACACGTCATTGAAAAACAGAATAAAAACTTGTCACGCCATAACATACAAAAAGTTCATTATATACAATTTATAAAATGATTGGATTTATTACACTATGGAGCGATAAAGACCAATAATAATGAAAAACGTATAAATATGAAAACAAAAAGAAAGCAAATCATACATATGCCTAAAGCACACATCTAAAGACACACATGATCGACTTTCAATTATGTATCATACTTCTGGCGCACAAATAAAACACATTATTACCCTTAACAATACTGAAAACTAAAGCTTCTGTAATACTTCGAAACACCTCTATTTAAATTTTCATAAAACACCAACATACTTTTTAGTCCATCCTGTTTTAGCCATTGTACTTTTCTTTACATCTCGGTCATTTTTTATATCTTTGTTCATAACTGGTAAACAGTTACAAATTAACACACTAAAGATCCACAAACACATACACTCTACAACAACAACGCTCCAAAAACATTAAATCTATAATAAGAAAATGTCAAATTCATGTATAGTGGCAGGTTTTACATAGCAATACACAAAACCTATTCATATAAACAATACATAGAAATCAATAAACACTTAAATATTAGAAACTTAAACCAACATATAAAAACTGCAAAATACATATACTCGTATAAATGTATAATCCTAACCTTTAACAACAAAAACTTGATATAAAATCAAATCATTTCAAGAAACAGGTGACCATGAAACGTATTACAAATCAACACTTAAACACGTTCGCTATTACATTCTTAAAACGTTAACATACAAAAATATCAAATTCATATATACTTACACTTAACCTTAAATCGTATTCCAGATCAACGCTAGCACACATTGACGATTACAATCTTTAAATGTTATATTACCTCCGTCCCATAATAATTGTCCACTTTAACTTTTTTAAGTCTTTTTTATTCAACTTTGACCATAAATAATTTTATTTGTTTAATATAATACTTGATAAAAATATATAAATAGATTGGGTTTTAAATGTATTTTCATTTGGTATAATTTTCATCAAGTATTATATAACACAAATAAAATATTAATGGTCAAAGTTGAACAAAAAGACTCAAAAAGTCAAAATGGACAATTATTATGGGACGGAGATATATATAACAATTACTTTATAAACAAAAATAAAAAAAATAACGAAACACTTACATCCTATCGTGCATATAGAAATGTTAAATCTATACAAAACTAGACTAACACGCGCTAAATAATTTTGTAACAAGTCATATACACATATACAAAACTAATAACTAAAAAAAAGTCAAATCGAGAAATAACGAAATGGGGCGAAAAAAGACGCTTACACTCGGTCGCGTATCATATTACAAACAAAATCAGTCAAGAGAACAATAGACCCCTTCTGCAGCTGATTATTCCTAACCAACTCATTCTGCTGAGTAGCAAGCATCCCTTGCTGATGCCAAACACCGTCCGATAACAACACGCGATACCGCTCCTTACTGTTATTCTCCCCACCGCCTCCGGCTGGCGATTGGACGAGACGGACATCGTATACTTGGACAATTGGTTTGAATTCGTTGGATTTGGTATCGGTGTTTGAGATTTGTGGGATTGATCCTTGTGTTAAGTTGATTGACATTTTGATTTTGGGGGTTTGATTTGGTTTTTTAGGGTTTTTGAAATTTGGGGAAAGGGAGAGTGTGAGCGGGAGGGTTTTTTTTTGGGGTTTTATAGTGGGGGGAGTTGGAGATTTGGGGCTTTGGGTTTGGAGTGGTTGGCAAAATGTATCCTTGTGTAGTTGTGCTTCTTGAGCACACTACTCGTTAAGGCTGATAGCTGTCTGAAAACTGGATCGGACAGGTTAAGATCAAACTGGATTGAAAATCGATTAGGTCTAAAATATCGGACTGGGGACTGGACCAAAATTTTCGGCTCATGTTTAGGTTAGTCCAGTTCGATTCGTCTATTAGGTCTGATTTAATAAAGTATATTTGTGCTTCTTGAGGACACTACTCGTTAAGGCTAATCATGGTTCGAAAACTAGACCGGACCGGTTAAGATCAGGCTGGATTGAAAATTGATTAGGTCTAAAATATCGGACTGGGGACTCGACCAAAATTTTCGGTTCATGTTTAGGTTAGTCCTGTTCGATTCGTCGTATAGGTCTGATTTAATAAAGTATAATTGTTGGTTTTGCGTAAGACCAAACCGAGCTGAACGGGGCTAAATATCGTATATGAGAAAAAGGGTGGACCGAGAATCGGACCAAAATATGTTTGGTTTGATTCGTTTTGTCGATTATCGATCGATCGTGATGCATTATCTTCGGCCTTTTACTCGTAATTGGCGGGTCTAAAGGCATAGTTTAAACTTCTTTTTTCATTACGTATGATTTTGTTACATGTGTATGTTTTAAAAAATTGTTTCTATAGTCTTGTTCATTTTTTCAAAGTGAATTTGTTTTGTTTCCTTCCTAGGTACCTTTCTTTTACCTACATGGTTGTAAGTTGTAACCGTTGATAGATGTCTACATCATACCTTATAACCCAGACACTAGTAACTAAGCAAGTCAACAGAAAGTTACAAAAATTCAACTAGTACATTACAGAATAGTATAGCAAAATCTTTTACAAAGTTTAATCTTACAAAACAAGCTTCTTCCATATACACATTATTTAAAGTAGAGAAGTATTAGCGTTTAGCGGTAGCGGTGTGTCAGTTTTAACAAACTTTAGTGGCGATTAAGTTTGTTTAATGAATCAGTGTTTTAAGCGTTAAGGAATTCATTTTAAATGATTATATTGTTTTTCCGATAGCGTTGTTTTGTATTTAAAATTGTCTTTTTTTATAGCATTTTTGTAAGTTTCATTAATCAATTAATATTAAAATAACAATAACGTCATTTTTGTTGGAATGAGCAATTAACACCATTTTTTTGTGTCCATAGAGAGTTGTAGTACATAAATAGTTAGTGCACATACAAAAATGCGAATACAAACATTTATCTTTCTTATTTATGTCTCAACCTTTCACTTTTGTATCATATAATTTCAGAGATTAGCATTCATGTAAATATAGTATGTTGGAGTCAATTTTGCATTTTAGTAAGAGGATGCATTAATCTCTCCGAGATTAGCAATAGTTTCCTTTAAACGTCATGGTTGAATACAACTTTTAAAGTTTATATCTAAACGCCTAGGCATGGTTGAATCTGAGTTTTAAAGTTTCCATTTAAACGTCATAGTTTCCTTTCTCACCACAATAGTTGACGAATTCGGTTTTAAAGTGTTGACCAAAATTCATTTTTCCACTTTCAAAGAAGACCATTTTTCTTTATAAATAGTAGAGAAGAGATATAAGAGCACAAGGTGTGGTGAAGAGGCTTCATCATTTGTCACGTCATCGCCAAATCATCATAACAAACCTCCACAACTAACCTCCCCTCACTCACAACAAACATTAACCTCTTCATTTGGGGTCCACCACTACAACTTTATTTATTTTTTTCAAATTTCCAACTAAACTAAATTTATTTTTAAAAGAAAATTGAAATACAATATATTTTAAAAAAAGTTAAAAAAAAAAAAAAAAAAAAAAAAAGCGTTATCACTTCCTAACAAAATACATAAATACATTTTATTAATCACTTAAAACAAAAATAAAAAAAGAAAACCATCTTCTTCATAAAACCACACACTACTACACATGATAAGGATTTAAAATGTACACTTTTGAGGTCATTTAAGCCTTAATTGATCACTTTCGATCCGTTACTACTTAATTTCGTTCTTTTTCACTTTTTAGGTCCCTTGAAGGCAAATTCTTTGGAATAACACTTATTCGGACGAAAAGGCGCGATTATATGAAGAAAAATAGCCAAAGTCAAGAATCGAGACACTTCAAGTTCTTTGGAATTGAAGGGACGGCGTCACGCACAATTGCAACGCCGTCGAGACACACCTTGAGACGACTCGAGAGCAAATTGTTATTTTACAAGTGGCGACATCGGGTTTAAAGAGTAGGCGTCACAACTCGGGCGGCTTAGATTTGGATCCCGACGGCGTCGAGGTTGAAGCCGACGGCGTCACAAGCATAAGGTGACGCCGTCAGAGTTGACGTGCCAAGACGAAAACCTAATGGCGGCGACCGGCGGCGTCACAAATAAAGAGCGATCGTCGCATATTGTAACTCTATATATAGAATTGAATTTTCAATATTTGAGAGGTAGTTTTGTGGAGTAAAACCTAAACCGAACATAAATCGTCTTAAGATATCTTAGGGTTCCATACCCTATTTTACAACAAGATAAGTGATTTACTTCATTAATTCAATTATGTCTTCAATTGTTTGTGTGTATGCTTGCATGTTTTCCATGTCCGACTAATTTACTTGTGTGTTTTCTTAGATCTATGAAACATAGGTATTGAATATTGATTGGTTGTCTCTTATCTTAATTGTGATTGACCTAGTATTGCGATAGGTCATCCGTTGTGTTTTTGATGCTTGAGTAATCTTTGTGAACATTAGTTTATAATCACCTAGAGTTATTGTAGTCTAAACATCCAAAGATAACCTTAGAGTTAGTTTATGAATCCTAGAGATTTCGTAGGCAATAACCTTAAGGTAGACTTAAAGATTTAGGGAAAAACGCATACCCTACGACCTTAGAAGACACAACACGTTAAGAATAAGGACGTGACAATTCAACCATCAATAGGAGATAACTAGGGAGTAATAGCATCTAAGTAAACACATTTTTAATCATCATAAGAGCACACAACAATAGACATAGACTACACTCACATTAGTTTAGATAATTAGATAATTAGAGTAATCGGTGAAATACCAACCCCCAAATCCAATACCTCGAGATTCGTACCTTTCAATTTTCTAAAAATATAAAAAGATAAAGATAATCTTCCTCAACCCCAACCTTAGCGTAGTAATTTCTCACTAGCATTCCTATTCCCTGAGAACGATATCAATTCTCGAGGCTTACCCTAATACTACACTACAACGATTAGGTTCATCGCTTGGGTGTTGAAAAACTTGCTCGACGAAAAGGAAGTTCCTTTGACCCCGACGCATGCGTTGTGCAGCGTATCAAGTTTTTACGCTGCGCCGGGATAGAATAGCTAGTTAGATTTCCACCTCGTTTAGGTTTCCTTGCTTGATTCCTATCAAGTAAGCTTTTTTCACATTTTTAGCTTCCTTGTAGTCTATCCCCCTTTTTCGTAATCTTTGTTAGTAATCCCATCACTTTTCTTCATGGAAGGTGATAATTAACCACTACTCATCAACCCACTACCAAATGACCCGCCAAGAGGCCGTACTCTTGGTGAATACTACTCGGGAGACCACGCGCTTGCGTCTCTTCCAATTCTCTCTACGGGACCAAGCTAGTAATTGGCTTAAGCGACTTCCCGCCGGCTCCATCTCAAGTTGGGATGATCTCACCTCTCGTTTCCTTGCTCAATTTTTCCCACCGGGGAGAACTACTAAGCTTAGGAATGAAATCTTGATGTTCCAACAACGTCAAGGTGAATCTCTCTACAAAGCATGGACTCGATTCAAGGACTTACTCCATAGAGTCCCTATCATTTTGATGTTACCGTAGAGGATGGTAGAGTAAAAGTGTATGAAAAAAAATCGAAAAAAAAAAAAAAAAATAGAGTGAAAAAAAAAACATACTGCTACCATCCTACATCTATCCTTTAAATTTATGTTTGTTTATTTCGGTTAGCTAGAGTTAGAGTGTCGAGTCTTGGCTTAGCAACGCCATTCTTCGTATGCTTGTAACATAAGAGATTTTGACTTGCCACCACTAAATAGCCTATCCCACCAAACCCTTTATTTCCTACCGTAAGCCTAACATTACAACCTTTAAAGACCTCTTTGATAGTCTTTCCTAGGTGCTTACGCCAAAGCGATGGAGGTTTGATCTATTCTCAAGCCTATGGTAATCTATGTACTAGGACCGTTAATGAGTGTTTATCTTCCATTTCCAACTTGTTATATTTCATATACACCCGAGAGAGATGTGAGTATCCAAACACCCCATGTGAGGTGCTAGTATGTAATTTCTATGCTTGTTATGACTTTTCGGGCTTATATGTGTTGTGGACCATTTTGAGCTAATGCTTCATGACCTCTAACTTATAAATTAATTGGCTAAAAGCACATTTGCTTGAGGACAAGCAAATACCAAGTGTAGGGATATTTGATAAGGTTTTAAAAGGTACCTTTTTGAGGGTCGTTTAAGCCCTTATTTGATCACTTTGTATCCGTTATTGCTTAATATCGTTCCTTTTCACTTTTTAGGTCTCTTGAAGGCAAAATGCTAGAATGGCACTTATTTGGACGAAAAGGCGATTATCTGAAGAAAATGGCCAAAGTCATAATCGAGACACTCAAAGTCTTTGAAAACATAAGGTGGCGTCAGTGTTACTTGCGGCGCCGTCGGAAGATCTTTGTGACGGACGAAGCCAAAACTCCTATTTTCAAGTGACGACGTCAAGTTATAAAAGAGTAGGCCGTCGCATTTAGCTTATCACAAGCCATTTTCAGCTTGTTAGTATTTCATTTTCTCAATTTAGCTTATCACAAGCCATTTTCACTTTACTTGTTCTTTTAAACAAAATCTCAAAAAATATAGAAAATACTTGAAAATAATAAAAATGTCAAAATTCATTTTAGAGCTTCATTGTTGGATTGTTTGTTTGATTAAGCTTACATAAGCTCTTTATAGCTTATAGTGGGTGAAGTTTGTCTCTACTCGATTCTACTCTCAAAATAAATTACAATCAAAGCTGCAATGATACAATAATTGGTTACGATTCTTGATTTGATCATGGAAGTGGGTTAATTCGAAATGGAATTGGGTTGAGTTTGATTCATTTGGGTTGATGATAATCTAGGTTAGTGGTTCACCTGTTTCATTGAATTCAAGCCATTGTGGCTAGGACCACTTGTAAGTTCGAATTTATCACTTCAGTCATAGTTGCAATATTAGCATTAGAACTGTTAGATTATTGTTTTCATTATTCTTTATCATTTCAAGATTAATGAGTTAGTTAGATTTGATTTGATAGTTATCCTAGCTCATAAGTTAGTTTTAGAATGTTTTAATTGCATATCGCCCCTTAAACTACTGTTTGGATCAGTGGTTAATACTGTGCTAGAGGTTAGAACATTGGAATAGTTTAGTTGCTTTAGGCTTGCTAAAGTTTATTGCATTCATATCTGTCCTTATTTTGCATCCATTTTCATTCTAAGTCAAAATTTAATTTCAACTGATCATGAAGTCATATCTGTTTGAATAAGTAAGTGAAATCTAGCATATAGGTGTAGTAATAGATAAGTTAGCTTGCATTAGCTTCATTTCAACATAATTCATCAATTTCAGTTCATCATTTGATCTCAAATCTCAAATTAGTCAAACTACCAAAACTGTTTTCAAAAGTCAAAGTTGTCAAAATCAGTTTTCATCAAACTTTCTAAGCTTTGTATTAGCTTCATTTGAGCTTGTCTTGATCTGAAATTTGGCATAACTACTCTTTGGTTGGTGGTCTTGAGAACCACATATCTGGTTTACACATAGGCTTATTGAATAAGCCTGTGGATAAGCTCAAACATAAGGGTTAAGAGCTGAATTTAGTTAGAATCATTTAGCTTAAAACTAGGTAGATTGCTTATTAGGTGTTAGGATTAGCTTGAATTAGTTGTTCTAGAGTAGTTATAGTATAATCTAGCTTCTGTAATCAATTGGTGCATTTAAGAGCTTATTTGCTTATTTTAAAGAGCTTATTCTTAATCAGATTACACTACAGCTCTCATTTCTCATACATAAGCTATAGTTTTTATAATTTTCCAAAGATTAGAATAATATTTTAGACTTTTGCTGAATTTTTCATAAATTTTCATCACTGTTTAGTATTTTTCACAATTTAAAAGCAGTTTTTTCATTTTTAAATAGCTTTCATTGCAATTAAATCGAGAAAAGTTCCAAAAATATTTTTCAATTTTCATAAATTAAGATAAATACAAAAGCAAAAAATAATTTTTCTAGATTTTTCCTAACTTATTTTGTAATTTTTAGCCATTTAATTAGATTTAAATAGTTTTAAATTTGTAGAAAATAGATAAATAATCGAAAAAATAAAAAATAGTTTTGAAAATTCTCTTAGGATATTTTAGATTTTATAAAAATAGTTTCATATTTTCCCTTAATTTTCATAATTTTAGTATTTTAACTTAGATTTAAAAGTTAATAATTAGTTTTTAATTCTAATAAAATCCAAAAATCCTAAAAAAAAATAGTTTTAATTCATAAATAGTTTTCAACTTGCATTTCTTGAGTAAAAGTAATTTTAGGCATTTTTAGGATATAGATTAGACATAGTTGCATTTTATTTACGTTTCTTTTATTACTTTTTAGTTAATCTCGCACTTAGGATTTCCCGTAGATTAGATTTCCCTTAATTACTTTCCCTATTCCCGTAGTTTAATAAAATCAAATCACAAATTCAATACATCGAGCATTAAATTCCAAACCAAAAACGACGTTGGCAATTCACGCCTCGTTATGAAACGATTCGGATTGACTAATCCGTATCAACGATCACACACGGGATTTGATTTATTATTCTTTTTCCTAAAGGAATTTTGAATCTATCTTCGTGATTATTTTTTATATCGATATTGAGGTTTTATCCATACACATACCCCTAAGCCTACATTACGGACATATCAAATTTTGGGCGCTTGACGTGTTTTGGCATTGAATCAAATTTTAGGCGCCATTCTTGGGAGGTTGTGTCACGACAATATCGTTAGAGGTTTGACGATTAGTGACTCGAGATCCTTCATTCGTGAAGTTACTATTTTTCTATAAAATCAAAAAGTAAAAATATTTTCCTTTTCTTTTGTATATATATATCATATTAAAAATACAAAAGATTTTCTCTTGTGTTTTGCTAATAAATAGAAGACACCAATTATATAACATTCTCAACGGAGGTGTTATCATTAATAAGTTACCGAACTAAAGATTAAAAACTTGCCTTTGTGTCGCTTGTGAATTGATTTATTTCTATCGGATAAACAAACTGTGTGGTGGGTATAAGGACGGCCGACATTAAATTGCGGTGAAAAGAAGCGGGTTTTAATAAGCTTCACGACCTACAAAGCTTCTCCGCTCGCTTGCGTTTGTCTTATAGAGGTGATTTATTCACTTGGGATTATTGGTTAAGTTCACTTTGTGTTTTCGAATACCGGTCTCTTTTAATTGCCTTGGTTTTAAGTGCATGCGCACTCGCTCTCGATCAAGACGACTTGAATCGAGAATCGAGCGCACCCGAGTTACGTAACATGGTTCTTTGCCAACGTACCACCAAACCCGGTCCTAATCCTCCTCCCGTAAATCAAAATGTAGCTCCGATCTCCGAACGATGGAGGAGCTATGTCAACCTACAATGTACGGAGGGAGGACCCATTGCACCGACTAATATTCAAGCTACCGATTTTAGCTTGAAACATCATATGATAGAACAAGTAAAAACAGTTGTCAATTTCATGGTTTACCCGATGACGATGCAAACAAGCATCTTGATAAATTTTTAACCGTCACTCGGTATGAAACAAAATGGGGTCTCCGATGGCGCCTGCGTCTCTATCTTTTCCCATACTCTTTGACTCATCATGCCACTTCTTGGTTTGATCGACTCAAGAATTCGATTCATACCTTCGAGGAAATGGTTTCAAGTTTACGGCAAAGTACTTTCCACCATCGATGGTGACGAAGTTGAGAAACGATATCAGTAATTTCCGACAATATCCCGACGAATCTTTGTTTGAAGCTTGGGAACGATATAAGCTTGCAATTGATCGATGTCCAAATCACAACATGTTGCTTGTCACTCAAATTGATACGTTCTATAATGGTTTGACGTTGAGACATCGTGATACAATCAATGCTGCTGCCGGTGGAACTTTCATGAAAAGACGTCCCGAGGAATGCTACGATCTTATTGAGAACATGACCGCTCATCATAATTATTGGGATTCTACCGCCGCAAAGGGTGAATCGTCTCAATCAAATACGTCTTCTTCTCTCGAAATAGCTACTCTAAACAAAAAGATGGACGATATCTTGAGGATACACCAAATGAATAATCAGAATCAACATCAACAAGTGAAAGCGGTACACCCGACTTGTGAGACTTGTGGAGGTCCACATTCTTATTCCGAGTGCCCAGCCATCGGTGGATACGCACATGAGAATGTTTATGTTGCTACAGGGAACTACAATCAACCGCAAGGAGATCGAAATCTTCTTAGCTACCGTTCAAACAATTATCTCGGACCTCCCGGTTTCAACCAACCTCAACAACAAAACCATAATCTAAACCGTTTCAATGGTAACAACAATCAAAACCGAGGAGCTAATCATGGAAATCAACACTACCAAGCTCCTCCACCTCAAGTTTACCAACAACCACCTCCTCCTCAACAGCAATATCAACAATCTTCTCATCAAGTTGCTCCAAATAACGATTTTCTAACTTACATGAAGAACTCCGACAACACCATTAAAAATTTGCAAACTCAAATTAACGGCATGAGGACGGATTTCAAAAAGGAAATTGAAGCTACGAGTAACAAGCAGATGACTGAAATAAGGAATATGATGGCTAGTTTCTTTCAAGCCAATCAACCGTCTACTTCTTATTCTCAACCCTCGGGTTCCGGTTCTCTTCCAAGTAATACGATTCCTAACCCGAGAGGTGACATGAAAGCGATCACTACCCGAAGTGGTGTTGCTTACGATGGACCTACGGTTCCTACCACTAATTCTTCTTCTCCGTCTCGTGTGGTAGACCGTGAGACCGGGGTGACAAAGGACCCGGTGCTTCCTACTAATAAGGGGAGTACTGTGAATGTTCAACCCACGGTTGTCCAAGATTCTGAGCCCGAAGATGCTCCCGTTAATGTGAAGAAAGCTAATCCGAAACCGTCTATCCCATATCCGTCTCGTCTTAAAGATCAAACTCTTCGTAAGAAGTCGAATCATCAAATGGAAACGTTTTTCCAAATCTTCAAAGACTTGAATGTGGAGATCAGTTTTGCGGATGCCCTTCTCTTGATGCCCAAACTTGCTTCTACGATTAAGGGATTGCTTACGAATAAGGAGAAACTATATGAGCTTTCTCGACATCTCGAATGAGAATTGTTCGGCGGTTATCCTCAAGAAACTTCCGAAAAGTTAGGTGACCCCGCAAATTCCTCATTCCGTGTGATTTTCAAGGAATTGTTCAATGCTCCGGCTTGGCGATCTTGGCGCGAGTATTAATTTAATGCCAAACTCAATCTACTAAAAGCTTTCATTGCCCCACTTACCCCAACGTGTATGACCCTCGAGCTAGCCGATCGTTCTACTACAAAACCAAAGGGTATAGCCGGGATGTCTTTGTCAAAGTGGGGAGTTCTATTTTCCGCGGATTTTGTTGTGGTAGATTTTGATGCCGACCCTCGAGTACCCATTATTTTGGGAGATGTTTCTTAAGGACCGGTCGTGCCTTAATTGATGTGTTCAAGGAGAGATTACGTTACGAGTTATTCAAGAAGCCGTCACATTCAACATTAATCAAACGACGAGGTACTCCTCAAATTTCGACGATGCTTCCATCAATCGAATCGACGTTATTGATGTTTCTTGTGAGGAGTACGCTCAAGAAGTTCTCGGTTTTGCTAAAAATTCTACTTCTTCTGATTCACCTTCTGAACCAATCATTGCCGACTCTTCTCCTTCTCTCACTCCATTTGAGGGAGGTGATTTCCTTTTGGAAGAGATCGATGAGTTTCTTGCTATTGATGAATTGATTCCACCGGGAATTGATGATGGTATTTATGATTCGGAGGGAGATATCCTTTATCTTGAGCAATTGTTGAATGAAGATCCATTACCGTCACTCCTCCGAAAGAAATTACGATTGAAGAAATCAAAGAAGTACAAATGTCTAACGAAAAACCTCCGGAGCCCGAGCTCAAGGATTTACCTCCTCATCTTGAATATGCTTTTCTTGAAGAACCGAACAAATTTCCGTCATCATTGCTAAGAACTTAAAGATGAGGAGAAACCGCACTTTGGATATTCTTCGAAAACATAAGAGTGCCATCGCTTGGCAAATTTCTGACATTAAGGGCATAAACCCTCGTTTTTGTACTCACAAGATTTTAATGGAAGACGATTGTAAACCCGTTATTCAACAACAACGTAGGGTTAATCCAAAAATTCATGAGGTTATAAAAAAGGAAGTTCTGAAACTCCTCGACGCCGAAATCATTTATCCAATCTCCGATAGCTCATCGGTTAGCCCTGTCCATTGTGTCCCAAAGAAGGGAGGGATGACCGTCGTTACCAATGAAGATAACGAATTGATTTCCACACGCCTCGTCACCGGATGGAGGGTGTGTATTGATTATCGAAAGTTGAATGATGCTACACGAAAGGATCATTTCCCGCTACCTTTTATGGATCAGATGCTCGAACGTTTAGCGGGGAATGAGTTCTATTGCTTTCTCGATGGTTTTCCTACTTTCAAATTCGATTGATCCGCATGATCAAGAAAAACGACTTTCACATGCCCTTATGGAACGTTTGCTTACCGACGAATGCCGTTTGGTTTATGCAATGCTCCTGGAACGTTCCAAAGGTGCATGATAGCTATTTTTCATGACATGATCAAAAAGTCTATGGAAGTTTTTATGGATGATTTCTCGGTTTATGGAGATTCTTTCACGTCTTGCCTCTCTCATCTAGACCACATGCTTACACGGTGTGAAGACACCAATTTGGTCTTGAATTGGGAGAAGTGCCATTTCATGGTTCGAGAGGGCATTGTCCTCGGCCATAAGATTTCAAAATCGGGATTGAGGTCGTAGAGCTAAAGTCGACGTTATAGCTAAACTCCTCATCCCACTACCGTCAAAGGTATTCTCGAGTTTTTGGGTCATGCGGTTTCTATCGCCGTTTCATCCAAGATTTCTAAGATAGCCCGCCTCGACCCATCTCCTTGAAAAGGATGCTCCGTTTATCTTCACCGATGAATGCGTTGAAGCATTTAATTTTCTCAAAAGAAATTAATCGAGGCTCGATCTTAGTTGCCCCGATCGATTTGCCCTTTGAGCTTATGTGTGATGCAAGTGATTACGCAATTGGGGCGGTCTTGGGGCAACGAAGTCAAAACATTTTCAACCCATACACTATGCGAGTAAGACATTGTGCGAGGCCCAACACAATTACACGACTCATCGAAAAGGAATTATTGGCGTTGTTTATGCTTTTGAAAATTTCGACCCTACCTTGTCTTGTCGAAGACCATAGTGTATACCGACCATTCTCGCCTTAAGTATCTTTTGGCAAAGCAAGATGCTAAGCCACGATTACTTGATGGGTTCTCCTCCTTCAAGAGTTTGATGTTACTATTCTTGACAAAAAGGAGCGGAGAACCTTCTTTGCCGATCACCTTTCTAGACTTGAGAATCCCCATCAAAGTGTGCTCGAGAAAAAGGAGATTACAGAAACATTTCCTCTTGAGACACTTGGGATGATTGCTAAGAAAGACCCGAACACCCCATGGTTTGCCGACTTTGCAAATTACCATGCGGGAAATTTCATTGTGAAAGGGATGTCGTCCCAACAAAAGAAAAAGTTTTTCAAAGATGTTAAGCATTATTTCTAGGACGATCCTTACTTGTTTAAGATTTGTGCAGATCAAGTAATCCGGCGGTGTGTTCATGGCCAGGAGGCCCTTGATATTCTCAATGCTTGCCATAACGGACCCACTGGTGGCCATCATGGTGCAAGCTACACCGCTAAGAAGATTTTTGATTCCGGGTTTTATTGGCCTACCATATATCGAGATGCTCATGATTTAGTTAAATCTTGTGATTCTTGCCAACGTCAAGGAAAATTTCACGAAGGATGAAATGCCACAAAATGCTATTCAAGTTTGTGAGATTTTTGACGTGTGGGGCATCGATTTTATGGGACCATTTCCATCATCTAGGGGTAATAAGTATATCCTCGTGGCCGTCGACTACTTGTCTAAATGGGTTGAAGCGAAGGCGCTCCCCACCAATGACGCCCGAGTGGTAGTTAAGTTCTTGAAAAATTTGTTTTCCCGATTCGGAGCACCTCGTGCTATCATCAGTTATCGCGGTACCCATTTCTGTAATGAACAATTCGCTAAAGTTATGTCTAAATATGGAGTTACCCATCGTCTTTCTACCGCATATCACCCGCAAACGAGCGGACAAGTTGAGGTCTCAAATCGTGGTTTGAAAAGGATTTTAGCAAGGACCGTAGGAGAAAATCGAGCTTCATGGGCCGATAAGTTAGATGATGCATTATGGGCTTTCCGCACCGCTTACAAGACACCCATCGGGTGCACCCCATTTAAGTTAGTGTATGGAAAAGCTTGTCACTTGCCCATCGAGCTCAAGCATAAGGCATTCTGGGCCTTGAAACATGCAAACTTTGATCTTAAGACCGCGGGTGATCACCAAAAAGTTCAATTGAATGAATTAAATGAGCTTAGGGATCAGGCCTACGAGAATTCTTTGATTTTCAAAGAGAAGACTAAGAGGATTCATGATGCTAAAATCAAAACCGCAACGTTTTCAAGTTCTCCTCTTTAACATATTGGATTTCATAAACACATAACAAACAATAATATGGTCGAATTATTTAGAGGTTTTAGAGAGAATGTGGGAGCCTTTCTAGAGAGACATTCCATCTATGGTTGAAAACTTTCCCTAAACATAGAAGGTTAGATTAAGATGAATGAAAGGTCCAACCCTACACCTTTTAGGAGGTAGAGAGAGAGATATATAGGTTACAAAATAATATTAGTCCTCCTTCCATGGATGGAAGGATCGACCTCCCATCGGCATCGTGGATACGGTGGGTAAAGACCCGTCCTTCCTCCACGGTGTTGCTCTAAACTAAATAACTAACTAATAAAACAATAAATAACGATATGTCTACGAGCTAACTTATGCTAGATTATAATTGGGGTGACCGACTCTTCACTATGGAATTTCTAATTCCTAACAATCTCCCTAAGGGAGGTCACCCCATATTTTACATTTCGAATCCTAGCATTCTATTTAATCTTGTTCTTGAGCTCGTAGACATTAATTCTTCAACATCCGCATCTTTGTGCTTTTGCGGTGATACTTTAAAGTCCGATAACTTTGTACTTTAAGTGGAGGTCTTTGAACCGATCCACATCATTGATGATCTTGAGCTTTCATAGAGATCATCGACCACGAAAATCACTGGATCACCCTTTATTGTGTTGCCATCATGTGAATTTGTGACTTTTGGACCGACATGCTCACACTTTTGGATCATGACATCTTTCCATCGAGTAGCGGAAGCTTTCTTTGGTTCATGATATTTGTAGCGGCAGTAGCATAAGCATAGTATAAAATATCGAACCGTGTTATGTAGATATGCACCGGTCATGATTTCTTCAATTAAGTGTGGATCTCGTGAGCATGCGGCTTTGGATTGACCGCTCAATTTTGATCACCGCAACCGTCCAAATGTACCGCAAACAACGATTAGCAATAAAACACACGAAAGTGTCTTTGATCACTTCGTTGAATTGAGGTACACGCCCACGGTTCCCGTTGATCGAGACAAGTCTTTGTGATCGGTAGGATTCCTAATAATCTCCTTGACGGGGTTTCGCAATGTTTCTAGCCGTTCTCAAACCGAACGTCTCAAAGAAGACAACACGGAGTGAGTGAACCAACAAATTGAGATTCACCGATTGATGAAAAATGATTTGAAAAACAATCGTGTATTGCTTAGAAGAAAGAGTTTTGCAATACAACCAAGGTTTTATGAGAAAGATCAATTTTCAAACAAAACACTTTTGTATTTGAAAATAGTACACATTCGACGTGCTAGTGAAAAGAAGAGATTCGCACATCGAGCGGTTTTTCCAAAAGTATTTTTCAATCGAGAGATACTTTTGAATTTGAAAACATAAGTACACATTCGACGTGCTAGGTGAAAAGAAGGTTTGCACATCGAATGGTTTTTCCAAAATTATTCGTCAATTCCAATCTCGGACCAAGGTTGATTCAAGAATGAATCTCCCATCGTTTCTATCCGGTTGTCACAAGTTTGATCTTACGAGAAGATCTCACATGTCACCCACCAAGAGCTTGTTTGATGTTGGCTCTAGAAGGATTTTCATCTTCATCGTGAATATTTTCATATCACTCGGATGTTACGCAATACCACAAGGATAATGCGAGGGACTCTTAACATATTCTTACTTTCCACATTGTGTGAAAAAGCAAGTCTTCAAGAATTTAGTGTCCTAATGAGATATTGTGGATGATCTCTTGGCTCTAGACTCAATAGTGCACATTTGGTTCCTATGGGAGACTAGGATAGGGTCTCCTACTTCAATATCAACCATCTCTAAGAGAAAGTCGATAGATTATGTCGGTTCCCGTGAGAATGAAACAAGCCCTTTTAAGAGGAACTTGAGTGGCTTGGGAAGTTTAGTGCAAGGCGTCACTTGGGTCCATGACGTCTTGTCTTCAATACCGGTGTTACCTTAGTAACAACCAAGAGCATATGTATTGAACCCGGTTTACGCCCTAATGGTTGAATTATTGGAGGCTATTACTTTTCACCCTTTTCACATTCATTTCTTTTCATTCTTCAACCCTTCATTGCTTACCGAGACTTCATAACTAGAACCTTGTTGGGTTTATTCCATTACTAGCTCGGTCTCGTGATGCACTCTTCCCGTTCCTCACTTTTCTCCTTTTTCAATATACCTAAGGACTCTACACTATCTAGTGGATTGTCCTCGGTAGATCCCTCCGGTTCGGCGGATCGTGGGAACGAATACCTAACCTAACCATCCTTATAACTCCATGCATAAAGTAAATTGGTCGGTCTTTTGGTATTGTTCTTTCCTTCATGAAACCAAATGAAAAATCATTTGGAAAACCAATCAAGGTACTTGTGATACGAGATCAAAGCATTTTGTACCTTAATAGTTTTGATCATTTAGAAAACCTCCCCCTCAACATGTGCATATGATTTAGAAATTGTTTAGCACAAGGAGGCAAGAGAACTTTGAAATATTTTCTTTGATCACAATTTTCATACGAAAAAGCCATTTGATTTTCATTGGTAAATTCTCCCCTCAATATGTGCATAGGATATTTGAAAACATTTTTATCACATAGAGGCAAGAGTTCTTTTGAAGCACATCCACAATCACAAAATCCATTAAGAAAACCATTTGAAAACACAATCAAGGTACTTTATAATCTCTTTAAAAAACTTTTGTACCTCGATGGTTTATTTGCTCCCCTCATATGTGCTTCAAGATTCGAAAGCGTTTAGCACATATGAGAAAGCGACTGCACAATTGAATCTAAACGATCACCTTTTATCAAATTTCATTATTAAATCACAAATTCTCCCCGATAAAAATATCAAACCCTTTGAGATTTTGGATCCCAAGTGATTTAATATGGTTTATAAAACATGGGAGAATATGTGGCTGGTTTAAATACTCATCATGTTTTGGATAAATCCTCCTCCTCAACATGTGCATTGTGTATGAAATTGTTTGGCACATGGAGGCGGGAGTGCCTTTAAAGGACTAAAACCAATTCCATTTAAAAGCAGTTTGAGATTTAAATCACGATCTCTACCCGATCGAAATATCAAACCATTTGAGATTTGTGATCCCAACCGATTTAAGTCATTTAGAAAAATTTGGGAAAAGACGTGGCAAGATTTAATTTTGAAAATGATAGATAAGGACCAAATTTAGACATTAAAGATTGTTAGTGTCGGGTATGATAGTTTTAAGAGATCTTTAAGTAAAATAAAACAATTTCACAATCAAACAAGAATGAAAAAATTTCATTTTGACATATCTTTGAGTTTTAAAGAAAACCATACCATGACATAACATTAAATCTTTAGATCACCACATTTTAGCATACAAACGGACTTTTTGAAGTAATATTGTTTGAAAATAATTTATTCAAAATCACTCTCCCTCAAACCATGACAAGAGTCGATGATTGAGTGACTTAAGTTTTGATAAAATGAAGTCCGTGATTTTCAAAATTTAGTCCAATATATTTTCAAAACAATATTTTCCATTTTCAAAACAATATTTTTCAAAGTTTTTCCAAAATGGTATCATCACGATTATCCCACAAGATATGTTAGTGGTTGAGAAGCTTCGTTGTTGTTGTTTGTAGGGTTTGGAAGAAAAAGCGTCAGCGGATGCGGTGAGACTTCTTCTTACGTTGCATTTTAAATGCCAACCGAGGTCCAATTAAGCTCCGTTTCTTCAATCACTTAGAAGAAAACCATCTGGCGATGCAAGTGAGACCTCTTACGTTGCATTTATGCCAACTCTTCATAGAAGTCCAATTAAGCTCCGTTTCTTCATTTGTCAACCCAAGATATATTTACCCATTCCTTGCGGCATCCAATCATCTTCAATTGTGGGATCCGGATCGGGAACATTCTTTTATACCAATATACCGCATACGTTAGTGAACACACATACAAATATATGGTGGTCGACATCACCCAAACAAAGAATCGACTAATAAAAGTCAATTCAACATATCAATCGATCATTTAAGGTATGGAATAATGTGTTTCTCAAACTTTAATCATCTAAACCTAACAATCATATCCTAGAAACCTAGTCCTTCAACATAGGCAATTATATTTTTCGTTTAACACGTAGGATAATTAAGAAAGTCCGTTAGATGATATAAATTTGAAAACATTATCCCCTCAATCAATGACTCAAAATTAAAAAGTTTAAAAGTCTTTGAAGTCATTGATTGAGTTTTTGCATTTAAAAAACTCGATCCCGATTGTTGTTAAAGCAACTCATTCTACCACCATTTTGGAAAAACAACAAATATTTTTCTCAAGAATTTTAGACGGAAAAACATTTGTGTAGGAACAACGATCCTTCGACATACTTTCCTCAAAGTTTTTTAGGATAAGTGCACGAAATATTTGAAAAATTGTTTAGCGTAGCACTTTCCTTCCTTTAAAGAGCGGGTTGCTATCGAAATAATAGCAAGCCATAGTTTAAGCACGGTTACACAATAACGAACCATTTGTTGAAGCGCGGGTTACTGATGCGAAATAATCGTAAGCCATTTTTTGGAGACATGTTTAGAAAAGAATATTTACACCTCCTGATCGAACTTCATCTATGGTCCCGTGCCATTATTGAATGACATTTCTAAGACCGTAGATGTTATCGATACCGAAGACATGTCTTTGAAAACATATTTTGATATTTTTCAAATTTTCGATTTTATTTTTATGGATTTTTGAAGGTTATATAATATTCTATTTTCTTTTGTTGGTTTTATATTTTTGTATTTTGTTTTCGATAAATATATAAAAGGATAGAGTAGATGATATAGTTAAAGAGGATGATGATACGAGTGCCGAGATAAGGATATCGAATGTTCTCGTCGTGAAGATAGAATTCGTCATCTCTAAAACATCCACCACCAAAGCTTCCAAGGGCTCTTGAATCTAAGAAAGAAATTGACACGTTTGAAAGTGAGACTTTGGCGACTTCCCCAAACCGAAAATCCTATAGGTTGAGCGAATCGAAGCTCTATTTCAAGCTTGCCTTAGCCAGTGCAGAGAAGCACACCATTATCATAAATCCACCGCTCCTTTCAAGAATAATCACCGTGATTCTTCATTCGAGGTTATATCATCAACAAGAAGAACAACATCGTATCATCCCACACATAAATAATCTTCTCAAATTTCCTTTTCACCACGACATTACGAGTGATCCATTCCAAAAGGTGTCAAGAGAACACTTCCCCTAGTAGTTGAATTGATGCGGTCGGTCTCTTTGTATAATTCTCAAGAACTCTCCGAATACACATCATGAGGGTAATGAAGAACAACTCCCCAATGTTCACATCTTTCTTCCCGATGAATGTGTATGAAGCTCAAGAACCAAGTACACCAATATCAAAGAACTCTCCGAATACACATCATGCCCTAAGGAAAACACCTCCCAATGTTTGTGGTAAACAATGGCTTTCTTCCCCGATGATCGTGTATGAAGCTCAAGGACCAAAGTATACACATTCCCAACGAGAGAACAACCGATAACATTGAAGAAGCGGGCGAATCATCGATTATCTGCGGATGACAATCTCTGGGATGTCAACTCCGGAATAAGTGATTATATCTACGAATCACCGATTAAGCCCTCAGTGAGACAAATGGCTCCCCATGTACACATTTATCTCCCACGATGATTGCGATAACATCGAGATCATCACATACCAATGTACCTATTTTATCTTCGAAACTTTCATTTACATCACTTCCCCACGTAGTTGGAATAAGAACACTAAACGCTTTGATGAGTAAAACCTTGAGTTTCTCTGCGGTCATGACATTTGTTTTCCCGGATAACTTCAATCACTTAGAAGTATTAAGTCCATCAAGTTTACTCGCCATGAGTCAAACCTTGAGTTTCTCTGCGGTAATAACATTTGTCTTCCGGGATATCTTCAATGACTTAGAAGTATTAAGTTCATCAAGTTTACTCGCGTTTAGATCGTGTCTCCTTCCCCTTGTCGGTTTTGACACTTGAGAATCAAGAACATATTATAAGCCCAAATACTTGAAATCTTAATGAGAAGAACACTTGTAATCTTGTAGGAATCAACTTCAAGACTCTCTCGAAGAATATGAGCAAGTCTAATTGGGCTTGATTAAATTCGACATTTCACTCTCCCCAATTAGTGCTTAACTCCCACACCGTCAAACCGACAAAGTAACTGCTTGATAAATGCTCAACCATCCACCTCGACGATTAAGAAGTCTTCAACTCAAATTCTTAAGCCCGAGCAAGTCTTTTGAAAGATAATCAAATGTGATAAATGCGTCTTTAGTCTTCTAACATGTAGCGAAAAGGATGTAGAAGTCCGATGGGAATTGAATCGACTTATAACTTTCACTCTCTCCCTAAACCGACCTTCTTCAAGATTGTCCATTGGGGAATAGATAGTTAACATCTTCAACTCACCAAAACACAGAACATCACCAAAAGGCATCCCAATCAACTTACATCTTGCAAATCCCTTAACTAAAATCCTCCCAATCAAACAAAAGCGAAAGATGTTCATCAAGAAAATCGACAATCGGGCCGCAACGAACACACAAAATGGTAATACCAAGCAAACAATCACATCAAACAAGAACGAAGGTTGTTCGAATCATCATGTTGATGTATACGTGAAGCATTAACCGAAGCACTTTGTCAATAAACTCATATCAACTTGTGAAGATGTCAACTAACGGCTCATAGAAGAAACTCCATGTAACGATGACCCGATAAGAAGAAGCTCGGTTCTTACATGAGTTTGGAGCCGTTCGACCATTTATTCTCATAAATCAATCAACCATGCAAAAATTCACACTTCTTCTCCCCTCAAGAATTGCATACGGAGTTGCCATTCTTGATTAAATAAGTGAAATTCATCCAAATGTTCTATTCACACTTCTCCCCACAAAATCGGCACATGATGTCGCCATCTTCATTATAATCGAGCAAGTGGAATGAGAAACAATCGGTGATAGCTCGGTTCACTTGATGACCCAAGCGCATGGAAAAAGTATGAAGCATGTTGATGAGAATGGTCATAATAAGAAGATTTCTCTTCTTCTTGAAGATAAAGCGCACCGACACGTACACTTTTCTTTTCTTTAGAGAACGAGGCCCGAATCGATGTGAATGTATCGTCATAAGAAGATTTCTCTTCTTTATAAGATAATCTTCAAGCGTACACATTTATTTTCTTTGGAGTACGAGGCCCCAATCGATGTGAGCAGACGTCATAGCCGATTGAATATCAATGTTGAGTAACTAGAACCCGTGAATTATGAGATATCAATCCTTTTGTTATCCATACTTTAAGCCGATCCATGTATTGAAGGATCAAGTATCTCTAATCGAGTATGGACTACCTCCACTAATATTACAAACTTGATTGCATATATTATGGTTAGTGACATCGATATCAAACCCTTTGGGGTTTTACGGTCAACATTGAGAATGCTATTGGTAAACATCTTTCCTGTAGGTATCCACCCAAGTCTAGCATCCTTAAAATTCTACCGGATGGTATCCACTTATGGCAAGGTCTAGGATTGTTAGGCATCTTATGCATAGTGAGAGACTTATCCTTATTCCTAGTTTCAAAGATTTATCGGTTGGTAACCATCTAGGTGAGGCTTTTGGTTTCATTTGCTTCATTTGCACTATGGATGACTTAGTGTGAATCCTAGACTTAACAGTTGTACCATTGCATGAGCATTTACATTCTTCGTGGATTTTGTGAAACATTTATCATGATTAGCATTAAAGATACATTTCGGACACTTTGAGCAAGCGACTTTTTTGGATTCGAAATAGATCTAGATTTCTTAGAGTGATCTCGCTATGGGAATAGCTTTAATCGAAACGCAACTACTCTTAGATGTACGTCAATCTCTAGTCTTTAGATTAGTGTTCCTAGGTAATGGTTTAGAACTACTAGCGGTGCCTTGAAATTTAAAACAATAAAAACTTTTTTTTTTGGGTTTTTGGGTTTTTAAAAAAACCTTTTTACATAAATTTTTTTCTTGTTTTCAAAAATTTTTTGGGGTTTATTTTAAAGGGTTTTATTTTTTTTTTAAAAATTAAAATTTTTGAAATTTTTGAAATTTTAAAATTTTTAAAATTCATTTTAAAGTTTTAATTTTTAATTTTTTTTTAAATTGTTAAAATTAATTTTTTTTTAGCTAAGGGTTTTAAATTTGTTTTTTTGTTTTTCTCTAAATTTTTTAAATTCAACCCTTTTTAAACCTTTTATTTGGGTTTTAATTTCTTGTTGGGTAAATTTTGGAAAATTTGTTTTAGGAAATTGTTTTTTTATTTTCATTTATTTTATTCTATTTATTTTTTTTCCCGTTTTAAAAATTGCTACATTAAGTTTGATTTATTAAATTTAGTTGCAAATTATTTTTTTTTAAAATTTTGGTTTTCATTATTTTTAAACCATTAAAAATTTAAAAATTTTTAAAATCATTTTAAAATTTTTTAAATTGTTTTTTATTAATTGGTCTTAAATTTGGGATAATTTTTTTTGGGGCTTTAAAATTTTTCTTTTAAAAGTTTAATTTAGGGTTTAAATTTTTTCATTTAAAAAGCTTATTTTTTTAAATTTTTTCAAAGAAAATTTATTTTAACTTTTAATTTTTTAAATTTTTCTTTTTTAAAAGTTTTTTAAATTTAAAATTTTTTATTAAAATTTTTTAATTTAAAAAATTAAAAATTTTTTAATTTTATTTTTTCCTTTTTTTTCCCAAAAGGTTTTTTAAATTTTTTTTTCCTTTAAATTTAAAATTTTAAAATTTTTTTTTAAAAAATTAAAAATTTAAAAAAAAAATTTTTTAAATTTTCAAATTTGATTTTTTGTTTTTTTTTAATTTTTTAAATAAACAAAATTTAAAAAAAAGTTTTTAAAAAACCAAAAATTAAAAAAAATTTTTTAAAAATTTTA
Organism: Chrysanthemum lavandulifolium; assembly: GCA_022545495.1. Taxonomy (NCBI): domain Eukaryota; kingdom Viridiplantae; phylum Streptophyta; class Magnoliopsida; order Asterales; family Asteraceae; genus Chrysanthemum; species Chrysanthemum lavandulifolium. Next base: position 266,667,672 of record CM040240.1, read on the forward strand.
AATTAAATTTTTAAATAATTTTAATTTTAAAATTTTTTTCTAAAATTGAATTTTTTTAACTTGTTAATTCAAATTTTTTAAAAGGGCTTTTTTTATTTAAAGGTTTTTTTTCTTAACTAGTTAAATTCCTTTAAAATTAAATTTTTTTAAAATTTTAAAATTTAAAAATTTAACCCAATTTTTTTTTAAAAATTTTTCCCTTTTTGTATTTTTAAATTTAAAAGGGTTTTTATTTTTTTTGTTTAAAGGAAAAATCAAAGGGCCCCAAAAACAAATATTTTTGGGGTTTTTCCCCAAAAACAAAAAAAAATTTTTTTGAAATTTTTTTAATTAAAATTTTTTTTTCCAAAATAAAAAAATTTTTTTTTTAAATTTAAAAAAATTTTTTTAAAAATTGGGAAAAAAATTATTTTTAAATTTTGGGATTTTTAAAAATTAAATAAAAAAAATTTTTTTTCCTTTAAAATTTTTTTTTGTTTTAAAGGGTTTTTAAATTAAGGGTTAATTTTTTTGAAAAAAAAAGTTTTTTTAAAAAGGGTTTTCCCCGGGGTTTTTGTAAAAGGGTTTTTTTTGGTTTTGAAAGTTCCCAAAAGGTTTCTTTTTTTTTGTTAATCCGCCCGGGGTTTCCAAATTTGGGGAACCCTTAAATTATACCTGTTTTTATAAAACAAAAAAATTTAAAAATAATTATTCCCCCGGTGGGGCAAACAACCCTTATTTTAGAAACCCTAAAACAAATTTCCGATTTTTTAAATTTTTTCCAAAGGAATTTTGGTTTCGTGGGAAATTTAAACAATTTGGGGTTTTACCAAAACCCCCATCTTGGTTTAAAACCCCTTGGGAAAATTTCCCTTTTTGGTTGAAATTAAAAATTAATTTCCAAAAATTTTGGTTTACCTTTTATTTTAAAGGGGTTAAAAATTTAAATTTCCCTTGGGGTTTTTTAAAATTTAAAAAAAAGTTTTCTCTTTTTTTTTTAAAAGGGGGGAACAATTTTTTTAAAACCCAAAAAAGGATTTATTTAAAAAAAATTTTAACTAAAGGGGAAAACCCTTTTTTGGGGAAAATTTAATCGGGGCCCAAAGTTTTGGGGGGAAAAAACGGGGGAAACAATTTTTAAATCCCCTTTTAAAAAGGGGGTTTAAAATAAAAAAAAAACTTTAAAAATTTCCCCAAAAATTGGCCCTGTTTAAAAAAAAAACCTTTTTTGGTAAAAATTTCCCGGTAATAGGTTTCCTTTAAGTTTTAAACCTTTTTCCTCCCAAAGTTAACCAAAAAATTGCCCAAAAACCTTTAAATTTTGGGCAAAAAAAATCAACCTCCCTTAAATAAAGGGGTTCCCAAAAGACAAGGGAAAGAGGTAAAAAATATAGGGGGGAAGGCCCTTTAAACTTTTCCCCGGGGTCCTTTAGCTTTAAAACCCTTTTAAAAATAAGGGGGTAAATTTGGTTTACCCTTTTGCCGTTCAAAAGTGGGAAAAAGTTTAAAAAAAAGGGGTCCCATTTCCCCTTTTTCCAATCGGGAAATGTCTTGGGGCCCCAAAGGTTTAATTTTGGGTTTTTTAAACCCAAATCTTCACATTTTTTAAAAAAAAAAGGAATTAATGGTTTTGGCTTTTCCCCCAAAAAATTGGTTTAAAATTTAATTTTAAAAATTTTGGGTTGTCGGGTTTTAAATTTCCAAAAATTGGTTTTGCCCCAAAATTTTCCTAAAGGGATTTTAAAGTCAAAATTGCGGGTTTCATAAAAAATTTCATTTTTTTTTTGCCCCCCCTTATTTTAAGGTTTTTGGCCGGGTAAGGTTTTAAGGGTTTTTCCTTTGGGGTTTAAAACCAAAGATTTTTAAATTTTAACCCAATTTTAAATTGGGGGTTTCTAAAAATTCCCCCTTTTGGGAAAAGGAACCCCTTTTATTAAGGCCTTAAATTTAAAGGTATTTTAATTTCCTAAAGGGAAGAAATTTTTCTTACCCGTTTTAAAAATTTTCCCACCTCCTTTTCCCCTTTAAAAAAAATACAAAGCAATTTCCAAAAAAGGGAATTTATTTAAATTTAATAAAGTTTCCTTTACCCAATTTTAAAAACCCTTTGAAAAACTTTTATCTTGCCCAAAAACCCGGGTTTTACTCCCTCGAAAAATTTTTAAAAAGAAACCAAATTCCCAAAAAACGGGTTTAAAAAAAGATTTTAATTTTGGGAAAAAATTTTTTGGAAATGGTTAGCTTTCCCGGGGAAACCCCTTTTAAATTTGGGGGTTTTTAAAGTTTATTCCAAAAAGAGGGAAAATAAAACTAAAAAGGGGGTTCGGGAAATTTCCCTTTCCCTTTCCTTTGTTCGGTTTTAAAACCAGGGTCCCAAAAAGGGAAAGGGGCTTCCAATTTAAAAATTTTTTCCCCCCCGGTTTGGAGTTGGGACAAAGTTGTTAATTGAAGCAAATCCCAATTTTATTTTCCGTTTTGGGGTTTTCTTTTTATTTTTCTTAAAATTTTTGAATTACCCAAATGGGAAATTTCCCCCTTTAAAGAGGTTTTGGGAAATCCCTTTTTAGCAAGTTTTGGGTCTGGCTTTTTCTGAATTCAAAAGGGTTTTTTTCAAAGGAAATTCCATTTTTCCCCGGGCAAATTTAAATTGGGGGTTTTTAAGGGAATTTTCAATGTTCGGGGCCTTTGGGCCCGGAAAAATTTAACCCATAATTTGGGGTAAATTTGGGGCCCAAACTCCCATCCCATACATTTTTTTGGTCAAATTGGGAAATTTCTTTAAATTTCCAAGGTTTTTGGGGTTTTTCCGGGGTTAATTTTTGGGGGCCCTTAATTTCTCCCAAAAAAGTGTTTGGGGGGGATTTTCCCAGCATTTATCAAGGAAAAGGGGTTTTCTTGGGGCCCAAAACAAAAAAATTTTCCCTTTAAATTTTCAAAATTGTAAGGGTTTTTCAAAAAATTTTTTTTTTTCAAAACACCCCTTTTTGAACCATAAATTCCCTTTTTCCTTTTTAAACCCATTTTAAAGTTTTTTTTTTTCGAAATTTTTGGGTATTAAAAAAAATTCTTTTAATTTTTTGGGGGATTTTAGAAATTAAAGGGGAATAAATTTTCCCTTGGTTTATTTGAAAAACCCAAACCCCCCAAAATTTCTTAAAAATTTCTTAAAATTTGTTCCGAAAATTTCGGGGTGTTTATTTCTGAATTTCCCCTTTTTTAAGAAAGCTTGTCTTTGGGGACCCTTTTTGATTTAAAAACCGGGCAATTTTAAATTTTTGAAAATTTTTGGGAAATTTGGAAAATTTTGAATTAAGGGTTTTTAAAAAACCCCTGTCCCCAAAGTTTTAATGGAAAATTTTTCCCCGGTTTCCAAAACCCCCTTTGGTTTAAAAACCTTCTGGGTTTAAAAAGTTTTCGAAATCAATTTGGGAAGTAAATTTTGAAAATTTTTCCCAAGGGAAAATTTGGTTTCTTAAACCAAAAAAATAAAAATTAAGGGTTTTAGAAAAAGGGAAATTTTAAGAAATTTAGAAAGGGGGAAAATTTGGGTACCCTTTGGGGGAGGGTTTTCCTTTAGCCCCATGGGGCCCATTTTTTAGGTTTTCTTTCAAATTATGTGCAATCGGGGACTTTAAATTTTTCCCAAAAGGGTCCCTTTGGTTTTTAAAGGGCTCGAAATTAAATTTTAAAAATGGGTTTTCTGAAACAAAAATCAAAGGGTTTTTAATTTCCTTTTAAATTTATTTGGGTTTTAAGGGAAATTTAAAAGGAAAAGGGTTTGTTTGAATTTGGGAAAACCCCCTTTGGAGGGAATTTTTCCCCAAAGTTCTTTTGGGGATTTAGGTGGGGAAACTTTGGGTTAAATAAACCCTAATTAAAAAAATTTTCAAAATTTTGGTTTTTGGGGTGGGTTTCCCTTTGGGCCCAAATTTGGAAAATTTTAAAACCCCGCTTCTTTTTTGAAAAGGGTCCCGTTTAATTTTTACCGGATCTTTTTTTTTTCCAAAGTTTTTTAGGTCTTTAGGCCCCCGTTTTGACCCGGGGATCCCCGGTTGGTTTAATGGGGTTTTTTGGGCCAAAAATTTTCCCTAAAATGGGAAACTTTTTGGAAAAATTTTACAAAACGGAAAAAATAAATTCCGTTTGGGAAATTGCCCTTTCAAATTTTAAGTTTTTTCCCTAGTATGGCAAATTACCAAACTTTTGGGAAAAAAGAAGGGTTTTTTGGGCCCAAATTTTTTCCTTTAAAGGGGTTTTTAAAAACTTCCTTTTGGGGCCGGTTTTCGGTCCACCCTTTCCAAAAGAAACCCGGGAAAGTGCCAAAAAGGATTTTTTGGGAAAATTTTTTAACATGGTTTAAGAAAAAGGAAACCCGGTTTTTAAAAATTTTTCCAAAATTTTTTTTTAAAAATTTTTGAAAAGGTTCCCAAAAAGTTTCAAATTTTTTTCGGAATTTATTTGTTTAAAAATTTTCATCGAAAAAGTGTGTTTTTTAAAATTGTTTTAAAAAAAGGGGAATTTGGGCATCTTGGGTAAGTTTTCTTAAAATTTTACCCCTTTTTTTCCTATTTTAACCCTTTTTAAATTTATTTTAATAAAAATTTCCCCTTTAATTCCCCTTTTTTCCAATTTTGAAGATTTTTCCCTTTGAAACCTTTTTGGGCTTTTCCCAATTTTTTTTTTTCCCTTTGGGGATTTTTTTTGAAGCCCCCGGGTTTTGGGGGTTAAGTTTAAAAATTTTCCGATTTGGGGCCTTTGGGTTTGTTTTCTTCAAAACCGGGACCCTTTGAAAACAAATTTTGCCCTTTTTCCTAAATTTTGATTTTACCCTTTTTTCAATTTTTAAAACCCAAACCCAAATTTTTTAAAAATTTTAGAAAATTTGGGAAATTTAAACTTCCTTTTAAAATTTTTTTTTTTTTCAATAAAAACTTTCCACCATAAATTTGAAAATTTCCCCTCGGCAAACTAAAAACCCACCCCCTTTCAAACTTTTCTTTAAAGGGGGGTTTTTAAAAAAAATTTAAAAAAACCGGGAAAACGATTTTTCCCAAAGGAAACTTTAAAAAATTAAAATGGGTTAAAATTTTGGAAATTTTTAAAAAAAAATTTTAAAAAAATCTTTTATTTAAAAATTTTTTAATGGGATTTTAAAAATAAAAATTTAAAAAATTTTTAATTTAAAAGATTTTTAAAGAAAAATTTTGGGGGAAAAATTTTAAAAAATAAGGCCCTTTTTTAAAATTGATTGGGTTTTGTGGGTAGGTTTTGGGTTTTTTAAAAATAAAACTCCAAAAAAAAAAAAAATTTCCAAATTTTAAAATTTAAATTTTGGTTTTGGAAATCCAAATAAATTTTTTTAAAAAATTTAAAAGGGGTTTTTAAATTTTTAAATTTTTAAAATTTTTAAAATTTCCTTTTAAAAGGCCCTTAAAGGGGTAAATAACTTACCTTTGAAATTTTTCCCTTTTTATTTTAAACCCAATATTTTAAATTTTAAAAAATTTTGGGAAAGGGGTGGGAAATTTAATTTTAAAGGGAAAAAGCCAAATTTTAAAATTTTTGCTTTAATTTTGGCTAAAATTTTTTTACAAAAAAAAAACCATTAACTATTTTTTGAAAAGTTTTTCCTTTTATTTTTCCCAAATTTTAATCCGGGATTAATTTTTAAAATTTTATAAATTTCTTTTTAAAATTTACATGTTGGAAAATATTAAAGGTGGGTTAAAACCAATAATAAACAAATTCATAAAAAACAAATTTTAAAATAATTGTTTTCCCAAATTTTTTTAAAAATTTTCTTTTTGGAAAAAAAACCCTGGGTTTTTGGGTTTGGGGTTTAACCCCTCTCAAAAAAAAAAAAAGGGTTTTTGAACCCAAAATTAATTGCGTTAAAAAAAATTTTGGGAACAATTTTTTTGGAAAAAAATTTTTTAAAAAAAAAAATTTTAAAAAAAATTTTTCAAAAAAAACTTTTTTAAAAAACAATTTCAAAATTTAAAAAAAGAGGTGGTTTTCCAAAAATTTCCAAATTTTAAAAATTTTAAAAAAAATTTAATTTTCCCATTTTGTAAAAAATTTTTTAAAACTTTTAAATATCCAAAATTAAAAATTTTTTTGAAATTTATTAAGATTTTAAAAATTTAAACTTTTTTTTGGGTTTTTTAAATTTTTGAAAAAAAAAATTAAAATTTTAAAAAAATTTTGGAGGGGCCTTGAAATTTTTTTTTTAATCGGAAAAATTTTTAAAAATTTTGGGTTTCCTTCCTTTAAAACGGGTTCTTACAAAACAACCTTTAAATTTGTTTCCCAAGAAAACAAGATTTTTGGGCTTAAAAATATTTTAAAAAACCCTCTAATCCCTCATTTTTTTCCCTTTTAAACCTAGTGTCATCCCTTAAAACAATTTGATTATTTTTGGGTCCCTTTTAAAAAATTAAAAATTTTTTTGGGTTTTTTTTATTGTTTTAAAAAAAAGTAAAAAAGAATTTATTGGGGTTGGGTTTAAAAATGGTTTAAATTTTGGGGAAAATTCTTTCACAAATCAAACAAACTTTTTCCCCCCTTGATTAAAATTAAAATGAAATTTTTTATTCCCCAAAACCTTGGGGGCCCCCATTTCTTTTTCCTTTTTAAATTTAAAAGGACCATTTCATACCCCCCTTTAAAAATTTAAGGTTTTGGGGAAATTAAAAAAACCCATTTCTCCCAAAAAAAATTTTCTTTTTGGAAAAGTTCTTCCCAAAAACTGGGAAAAATTTTCCTAGGATTGGGTTTCCGTTTAAACCCTTTTTCCCCCCTTTTTTTTGAAAGAAAAAATTCCCCTTAAATTTAATGGAAAGAAAGTAACGAAAAATAAAATTTTTTGAAATACAATTTTAAAAAAACCAATTTTTCCCAATTTTTAAAAATTTTTTAATTGAAAGGTTTAAAAAAACATTTTTTAAAAACATTGGGAAGAAATTTTTGCCCATCCAAATTGCCTTTGAAAAAAACAAAAAAAATTTTAAACCCCCAAAAAATTTTTCCTCATTTTTTCATAAAATCGAAACGGGCCCTCCACCGAAAGAACAACAAACCCCAAAAAATTTTTTTTAAAATTTTCCGGGAAATTCAAAACCCTTTAATTTTTTAAAATCCCAAGAAATTTTGGGAAAAAAAATTTTTGGTTTTTTTTAAAATATAAAATAATTTCCCTCCCTTTTGGTTTTTTTTTTTGAAAATGGAAAAAGCTTTAAATTTAAAAAAAAACTTAATTTTAAATCAAAAAATAAAACAATTAATTTGGGTTAAATTTTAAAATTTGGGAAAAGGTTTAAAAATTTTTAAAATTTTGAAAAAAGGAAAATTTAAAAAAAATTGAAAGGTCAAAGGAAAAAAAACTTTTAAGTTTTTTTAAAAAATTTCAAAAAAAACAAAGAAAAAAAATTTGAAAAACCTTTTTTAAAAAACCAAATAAAAAAAAAAAAACCCAAACAAAAAAAATTTAGAAAATATTTAAAAAAATTTTTTCAAATATTTTTTAAACATTTAGGGGGAATAAAATTTTTAAAATAAGGGTAAATTTCCATAAAATTTTTAAAAAAATTTTTAAATTTTCACCTTATTTTTAAAAATTTTAAAAAAAGGGATTGCCCGCCCATGTAGGAAGCTTCACTTTTCTCACGGATTTCATAGTTGTGAATGATATTAGTACGTCCATAGATCCTAGCTTGTCCCACGTTATTCTAGGAAAGCCTTTCATAGAAAACACCGGATGACTTATGATCCGTCGTTAGGAATAGTGAGATTCAAGGATGAGACCAATGATGTAGCCTACCAAATGCCCCTTTAGATTGAGAAATTTTCATCACTATCCAATGATGAAAAGAACTTAAGCTATCGGTCTACTATAGGAATGAGGAAGATAAGGAGAAGGAGTTGATTATGTGATGAATAAGATTTTGAGTTCTATAAGGATTGCTTGAAACTAGGACCGAATATAGAACGGATCGGGGAGAAGAACTCTTAATAAGATGCATAATAGGGCATTACTATAACATGGAAAACCCCAACAGACCGCCATGAGGAAGAAGGTGACGGTAATGAAGTCACGTAGGGGCACGACTCGAGTCTAGCTACAAGACCCATAAATAAAGAAAAGCGCCTCGGGAGGCAACCCATGCTTAATTGTTTGCTTGTTTGTGTGTCGTATATCTTTTATTGATTGTTTATTCTCATGTTTGAATTTGTAAAAATGCTTTATTTTGCCTTTAACCTCGTCTTAATTACATATAAAGGTATTTTACAAAAGGGATAAGTGTAGGGAGGATTACACACGTTTTCAAAAAGAAGGTGAACATGAGAATTACGATTATTAAAAAGATATACATGTGTGTTTGTTCGAGTCAAATGCTTGTATCGAGTCATAATGCATGTTTTGCGGGAAATTTTTCCAGATACTAAAGATATAAATTTTCCAGAATTTTTTCCACAAAATCGCATACCGCTCTGTCAGATAACTGACGGCGTCAGGTCGCAACTCGACGGCATCGGAGGAGTAGAAACTACTTACTACTTTTTCTCGCTTTCACATTTATAAATTTTGAATTTTTCGTGTCTTAATTTTCCAAATCATCCATTCCACACATATATCCTAGTTTATCCATATATATATTGTTACTTACGGCGGGTTGTTTCATTTGTTTTCTTCAAGTGCGTGTTTTATTTATCAAGAAGAAGATACATAAGATTGGAATAAGTTTTTCACGACACATTCTTCTCAAGAAAGATTTAACCACTACTTCACACGGATCCTACCGAGCTAATCAGGAGTATTAGTTTCTTTCTGCTTTTAATTACCTTCCATTATCATAACTTTGATATTTCGGGAACATTGGGGACAATGTTCGCTTTAAGCATAGTGGAGGGAAAATAAACGGGAACTTTGAAACTATGCTTATCCTCGACTATTTGCCTGGTCCAATATCATTTGTGTAATAAACCATGAGAAATATCGGTTAGATAATTTTGGCACCAAATTTAAAAATTTTCATGACATGTAGGAGTGGGCCATTAGTCTTAATAAAGCGCCTCATGGATAGGAAGTTATATGACTAGCACAAAAACCCTTTACCACTTAAATTCCACCCAAAATGCAGGATCGCCTTTAGATTTGTAGGAATTAAAGCATTCCACTTTAATGCTTCGAAAGTGTACCGGTAGTATAATAGATTCTAGATCTTGTTTTGTGATGCATTCGAGATCGCTAGTGAGACTACACTTGTGTAGTTAGGAATAACTAAATGATAAGAGGCATTAGGATAACGCTTGTTCGATACCGTAATATAATTACTTCTTCAACATCGGCCGAGTAATTCCCCACCCTTATGCTTGTACTCATCTTTATTACACGATACCCCTAGTTAACCCTTCAGAGCCTATCCTTTTCGCGGTTCTCGTGATGTTTCGGCCCGAAATATCAACGAAGAGCATTGTTTACAATCCACCCCAAATGTACACCCAAATCACCTTAGTTTATTTTGTATGCACTCACTTGAGCGCATTATTGTTATCATACTTAACCCTTAGTTCAATTATCTAATTGCTTGTATAAGTTGCTAAGTCAAGTCATATCCTTTGTACACGCTTTGGGATGATTGGGACTCATGGAAAAGTTAAATTTTATGAAATGACGGGAAGGAATGTTAAATTAAATTCCCTTTATTTGCGTGAATAATGTACTCCAAGTGTTTTGATCTTTTCAATTCGGGTCAAATTAGTGTTAGAGTAATAAAACTCAAGTGTGGATGTGCCTATAACCCTATTGTTTTGATGTTATCGAGAGGATGGTAGAGTAAAAGTGTTTGAAAAAAGAAAAAAATCGAAAAAAGAGTGATTCATTAAAAAATGAAAAACATACGCTACGCTACCATCCTACATCTATCTTTAAATTTATGTTTGTTTATTTCAAAGTTATCTGAGTTTAGAGTGTCGAGTCTTGGCTTAGCAACGCCATTCTTCTCATGCTTGTAACATAAAGATTTTTGACTTGCACCACTAAATAGCCTATCCCACCAAACCCTTTGGTTCCCTACCGTGCCTAACGTTACAACCCTTTAAAAGACCTCGATAGTTTTTCCTAGTGCTTACGCCAAAAGCGATGGAGGTTTGATCTAGTCTCAAGCTTATGGTAATCTATGTACTAGGACCTGTTAATGAGTGTTTATCTTCCATTTCCAACTTGATATATTTCATATACACCCGAGAGACGAGAGTATCTAAACACCACTCATGAGGTGCTAGTATGTAATTTTCGTGTTTGTTATGACTTTTATGGGCTTACACGCTTTGTGAATTGTTCTAAACTAATGCTTCATGACCCTAACTTATAAATTAATTGGCTAAAGCACATTTGCTCGAGGACAAGCAAATACCAGTGTAGGGATATTTGATAATGATTTAAAAGGTACACTTTGAGGGTCATTTAAGCCCTTAATTGATCACTTTTGTATCCATATTACTAAATTTCGCTCCTTTTCACTTTTTAGGTCTCTTAAAGACAAATTGCTTGAATGACACTTATTCGGACGAAAAGGCGCTGATTATATGAAGAAAATGGCCAAAGTCAAGAATCGAGACACTCAAGTCAGCCTGAATCGCGGGACGGTGTCATACCTTAATTGCGACGCCGCGACACACTTTGAGACGACTCAGAGCAAATTGCTATTTTACAAGCGACGCATCAGTTTGAAAGAGTAGGGGCGCACAACCCAGACGACCTAGATTTGATCCGACGGCGCCGAGGTCAAGTCGACGGCCGCCACAAGCATCGTGACGCCACAGAGTCGACATTGCCAAGACGAAACCTAATCGGTGGCGACTGACAAGCACAAATAAAGAGCGACGCCGACGTGATATGGTAACTCTATATAGAATTGAATTTTCAGATTCGAGAGAGGTAGTTTTATGGAGTAAAACCTAAACTAAACATAGGTCGCCTCAATGATCTTAGGTTCCATACCCTATTTTACAACAAGATAAGTGATTTACTTCATTAATTCAATTATGTCTTCAATTGTTTGTATGTTGCATGTTTTCCATGTCCGACTAATTTACTTGTGTGTTTGCTTAGATCTATGAAACATAGGTATTGAATATTGATTGGTTGTCTCTTATCTTAATCATGCGATCGACCTAGTATTGCGATAGGTCATCCGTTGTGTTTTAATGCTCGAGTAATCTTTGTGAACATTAGTTTATAATCACCTAGAGTTATTGTAGTCTAAACATCCAAAGATAACCTTAGAGTTAGTTTATGAATCCTAGAGATTTCAGAGGCAATAACCTTAAGGTAGACTTAAAGATTTAGGAAAACGCCATACCATACTTAATATGAAGACACAACGCGCCAAGAATAAGGACGTGATAATTCAACCATCAATAGGAGATAACTAGGAGTAATAGCATCTAAGTAAACACATTTTAATCATCATAAGAGCACAACAATAGACATAGACTACACTAACCTTAGTTTAGATAATTAGATAATTAGAGTAATCGGTAGAAATACCAACCCCAAATCCAATACCCCGAGATTCGTACCTTTCAATTTTCTAAAAATATAAAAAGATAAAAGATAATCTTCCTCAACCCCAACCTTAGCGTAGTAATTCTCACTAGCATTCCTATTCCCCAGAGAACGATATCAATCCCGAGGCTTACCCTAATACTACACTACAACGACAGGTTCACCGCCTAGGGTGTTGAAAAACTTGCTCGACAAAAAGGAAGTTCCTTTGACTCGAACGCTGTAATGCTGTGATCAACACACTAGAAACACACACTACAAACACTACAAATATTTCTTGGTCCCACCTTGTGTTTCTTCCTTCACGTCTCGCATGAAGAACCAACAAAAATGAACCACCATGAGGATGGGAAAGGGTGGCGAGCCACCACGAGGCTCCAACTAGAACGATTTGACGTAGTGGACGATGAAATCACACCGGTGCTCTAATAGAGCCTAAATGGTCCATCAGAAGTTGACTAAAATTCAAGAAATTTGAATTTTGAATTTTATTCTAGCATGATAGTTTTGGTTCTCACATTTCTCAATGTACTTGTTTTCCATACCATCACAACCAACAAACGACTTTGTAACATCAACCAAAAATCAATAAACAAAACAACCTAAAACAAAACTTGAATTGAACTGATTCTACAAGATTCTCGTTAAAATTCAGCATATCTACCGCAAACGAACCACCAAAGACTTACAAAACAATAGTATAACAAACTCAAAATACCTAAGTTTACATACACTTATAAACTACCAACAAACATACAAATTATTAAAACTTACAACTACACACAAGAATTTACTAACTACTTTAAAAGAAACTACACATTTACTTGCAACAAAAGCAAGTTCGATTATGTACTACGACATTCTTACATCAGACAAGCGATAACGTGGACTCATTTCTAATAATAAATCTATAAAAAAATTGTCAAAAAGTTATATAAACTCAAACCGAAACAATACATATATAGATAGATCTAAAAGTAACCACAAAACTTGATATAAATCTATGAAATACTAAAAATTGAATAACACTATTAACATAATCAACTTTATACAAATATTAACAACAATCAAAATAAGGCATAATATAAAGTGTGACAACAACTTTTTCCCAAGAACAATGCTATGCAACCATGACAAGAGATTTTCTCGCGAGACAACCGTGAGCGCCTGCTCTATTTCCCAAGAAGCAAAGGTGGCGATCCACTTCCAAATAGTCATGACGATGGTCACAAAAATTATAAAAACTTAGATCTACAAATAAAATCTATAGACCGTAAAAAGATTATAAAAACTTGATCTATTAATAAACTAGAAAAATTACCTCAAAACATGATGGTCGTTAGTCGTGATGGTTATGGGGTTTCGTGATGGTTTTGGTCCAATGCGGTGGCGACCGGTGGAGGTGACGTCCCGTGGCAGAGGTTTGGTATGGAGTTGTGGTGGTGGGTATGGTGGTATTATTTTGTGTGGTTTTTAGCGAGATGAAATGAAAGTGCGAGATAAGCTTTTTAAAGTTACATAAATAATTGGTTATTAACTTTCAATATTCAAGCTTCAACATTTCACTTCCACCTTGACTATTTTATGTAGTTAAGATTTGAATATAGAAAAAGATCGAGAGACCTAAAAATACGGCTAATTTTACGTCCGAACTTATGTTTCATTAACTAATTGGATCACAAGGTTGAGTTCGGTTGATACACTAACTAATTGTTGCCACATACGTTTAAACACAAAATTAAGATAAATTTTAGGTGTCCAATCATTTCCAAAATCCTAAGATAAGAGTTTAATTTTGAAAAGCCGTATGATAGGAAATTTCTCACATAACTTACAAATATAAATATTGTTGAAAAAAAAAAAAAAAAAAAAAAAACTCACAAGTTACAAAATATAAAAAGTAAGAAACCTTAGATAACTATTTTTTAATACAAAATAGGTTGAATTGGATCACTTGTTTAATCACTTCAATGTTTAATCAATAAATTATGGATCAAATAGTTTGACCCACTGGATTATATAAATGGATCCAACTAGTTTATAACTATACCAACACCAGGCCATTAATGTTTATTCTCTTCTACAAAATGATCTTTGAAGGTTCGTTGCTGAAGTAAAGGTATAAAAATAAGTATTTTTAAGTTAGTAAAATTTAAAAAGATGTTGTTAGTTTATACTATATCTGTTTAATGATGTTCATTTTTTTTAATCAAACTGACTTTAATATTTTTCAGATATATTACGCTGATGAAAGTTATATCAACGAAAATACATTTAAAACCAATTTCATTTATATATTTTACATCAAGATTATATAATACAAAAGATATATTCAGGCCAAAACATCAAAAGTCAAACGAATATAAAATTCGAGACTGAAGGAGAGTTTTACCCTAAAAGTTACCTCCCATAATGCTATCAGTAAGTTATTAGACTTATAGTTTCATCGACTGCAAACCAAAACAACATATAAGCAGTTAACGTATGAGATTTTTATGTTGTCACCCGAAAAGAATTAACATTCTTTTTGTCTCAAATGTTCAAATTATAATATAAATATATGATAAAAGCGTACCATCACATATATACTTTGGTGATGAGAAACCAACGTTTAAAAATCGTGCTTTTAATCGACCCTACGCCGAGCTTATCAAGACCGGCTCGACCGCCGAACAACCCGCTTTTTTTTATTATTATTTTATATATTTCGACCGGTCAACCGCTCGATCGCTGCGCTCACTGGTCAACCCTTTTTTTCAAAAATTTGAAAACCATACCCGCCGGGCCAAGACCCGGTCGACCCGGTCACTCAAAACCCACGGGTTTAACCGGTTAACCCGTTTTAAACCCGGTTTTTTTGACCTGTTGGCCGGAGACCGATCCGACCGGTTGAACCGGCCGGTCGAATTTCGTTTTAAAACATTCGAGCAAACTAATCCAACTATCTTATCTATTTATCTATTTGTATTTGTATTGCCTTATTTTAAAAAAAAAAAGTAAAAAGAAAAAGAAAAGAAATATACACATGTTGATAACTAAACAAGTCAACATAATGGTACAAAATTTCAACAAGTACATTACAGAATAGTATAGCGAAATCTTTTACAAAGTTCAATCTTACAAAACAAGCTTTTTCATGTACTTATTTGAATTTTAATATAATCTCAAAAATCCTAAAGTATAGTTTAATTTTGAAAGGCCAGACAAATAGGAAATTTCATTACAACTTACAGGTATATAAATTGTTGAAAAAGAAAAACACTTACAAGTTACAAAATACACGAATATTCGCAAGAAAGAACTATTATAATGCAAATAATTATACTTGTAGAATTGTGGTTACGGTGTGGACGCTGATAAGAGTTGTCTTGTTGATTTCAGAGGTCATATGCCATAATTACAAGCTAGCGCATGAATAATATGAGGCTGCTATGCAGGCATGGCACAGCCAAGTCTCATGCCTCTGAGGAGCTATGTCCATGTCTTACAATGTTTTTAAGACGCGACTTAAAGATCACATGATATGAAAGATTTATAGATTTTTATATTATATCATATTTCATATATATATCGAGAGTAAAAAATGTTATACGTAAGAATATAGTCAATGTTATACTGCATGTAATCTTTTATTTCTTTAAAAACCGTTTTCACAGAGTTAATTTAGAAAGGCGCCACGCCGCTTCAAGACACCTTATCGCCTTTATCGCGCTTTTCCACGCTTTATCTCACGCCACGCCTAAAACCCTTTGTCTATTTTGTAACGTGGAGGCCACGTCTCGCGCCTTAACGGCGCCGTGACACGCTTTTTAGAACCCTGATTACAAGTATGCTGCTTTGCTCAAAAATTTTGAACATATTCACTAACGGACCAAAAGGTTAATTTCCACATAAAAAATATAACTGGACCAAAAGGTTAATTTCCACATATAAATGTCGGTTATATTGTGATTTATTGTATACCAGTAATGAATATGTTTGTGTAGTTTGAATATGGTGATCCACTAGCCATTGTTCGCGAAAATGTTTATAAAACGATGAAGAGGCTTAAGAACTCATAAATCATAAATGAAAGATTTATTTCAAGTTTTACGCACACAAGAGGCCCAAGATATCAACCTTTTCATAATTTAACGATTTGATTATGTGATGTTTATATAACTTGAAAAGGTTTATAACATAGTGGGAATAGATTTATAAAACAAAAAGTTTATAATTTAATGTCATAACACAAGATAAACCTTTAGTGCTGCCACTATAATTACTACCAAGTTGTCAGATTATATCAAGATATGGTAAGGAGTGTTTATATCGTAATTAGTCAAGATTTATCACATTCTAAGTTTTAAGGAACTTAAAATTTCAAAGTTGACATGCACCGTTTATAAGTATGGTAAAAGTAAGAAACCTTAGATAACTACAATTTGTTTATAGCAAAAATGAATTGATTTTTTTCTTTCTTTTTATTTATTTATTATTTAAATTAAAAAATGGATTGAATCGGATCACTTGTTTTAATCACTTTAATCAATAAATTATGGATCAAATATTTTGACCCACTTGATCATATAAATGGATCCAACTAGTTTAGAGCTATACCAACACCAGGCCATTAACAAGCCTATTATCTTCTACAAAATGATAATAGTTCCTCTTTAATGAACCAACTGAACATTGATTGTGATCAAATCAAGCTTCACAAGTCCCTAATGGTTCCTCTTTAATTTGGGACATATACGATATATTCTCCCATAAATCTGTTTGGGTGACACAATTCTCTCGGACATAGATAAGGTGCATTCCTCCAAACATGATTTAAGTTATATGAGCCTAGCTCATGATAATTAAGTTCTATCGAGCTGGCTCGAGAATACAATCCTAATGACTTACTGTTAAAATCATATACTACAACAGATTTGGCAGCATAGCGTTGATCGAGTCTAAAGTAATTATAATGTTATAAATAAATAACGGAAAAGCTTTCTAGTAAGCTGCATATTTACAACTTATACTAAATCAGAACATTTAGAAACAGTTACAGCAGCACTCCTAACCCAAAAACAACATAACTGCTAGGTTCAACTTCAAGACAAAAAAGATATCAACAAATGACAAAAGCTTGAACTGCACTTTATTCCTCTACTCAATCCCATAATCCAAATCCCATAATCCAAACATACTTCCAGCATTTTTACCCACCTCACACAACTCCCGGCTTCAAATGCAACCACAGTTTCTGTATCCGCACTTTGACCAAACAACAAAAGTGCAGTGTCATATATTGGTTCTTCCGTCGCCATCCCATTTTATTCAACTTTTCAATGCAAGCACCCATATCATCTTCTTTATTTTTTCCATCAGCATTCTCGTTAATTTAGAAACATCTTCTTCAAGTGTCTCCAACTTTTATAGCAAGCACGAACATCATCTTCTTTATTTTTATCCATCATCATTTCGCCATTTTAGAAACATCTTCTACAACTTTTGAGATGTTATCATTGCTTGATTGATACTTCCGCTTTTTGCTCGAAGTTAGAGAATGAGAAGAGCACTTTGTATTGTAGCCGCTGGCTCTTGTGCATCATGGCTATTATCCACATCTTCATTAGTATCGACTGTGGGTTTCGTACTTGATTGATGCTTCTGTTTTCTGCTTTGAGTTTCAGAACACTTTTGTGTTGAAGTCGCAGACTCTTGTGCATGATGGCTAACATAAACATGATCCTTATCTGGAATTGGGAGTGTAGATCTTTCAACTAAAGGAATATCAGTACGAGGGAATAGCTCTGGATTAACAATGATGTCAGATTTGCTACGAATCACATTCAAGTCATTAACTAAAAGAACCCTGCACAAAATAACTAGACATCAATATGCGAATAACTGAGGCACAAAAGTGCATACAACACCAAAATGCATCTCATACTCTGGAAATATTAGTTGTTGGTTCAAAATATCATTGGCTAAACCGGTTCATTAAAATATTTAGTCGTAGAGGGTGTTTGGGATTGCTTATTCTTTCTTCATTTTTATAAATGCAGTAAGTTGCTAAAAAATAAGTACTTTTAGAGAAACAGTGTTTAGATTTGCTTATTTTGTACAAGATGCAATAATGCTAAAAAAACATGATGATTATTTGATAAAGAAATCTCAATCATATGCAATTATTAGAGATTTTAGGTTGAATTGATTAAATATTAATTAAGACGAGTACCTGATATTACCATAAATAGAAAAGTAAGTGAACTGAAACTCGGTCAATTGAACAATGGAACCTTTCTGCAACTTCTTTGATATAAAAATATCATCAGCAATGCATCCAAAGTGGCTAGAAGAACCATCAGATAACACAATCTTTCTGTAACATTGCTTGTCATTTTTAGTACTTTTTTTTTTTTTTTATTCGACCACTTAAGATATTAGTCACTTGAACCACCGGTTTCAGATCAATTGAGCTATCAGTTGAGCTACATTTATCTGTCATTATCTTGGTTATTGCTCCCGGAGTAAGATTAACACCCATCATTGTGTCCGTATTATGTTGAGTTATAGAATGAGAAGAGCACTTTTGTGTTGAAGCTGACGGCTTTTGTTTTGATGTTGGGGTTCTTCTACATGACGACTATCATCGATATTTTCAATCAAGAGGTCTTGTTATGAGGGTATGGTTTTGGATCACCAATGATATCACATTCAGTAAGTATCACATGGACATCGCACACTAAAAGAATACTGCACAATATAAGTGGAAAAGGTCTATCAAGTATCAATATACATAAACATAAGATGAAACTTACAAAATATCCATAATCTATCTATACTACTTTATAACGCATTTAGCCTTCTAAAATTAGAAGGCTTAAAATCTGACTTTTTACTTGCTTATTATGGAAAGAATTAAAAAATAAGATAAGGAGCCCAACCATCGAAAGTGACATGCACACTTCTCTAACTAAAAAATAACAAAAAGTGAGGAGTTTCTAACAAACTAAAATAAAGAGCTCCAATAATGGGATGACACACGTCACTTCCTAACTAATTAATCACCTTTATTTTTAAATTTAAATATCTTTTAATCCGCTTAATTTTTTATGATCTAATTTCACCATATTTTTAAAATTTTGTGCTCTTTAATTCAACATCCATTTTGATATATTTTATGAGTTTTCTTTAGTAGTCGGAAGAAGCGGAGTTGAAAAGAGAGAACTTACTTAATTAGACGTAAAATGAAAAACATTTGTTCGCCATAAATAGTCATCGGTACCGCACACGCATTGCGGTACCTTCTAGTATAATACTAACCATTATCCAAAAATTATATTTGCAAACGAGTTTGAATAATTCATAAACACGCTTTTACAGCTACACACTCAATAAACAACCTATATTCAATTGAAAAATAAAGTCGACCGATTGTTTTCGAGTTTTTAGAGGCCTAAGGGGTGTTTGTTTAAGCTTATATGGGCTTATGAGCTTATTTGATTCTTAGCTTATATTTCATAAGACTCAATTATCCAACTTATTTCAAGACTTTTTATACAAGTTTATCATATTCATAGTATAATAAACTTATATATGCCCAAACGTTTAAATGGGTATGTTTATGAATGGTCAATGGGGTTATATTATGTCATGAGTCAAGTTCATATTTTTATAAAGTTGTTTGGCTAATTAGTTCGAGTCAAGCTTATTAATGTAAAATCACATAAAATACATCAAATTAAATTCACATATACTTCATTATATTTTAAGGGTATTTAAGTAATTTAACTAGCTATAAGCCCCTATAAGCCCTTTCTACGGGTCTTATGGAGGTTTGGCTTATTGATAGTTTATAAGTTATGCCGCGGCTTATTGTATAAGCAATAAGCTCCATAAGCCCCGAGCGACAAACGAGACATATGGGTATGTTCATGCAGCGGGCTCGAGTTGAGCTTGAGCTTATATTATGTCGAAACTAGAATTTATATTTTCATAAACTTGTTTGACAAATTAGTTTAAGTTGGTGCTTATTATTGTAAAATTACTAAAAGGACATATAATTAAATTAACATATGTATACATTAGTTATTTTTATGGGTAATTAAGTAATTTGGTACCAACGAGGCTTATATTCGGGGCTTATAAAATTTTAGCCTCATTTTTGGGTCATATAACGGGCTTGGGCCTATAATTTCAAAAGCCCCATATAAGCCTCTACGTCAAACGATGTTTATAGGGGCTTTTGAAATTTAAGCCCCATAAACCCCTTAGCCAAACACAACCTTATTTTATAAGCGAGCTTATTTTAAAAGCCTAAGCCCTATAAGTCCCCATAAGCCCTTCACGAAACACAACTAAGGTGATAAGCAACATATGTTTAAATAAACACCTCCTAAATTATACACATGCACATAACTAAACAGATATAAATAAATAAAAACGTACGGGTGAGGTATAGTGTAATATTCAGTCAATTGAACAACGGAACCTTTCTGCAACTGATTTGATTTAACCAACTTATGAACAGGAGAACCATGACCAATACTCGCTTTCTGCGAAACGGAACCGTCAGATAACACAAGTGTGTACACCTTCCAATCTGGGATAGGCGGGTTAAAACACAGAATATCAATCACTTGAACTACTGGTTTCAGATCATCAATCTCGTCGCATTCACCGCCCCTCGATAGCAGTGATATTGCTCCTGGAGTAAGATTTACACCCATTATTTTTTTTTTAATAATTTTGGGGTTTTCAGAAGAAGCCTTATTAATAAGCGCATTACTTCTAACTTGTTACGTATAATAGACCCTTCTAATTATCTTTTATCACTATAAAGTATAAATATTTCTTCGTCCTGAATATGTTTCAATTCAAATATTTTGCGATCAAGATTATATAATAAAACAAAATATTTAAAATCAGTTTGATTCAAAAGCTCAAACCTGACTTATATTTCGGTATATACGAGAATAGTTAAATGTCACACTTTTAAGACTATATGTATTTATCAGTTTATTAACATTTAATAAGGTGTTAAGAATAAGCTATATTAACAAATGTGAAAAATAGTTGTGAAACAAGAGATTTTTAGCACTTATATATCAAAAACGCTCACACTAGATTTCTCAAAGACTGTAAGTATGAAAATTAATTGTAATAAATGTCAAAGAAACGGGGAGCTCCCGTGAGATATTTAGGTATTCCTTTGACTCATAGGAAGCTTAGGATTGTTGATTGTAGAGTGCTCATTGATAATGTTAAAATGTAATTTTGACCGGAAGAATAAGATGTTATCGTTTGATGGTAGGCTTCAACTTGTTGCATCTGCTCGTCCTCTCTTCATATACTGGCTTCTATGTTTATTCTTCCGTGTCTCATGTGTGACAAGATTGATAAGATTCTTAAGAATTTTTATGGTCTTATGGTGGATCTAGTAGGGTATGGCTAGTGTTGCTTGGAAGGATATTTGTAGGCCTAAAAGTCAAGGTGGATCAAGTTAAAGCCTTTAAGAATTATGAATGAAGCTTTGATGATTAAACACCTATGGAATGTTGTTAGTAATAAGGAGTCCTTATGGGTTAAATGGGTTCATAGTCATTGGATTAAGAATAATGCTTGGGCTTTAGCTTATAATAATTTTGCGTCATGGAGTTGGAAATGATTCTTAAGCTTAGAGATAAGGTTCGTAAGTTTGTTGCTTATAAGATTGGTAATGGTAGAAGTTGTTTTGTTTGGTTTGACAAATGGCACTCTAATGGGCCTTTGTGCAACTGATTAGTCATTCTATGATTGTTGATAAGTGGATTTGATTTAAATAGCAAAGTTGCCGATTGGATTGGGGATAAAGTGGACTGGGATAATGGGTGGAATTGGCCTTCGATCGACTAACAATTTTGGTGAAGTTCTTAATGTTCCCGTCCGCCTTTGTTTCATGATTGTGATGATAAAGTTATTTGGTTAAATAAGAAGAATAAAGAGGCTCGTTTAGTGTTAAAGAAATGTGGAAAGGATTACGATAGATGTGCCTAAAGTGATGTGGTATAAGCATGTTTGGTTCTCGCAGTGTATTCCTAGACATGCTTGTACCTTATGGATGGCTATTAGAGGAAGGTTGAAGACACAGATAGAATTGCTAGTGGAGTCATGCCGATAATTTGGTGTGCCGATTCGTAATAGTCACCAAGACTCTCATAGTCACTTGTTCTTTAGTTGTGATTTCTAGGTATATTTGGAATAAATTGAAGGAATGTGTAGATTGGAGGAGTTATCGTGTATTTGCGTAAGTGATTTCAAGAATTTCCATTAAGCCCGCTAATAATTCTATATGGAGTATTATTCAAAGACTTGCTGGGGTTGTGGTTTATTTTATTTGGCAAGAAAGGAATATTAGAATGTTTCAAAAGAGATTAGATCCATTGATGAGGTGTTTAACATTATTGTTGATACTATTAGACTTAAGCTTATGGGTTTAAAATTAATTATTCCCCGAGGTTGAGAAAGTCGCTAGTATATGGAATTTGTCTTTGAAGGTATCTCAGAGAAGGGTTGGTAAATTGATGCTACTAGTGGTAATGATGGAATTACGAATGAGTGAGTCATACTGCTCGCATGAGCCCATATGGAGTTATGTGCATGCGGGTGAAGCAGGTATTTGGGAGGACATATGGAGTACCAATTCTAACTATTTTATGCAGATTCGTTTTATATGAATCAAGGTGTCTTCCGTGTTTTGCCTATTTCGGTTCGTTGGTTCCGTTGAATTCGTATTTGGAAATGCAATCAAGTGTTTGATAGTGGTGGTTACTCTTTGATATTCATTGTATTCCTCAGACTTTTTCCTTGGTCAAAGTTTTTCCCAATGGGTTTTATTTGCCAAGGTTTTTAATGAGACAGATGGTTGGGTGTTCACTCATCCGTGTTCATATCCTTTTATATCCGCACTATGAAGAATAACATGAAGTGGTTTCGAGTCCCGAGGTTTGAAGATTCCCATCCGTATGGATTATAAGGTGATTGTTATGTCGATATTTGATTGGGTGATGCGGGCTTATGGTATGATCTCAAGATGCTAGCTGCAAGGTGCTATCTATGGTTTGGACTCCCATTCTCGTGATAATAAGTTGCTTTATGGGATATCCTCACATGGTGATGTTTTAATATATTTTGTTGGTCCCTTTATATATTAATGATTCAGAGTGTGAGGTTGTCTATAGTGTAGCTTATTTTCTGCTTTATTGAGTTTTGGGGGTTGTCTTGGATTGGTTTTCTTTGTTATGGCTTGTCTGGTATTTTTATTTCCTTTTGTATTGTCTTGAGATTATGGTTTTGTCATTGTATTGTTTTTTGTTCTTAGGCAAGTTTTGGTTTTAGTTGGGTTTGTCCTTCTAATTCCTTCTCTTGTGCTATCTCTTGTAAATATTGGTTCATTTTATTTTATTTATTTCACCTTTGGGAAAAAAAAACAAATGTCAAGAAATTGGGTGTTACAAATAACTTCCATATCTATAAGAGTACTGAGGATTGTAGCGCACACAACCAATCACTCCGACGTGTCACAAACTGCAAGTTAATAGCCATCATACCAGAAGTGAGTTGCACGAGTGGGTTAGCCAATTAAACTAGTTGTTGTGTGTGGAGGGTGGGGGAACATGAGAGGAAGAAAAATGGTTTTTTGTTCTATTTTTTATTTTATTATTATTTTTAAAAGAGTTACACATTGTGTTTGTGTTTTAGTATGTGTAGTGAGATGACAACTTTTTACTTTTTTTTATAAGTTATTGGTTTGCTAAAATGTTTGTTAGTTTGCTTAAATGGAGTATTAGTTTATTTCAAATTTTATTGAATTAATTGGCTAAAAGGAAATTATTGTTATATAAAAAAATAATGTAATTTTTATGAAAATAATATAGAGTAAATTACACGAATGGTCTCTATGGTTTGCGATTTCACTTTTGTTTTTGACTTTTATTGCACGATAGTCCAGAACTCTAAACCTTTAACACCAAGAGTCCTTTAACCAAACGACGCAGGGTTGACCGCTAAACACCCCTCATGTGGCTTGTAGGGTGCGATAGTCGAAATCGACCGACCGCCAGACCGGACCGGACCGAAACCGAGTTCGCCAGTTAAGATCGAGACCGACCGAATTTGGTCGGTCCGTCTCGTCCGGTCGGTCCGGTCCGGCCCTTCGGTCGGTCCGGCCCAAACGCCCAATTCGCTTTGTTTCGGTTTTGGTCCGGACCGGACCGGACCGGACCGGACCGAGGACCGACGGTTAAAAGCCGAGATCACGGACCGGACCGAATGTGGTCGGTCCGTCTCGGTCCGTGTCGGTCCGGTCGGTCCTCGGTCGGTCCGTCCGCCGGTCCGCTTGCTCACCCTTAGTGGCTTGCACATGAGGGTATTATAGTCATTATGTCTTTCCTATTAGTAGTTATTTATTTGGTACACACCCCAAACCTCACAAACACACTGCTGACACTTTGTCTTTCTACACACCCCTCATTATAACCATCATCCCACCACCACTTCAACACCATAATAACCATTATTTGACCAGCCACTCACCGATCTCTAATCACACCAGCCACCATCATTCGACCAACCACCTCCATAACAATCTCCAAAGATTTGAACAAAACCATCACTCCATTTCCACCATCATGACAAACATTCTTTTCCTACACCCACACCCACGAGGCCACCAACTGTAACAACCACGGAACATTTCTGCAACTGCTTTGATCCAATCATCTCATTAACCTTGTCAGTAATAAAACCATCAATGCAAACCGAACCATCAGACAACACAATACCGCATCGCGCCTTCTTTTCAACAACTCACACTCTTTACTTCAGTTCGTAAGTAATCACACTTAATATTTATCACCTGAACCACCGGTTCCCTACTGTCATACATTTCTTGATGACTGATTGACTGATTCAGTGATTCATCAGCAAAGCTAGAAATTCACCACAATCATACATGTCTTGATGACTGATTGACTGATTCAGTGACTCATGAATCAAATTGTTGAATAACTCAACTTTTTCTAAATAAGCTAAATAATATAACATAAATAAAAGAGAATAATTTTCTACCAAATGTTTTCATTGCACATCATAATACTTCATGAAAACATTTCAGAGCAGTCTGTGCAACATTCCTGCCTGGGAAAAAACATAATAACGTGGTTCAACTTCTAGACAAAATAAAAACATACCATCGAGTCACAAACAGGAACCATACTTCCTCTGTGCAGCATTCCTAACACAAAACTTACTAGGTGGTTCAACTTCTAGACTAAACATAAACATAAGCGATTCCCAGAAAACCAGGAATTATGCTTTTATCTTTCATTCAACCCAATACTCCATACTTGCTTCCAGCATTCTTAACCCAATTCACACAGCTATTGGGCTTCAAGTGCAACCAAATTTTCCTATAATCAGAACTTTCACCAAAAGCAGAACTGCAGTATCGTACATTGGGCCTTCTCCCATCCAAGTTTCTCCATCTTTTCAAAGCAGGCACCAATTTCATCATCTTCTTTATCATCGCTAGATTGACGTTGTCGTTTTCTGCTTTGAGTTTGAGAAGAGCACTTTTGTTTTGAAGCTGTGTGTTCATCTGCCTGATGTCTGTCACCATTCACATCAGGATCAACATGATCCTCTTCTGATTTTGGGATTATAGGTTCATTCACTGAAGGGGTCTTGTTACCGGAAAATGGTTTTGGATCACCAAGGATTATACAATTGCAACGAATCACATTTAGGTCGCGAACTGATATATAACTGCACAAAATAATTGGAAGATAAGCAATGATCACTACGCTAATGACCAAGTCAGGAAAAGTTTAGAGATTACCATTTGGGGGTGTTTGGGTAAGCTTATTTGAAATAGCTTATGCATTTGCATAAGGTCCTTTCCACCTAGCTTATTTCATTTTGGATAAATAATAAGCTATTATAAGAGAGTGTTTGGGATTGCTTATGCTTATCATAAAACAAAGGGCAAATCCAATTGGTCCTGCTTATCTGCTATTTTGGTATAAAATAATCAGCTTTTAAACGTGCTTTTAAGATGAAATTATGATTACCGCTTTACCCTCATATACAACCGAAAAAAACCCTTTACCAGACACGCAACCCCTAACATTCGCTTTTCTACCCTCAAGAAATGAATTTAGATTTTTGAAGAACGCGAATTCAAACACCATATCCTGAAGTGCTTTGTTTTAAGCTGCTACATCTACTTCTGCTTATAGGCACAAAATATAAGCAACCCCAAACACCTTATTAAGGCCCCCCAAAACTTTGGAACACAGGTAGGAATTTGCTAATACAACGTGATTTTACAAAACAAAAATCATAAATCTTAACAGATACAACATGTACTCATCCAATGATAATATTGCAGACAAAACAAAATGTTAATGTTTGATACTAGTTAGGATTTGATTGGTCAAAATATCATCAGTCCGAATGGCTAAAAAAGTTTAGGGGTTGGTTGGGTAAAGCTTATTTGAAATAACTTATGATTTTCAAAAGTCACGCCTAACTAACTTTTCTAAATTGAACTTTTCAAGCATTTTAAAAACAATAAACACATTTAAACAAGTTTTTGGATAAGCTTATCGCCTTTTTATAGTAAAATACGTTAAGAGTTTGAGATAGATTATTTTTCTGCTTTTGGATTGTATCTACTTATTTTGGGGTAGAATAAGCCCGAGCCTGCCGAACTTCAGCTCAGCTCATTTATACTTATAAAGCCCGAGCTTCTTCCGAGCATCTTTTTAGCTCGAAAAGGCTCGTGAAAATGTTTACAAGTTTGGGCTCGACTAATTCAAAGGACACTTAAATGAAAAAAGCTAAAACAAACACGGCTCGTTAAGAACACTAGGCTCGAGCTCGCTTATTTATTTTGAACTCGCTTATACATAGCTATACGCCTACATAAATATATATATATGTGCATATTTCAAGGTCCGCTTAGGCTCGTGAGCCTAATCGATCTTTATATATAACCTCGGCTTGAGCTCGATTACTAATGAGCCTAAACTTAGGCTCGTGGCTTGAGCTCGCTAAGCTCGGTAATTCGATATTTAAACCGATCCGATCCCGAGCTTAAACGAGCGGCTCCAGACGCTCCACCCCTAGCACTTTATAATAAACACCTCACCATGTGCTTATGTTAAAACGCTTCAATCTTTTCAAAAAAAATAAAAAAATAAACAATTAGCAATCCAAAACACTTCAAGGTTGCTTTTTTCTATTTTAATAAACACAATGGCTATGTTTGGAAAAACTAGTTAGGAGTTTGTATTCTAAAAGTGTTTGGTAACAAAGTTGTAGCTGTGATTAGGAATTGTAAAATGAGTAAAAGCTAGTCGCTCACTTATTAACATTTGAAATAGAGGGTTTAAACAAAATCAAAAGCTAAACGCCTGGTCGAACAAGCATTATACTTTGAACGCTCCAAAAAACTCGTCGCCAAAAATTAAGCCAATAAGCACATAATATATGCAATCCCAAACAAAATATATTTTACTTATATCTTACTTCCTCCGTCCGAATTTGATGGTACATCTTTCTTTTTGATTTGTCCTACTTGTTCACTATTAAATATGAAAAGATAATTTTGATCAAGTTTACTACATTACCCCAACTTAAAGTTTACTAGTATTAATTAACAACAACAATACACTAATCCACGGAGCGGGCATATGAGAGGTAGAATTAATGTTTTAAAACACGGGTTGACCCGTGAAGAAGCTAAGTTTTGAGCAAAAAACCCGGTTGAACCGGAAGCTCGACCGCCCACTACCCGGAGGATACAAAATTTAAAGAATGCTTTAAATAAAGGGTAGTAATATATTTCTCCAGGACCTATTTCCTCAAACCATTTAAGGGTGGCCTAGCAGCAAAAGGGCTTATGGTTATCACTCTGTAATGGGCGGACCTTTATGAGGGCAGGGAAGGGTCCCGGCCCCACCAAAATTTACGACACCTAATGTAAATATTGTAGGTTTTAGGGTAATTTAGTTGAGGTTCTAAATAAATCTCCGATTCGGCCCCCCCAAATTAAATTCGGCCCCCTCAAAATAAATGGCCAAGTTCCGCCACTGCTCTAGAATGTGTGAGGTCTCAAGTATTCAAGTTCAATTCCTCAATTCCTCCTAGGTGCAAACAACCTTAAGTGGTAACGCCAACCTCCTAAAAAGGAGGGCTTTACCTGTGGTGGTGGGTTCAAACCCGTGGATTAGTCAGCCAAAAGGTGGAAATCATGGTTAACAAAAAAAAAAAAAAGTAATAAATTAAAGGGAGTGATATATAGTATACGTACGACATTAAAACCGCGGTGATAGATGAAAAGATAGTCAATTGAACAACAGAACCTTTCTGCAACTGCTTTGATCTAATCATCTCATTAATCTTCTTATTAATAAAACCATTAACGCAAACGCAACCGTCAGATAACATAATTCTATACGATGCATTCTTTTCAGCAACTCCGTTACTTTTCACTTCAGTTCGTGTTTGAGTACACTTGATATCTATCACCTGAACCACAGGTTCCTTACTGTTTGTTCACCGGTTAATAGCATCGATATTGCTCCTGGAGTAAGATTTACAGCCATGGTAAAATGTGAATTGTGGTGATTTTAGTTTGGGGTTCTTGTTTTGAAAACAAGCCCTAGAAATGATGGGTGTGTTTGGGAGAGGGCTTATGCTTAAAATTTTAAATTACTTCTAACTTGTTATAATAGACCCTTGTAATTCTCTTTTATCACTATAAAATACTCTATACGCCCCAAAGATAAGCCCTATTCGATATATTTCAGATCAAATATTATATAAGAAAAGAATATATTTAAAGTCAAAGTTCGATTCAAAAATCAAACCTGACTTATATTTCGCGCGTGGAGAATAGTTGAATGTCACACTTTAAGACTATGTATTTATTAGTTTATTAACATTTAATAATGTGTAAGAATCAACTACATTAACAAATATGAAAATAGTTGTGAAACATTAAATTTTTCAGACTTATATATCAAAAATGTTCACACTAGCTTTCTCAAGACTGTAAGTGGAAATTAATCAGAACAAATGTCAAGAATCGGCTTTTACAAATAACTTTCATATCTATAAGAAAGATCGAGGATTGTAGCCACACAACCCATCACTCCGACGTGTCACACAAACCGCAAGTTAATAGCCATCATACCGAAAGAGAGTTGCACGAGTGGGTTAGCCAGTTAAATTGGTCTGGAAAGAAAAATGGTTTTTGTTCTATTTTTTATTTTTTTTAAACCCGTTATACATAGTGTTTGTGTTTTAGCATGTGTAGTGAGATGACAACTTTTTACTTTTTCTTATAAGTCATTGGTTTGCTAAAATGTTTGTTGGTTTGCTTAAATGGAGTATTGGTTTATTGAATTAGTTGGCTAAAAAGTTTCAGAAATTATTGTTATAAAAAATAATAATGTAATATTTTATGAAAATAATATAGAGTAAATTACATGAATTGTCTCTATGGTTTCATATGACTTTCACTTTTGGTTTTTGACTTTTATTGCATGATAGTCCCTAACTCGAAACCTTTAACACCAAGAGTCCTTTAACCAAACGACGTTAAGATTGACTGTTATACACCCCTCACGCATTGCAGCACATGAGGTATTATAGTCATTATGTCTTTCCTATTAGTAGTTATTTATTTGGTACACACCCCAAACCTCACAAACACACTGCTGACACTTTGTCTTTCTACACACCCTCTCATTATAACCATCATCCCACTTCAACACCATAATAACCATTATTTGACCAGCCACTCACCGATCTCTAATCACACCAGCCACCATCATTCGACCAACCACCTCCATAACAATCTCCAAAGATTTGAACAAAACCATCACTCCATTTCCACCATCATGACAAAAACATTCTTTTTCCTACACCCACACCCACGAGGCCACCAACTGTAACAACCACGGAACATTTCTGCAACTGCTTTGATCCAATCATCTCATTAACCTTGTCAGTAATAAAACCATCAATGCAAATCGAACCATCAGACAACACAATACCGCCCCGTGCCTTCTTTTCAACAACTCCGCACTTTTACTTCAGTTCGTAAGTAATCACACTTAATATTTATCACCTGAACCACCGTTCCCTTACTGTCATACATGTCTTGATGACTGATTGACTGATTGACTGATTCATCAGCAAAGCTAGAAATTCACCACAATCATACATGTCTTGATGACTGATTGACTGATTCGTGACTCATGAATCAAACTGTTGAATAACTCAACTTTTTCTAAATAAGCTAAATAATATAACATAAATAAAAGAGAATAATTTTCTACCAAATGTTTTCATTGCACATCATACTTCATGAAAACATTTAAGAGCAGTCTGTGCAACATTCCTACCAGGGAAAAAACATAATAACGTGGTTCAACTTCTAGACAAAATAAAAACATACCATCGAGTCACAAACAGGAACCATACTTCCTCTGTGCAGCATTCCTAACACAAAAACTTACTAGGTGGTTCAACTTCTAGACGAAACATAAACATAAGCGATTCCCAGAAACCAGGAATTATGCTTTTATCTTTCATTCAACCCAATACTCCATACTTGCTTCCAGCATTCTTAACCCAATTCACACAGCTATTGGGCTTCAAGTGCAACCAAATTTTCCTATAATCAGAACTTTCACCAAAAGCAGAACTGCAGTATCGTACATTGGGCCTTCTCCCATCCAAGTTTCTCCATCTTTTCAAAGCAGGCACCAATTTCATCATCTTCTTTATCATCGCTTGATTGACGTTGTCGCTTTCTGCTTTGAGTTTGAGAAGAGCACTTTTGTTTTGAAGCTGTGTGTTCATCTGCATGATGTCTGTCACCATTCACATCAGGATCAACATGATCCTCTTCTGATTTTGGGATTATAGGTTCATTCACTGAAGGGTCTTGTTACCGGAAAATGGTTTTGGATCACCAAGGATTATACAATTGCAACGAATCACATTTAGGTCGCGAACTGATATATAACTGCACAAAATAATTGGAAGATAAGCCATGATCACTACGCTAATGACCAAGTCAGGAAAAGTTTAGAGATTACCATTTGGGGGTGTTTGGGTAAGCTTATTTGAAATAGCTTATGCATTTGCATAAGGCCATTTCCACCTAGCTTATTTCATTTTGGATAAATAATAAGCTATTATAAGAGAGTGTTTGGGATTGCTTATGCTTATCATAAAACAAAGGGCAAATCCAATTGGTCCTGCTTATCTGCTAATTTTGGTATAAAATAATCAGTTTTTAAATGTGCTTCTTAAGATGAAATTATGATTACCGTTTTACCCTCATATACAACCGAAAAAAAACCCTTTACCAGATACGCAACCCCCTAACATTCGTTTTTCTACTCCTCAAGAAATGAATTTAGAACGCGAATTCAAACACCATATCCTGAAGTGCTTTGTTTTAAGCTGCTACATCTACTTTTGCTTATAGGCACAAAATATAAGCAACCCCAAACACCTTATTAAGGCCCCCCAAAACTTTGGAACACAGGTAGGAATTTGCTAATACAACGTGATTTTACAAAACAAAAATCATAAATCTTAACAGATATAACATGTACTCATCCAATGATAATATTGCAGACAAAACAAAATGTTAATGTTTGATACTAGTTAGGATTTGATTGGTCAAAATATTATCAGTCCGAATGGCTAAAAAAAGTTTAGGGGTTGGTTGGGTAAAGCTTATTTGAAATAACTTATGATTTTCAAAAGTCACGCCTAACTAACTTTTCTAAATTGAACTTTTCAAGCATTTTAAAAACAATAAACACATTTAAACAAGTTTTGGATAAGCTTATCGCTTTTTATAGTAAAATACGTTAACAGTTTGAGATAGATTATTTTTCTGCTTTTGGATTGTATCTACTTATTTTGGGGTAGAATAAAGCCCGAGCTTGTTCCGAGCATCTTTTTAGCTCGAAAAGGCTCATGAAAATGTTTACAAGCTTGGGCTCGACTAATTCAATGTATACACTTAAATGAAAAAAAGCTAAAACAAACACGGCTCGTTAAGAACACTAGGCTCGAGCTCGCTTATTTATTTTGAACTCGCTTATACATAGCTATATCGCCTACATAAATATATATATATATATATATATATATATATATATATATATATATATATATATATATATGTGCATATTTCAAGGTCTGCTTAGGCTCGTGAGCCTAATCGATCTTTATATATAACCTCGGGCTTGAGCTCGATTACTAATGAGCCTAAACTTAGGCTCGTGGCTTGAGCTCGCTTAAGCTCGGGTAATTCGATATTTAAACCGATCCGATCCCGAGCTTTTCACGAGCGGCTCCGACGCTCCACCCCTAGCACTTTATAATAAACACCTCACCATGTGCTTATGTTAAAACGCTCAATCTTTTCAAAAAATAAAAAAAAAAAACAATTAGCAATCCAAAACACTTCAAGGTTGCTTTTTCTATTTTAATAAACACAATGGCTATGTTTGGAAAAACTAGTTAGAGTTTGTATTCTAAAAGTGTTTGTAACAAAGTTGTAGCGTGATTAGAATTGTAAATGAGTAAACGCTAGTCGCTTCACTTATTAACATTTGAAATAGGAGGGTTTAAACAAAATCAAAAAGCTAAACGCCTGTGCCGAACAAGCATTATACTTTGAACGCTCCAAAAACTCGCCGCCAAAAATTAAGCCAATAAGCACATAATATATGCAATCCCAAACACAAAATATATTTTACTTATATCTTACTTCCTCCGTCCGAATTTGATGGTACATCTTTCTTTTTGATTTGTCCTACTTGTTCACTACTAAATATTAAAAGAGAATTTTGATCAAGTTTACTACATAACCCAAACTTAAAGTTAACTATTAATCAACAACAACAAAACAACAATACCAAACTCGCCGGAGCGGGTATCGAGGTAGAATTAATGTTTTAAAACACGGGTTGACCTGAAGAAGCTAATTTTGAGCAAAACCCGTTGAACCGAAGCTAGACCGCGCCACTACCCGGAGGATACAAAATTTAAAGAATGCTTTAAATAAAGGGTAGTAATATATTTCTCCGGACCTATTTCCTCAAACCATTTAAGGGTGGCCTAGCGGCAAAAGGGCTTGCGGCTATCACTCTAAAATGCGTGAGGCCTCAACTATTCAAGTTCAATTCCTCAATACCTCCTAGGTGCAAACAACCTTATGGTAACGCCAACCTCCTAAAAAGGAAGGCTTTACATGTGGCGGTGGGCAGGGACAAAGCCAGGACCAAATATGACCGGTGCACAAAATCTTTAGGACCGGTGAATTTAAGATGCATTTAGAAAAATCAATGTTTTTTTCAAAATTAACACTACGTCGAAAAATCCCTGGCACCCGCGGGAACCATGGTTACCAAAAAAGATAGTAATAAATTAAAGGGAGTGATATATACGTACGACATTAAAACCGTGGTGATAGATGAAAAGATAGTCAACTGAACAACAGAACCTTTCTGCAACTGCTTTGATCTAATCATCTCATTAATCTTCTTATTAATAACACCATCAATGCAAAGCGAACCATCAGACAACACAATACCGTACCGTGCCTTCTTTTCAACAACTCCGTTACTCTTCACTTCAGTTCGTGTGTTAGTACACTTAATATCTATCACCTGAACCACCGGTTCCTTACTGTTTGTTCACCGGTTAATAGCTTCGATATTGCTCCTGGAGTAAGATTTACAGCCATGGTAAAGTGTGAATTGTGGTGATTTTTATTTGGGGTTTTGTGTTTTGAAAACAAGCCCTAGAAAGAAATGAAATTAAAAGCCATCTAACTTGTGCCAACATGTTAAAGAAGGTTAGAGGTATATTTTGCGCAATGGCTTGTATGTACTTATGCAATTACGTAATGCATGAGACTTTTATTATGTTCAAATAAATTTAAATTTTTAGACTTGTTTATTAAATTTATATAGTGCTTTTATTATCGCAACATTATTAAAATGATATAATTAAATAAGTTTTATTATATACGTTAGATATTTTCATGTAGAATACGTAATTTATTGTTCATGTTCTGACTAAAGTTTTTAGCCCTCATGTTCCGCACGACAAACAAGATTTATTTTATGTTCTACTTTATTTGTAGTTCTGCCCTATGTTCCATGCCCTCCTCAAACACACCCTAAGTGTCACCCCATATACTTCATCGTGATACCCAAAACCGATCGACACCGAAAAGATAGACCAACCGATTGAACCAAATGATCGCGTCCAATCTCGATATAGATTTTTTTTTCTTATTTCGGTCTCACCAATTCGTCCGATCCGATCCGGTCTAACGTAAAACTCGACTATTTTGCTTTCTTATACCGGACCGGACCGAATACATTCGGTCCGAACCTCAATCTAAGATTTTGGGCTAATTCGGTTTCGATCCGGTCCGGTTTTGGACCGATGATCACCTGCTTGGCACAATACTCCTTTTTATTTATTTATCCTTTTACTCAAATTTAACTTGCACCTCTTTAAATAAAGAGCTTGTTGTATGAATATATATCTTATTTTTCACTTTTTTTAGTTGAATTTATCATCGTTAGTATAAGACTATTTAATAATTACCTTTTTGAATTTTGATTCTTTTGTGTACTGATTTCCAAAAATTCGTAATTGGATTCCTAAAAATACTTGATTCGATACCTAAAAATACGCCAGCTAATACACGGAATAATCAAAATTCAATAAGTTAGTTAATCCATCCGTCTCAAATTTATCATTCATATTTCTATTTTGGATGTCTCAAAATAATTGTCTCCTTCTATTTTTAAGAAAAATGTAATTTTGTGAAAGCATATTTTATTTGTGTGGTTAAAAATGTAATAGACAAACTTTTACTAAACTTTGTGTTTTTTGTCTCCTGACAATAATTTTGAGACAGAGAAAATATTAAATAGTCTGATTCTAATGATGATATATACAACTAAAAAAACTGACAAGTAAAATACATTTTCAGACAATTAATCCTTAAATAAACGAGCTTAAGTTCATATATTAAGCTTACGAGACTAAACGGACTTTTAAAGCTAAGTTTAGAGTTTTTATTTATTTATATATTATTATTTTGATTAAACTAAATTTGGTATCTCTACCTGAAAAGAGAGAATAATTTGAATAGTCATATAAAGCCAAATTTAAGTTTTTATTTAGAAACTAGACAAACAAACTGAAAAGCCCATCCCGAACGCTAAAATAACCACCAACTAGGACTCTACGACAACAAAGGGGCAAACTTTTGTCAACCAATGAGACCTCGAGCTTTTATTACGTTTACATGGAGCTTATAAAGGGTCGACTCAAGCTAAGCTCGAGCTCTTGTTAGGTTTTTCAAGCGGTATGTAAATATATTTTGACTTATGACAATAATTTGGTATAATTATATATGAATTTGGTTATCAAGTTTTGACCAAGTTGTTCGTGTTAATGGATAGAATACGATCGGATGATCGAGACCGCCCATCGATATGCCATTCTACAAGATAACTTTACTATTAAAAATCATATTTTTATTTTATTTTAAAAAGGTGACGGTTGAAAACCGTGGGAATATCAACTAGAATCGCCATGCTTGCAAAACGAGTGATGTGAGCTAACCCGCTGACCGCACTAACCCCTTTAACATAAATACTAACTTGTTAGTTCCCGTGTCGTGTTGAGAATTTTCACCGCTATGGTACGATGATCATAGTTGTCAATAGCGACGATAGCGGTCGCTATAGCGCCACGTGAATGACGCCGGTCATGTGTCGTTATTACCATTTAGCGACAAAATAGCGACAAAATTGTTTTTTTTTCTTTTTCTTTTTTTTATTCTTTCTATTAAGTATAAAAGCAAAATTAGGGTTTATTCTCTCACTCTATCACCCCATTCTACCATCACCATCACATCTTCAATCTTCATCACCTCCAAGCCGCCACCGCCGCCACTCGTGTAATTACTTCTCCATCTTTTAATATTCCAATTCCAACTTTGAATCATCTAATTCCAACTTTGCATTGTCTAATTAAATAATTTTTCCGTTTGTGAACAAAGATGGGTAGAAAAGACATAGGGTGGTCCTATGCAAGTTTGATAGTAGGGACTAAAATCATGTGGTGCAATTTCTATTCCTTTGTTTCCAGCGGGGGATTACAAGACAAAACATCATCTTGTCGGTGATTCAATGGATGTTGCGAAATGTACAAAAGTTCCCCAGTGAAGGCTTTATTCAAAGAAGAGTTTGAAAAGAAAAAGCAAGCAAAAGAATTGTCGAATGTAAGACCACATTTTGATGATGATGTAATTGATTTAGATGAATATGAAGAAGAAATTACTCAATCAAAGGGAAAGAGGCCCATGTCAACCACATCTTCAATGGCTAATAAAACCGAAGGCCCGTTAGATGCAATGTTCGCCATCGACCACGCCGGGGAAAAAAAGCGGCACTTAGTTGAAGTAAAGAACATGCCCAAGTCCAAAAGAAGTCGAGATTGGAATATGTGCAAAAGTTTTGTCGATGGATGTATGATGCGGTGTATCGTTTAATGTAGTGAAGTATGATAGTTTTGGGCCAAGACTTGAAGCGATTGCTCGACATGGTCCTCGTATAAAACCTCCTACTTATCATGAGGTTCGGTGCCTATGTTGAAGCTAGAGTCGAGCATACCAAAAGCTCATGCAAGATAATGTAGCGTAAAAGTCAATCTACGGGTGTTCGTTGATGGTCGATGGATGGAGAGATCGGAAAGGAAGGGCGTTAGTCAACTTTCTAGTGAACACCCGAGGAGTATGTTCATTGATTCGGTTGATGCTCTAGCTATTCTCACATAGTGATAAGTCGCTTGAATTGTTTGACCGCTATATCCGAAAGTCGTCCGGATCATGTGATTCAAATTGTGACGGATAGTGCGAGCAACAATGTTAAGGTTGGTGAACTTGTGAAGCGAAGTATCCGCATATATATGGACTCATGCGCCGCCATTGTATTGATTTGATGTTGGAAGATATCTTTAAATTGACACATTTAAAGAAAACTCTTGAAAGGGCTATTGCAGTGAACACATACATATACAACCGCACATTGCTACTTAACATGACGAGAGTTCACCGGACAAAAGACATGGTTAGCCTCAGAAGACACGATTTGCTAGCCTTTTATAACTCTTGAAAGTTTTAAAGCGAATAAGAAACACTTAAAAAGCTGCTCACTGATAATTGGAACCTAAGCAAGTTTGCAAAGGAGGTAGGTGGTAGGCAAACAACAAACACTATATTGTGGCCTAGCTTTTGGAATAATGTTAAGTTTGTCGTGAACGCTAGGTGAACCGTTGTAAGTGCTTCGCTTGGTTGATGGGAGAAAAGGCCTCCAATGGGATATATTTATGAGGCTATGGATAGGGCAAAAGAGACTATTGTCGCCTCTTTAAATACAAACAATGTAAGTATAATGAAGTATTCAAAATTATTGATCAAAGCGGAATTGTCATTACATCGACCTCTCCACGCAGCGGGGTATTACTTGAATCAGAGTTTGTACTATAAGAATTCAGAGGCGGTGGAGAATTGTGCTGAGGTGATTAGTGGTTTACATGCTTGCATTAAGAAGTTTTCGTTGACCATGGAAGAGCAAATGCAGATTCATACCGAGCTCCCGGTTTATCGACATGCTAATGGGATTTTTGGAAGCTTAATTGCTAAGAAAATGAGAGATAAACTTGCACCAGCGGAGTGGTGGATGCAATATGGAGCATCCTACTCCTTCTCTTGTTTCAGTTGATTCTCTTATTAATTGGGTGATAATTCTAAGCTTTCCGCCGCAACGAAATGCTTTGATGCGGTTATTTGTACGACGTTGGTTTTGTGGAATTTCGCACCTTTATTTTTGATTCGTAAAGCCTAGGAAGTCCAACATTTTCGATGACATAGTCTCTATATCCTTTTTTGGCTTTGTAATCATGCAAAGAATTGTAAGATGTTATGGGGTTTGGCTACAAAACCCCGCCGCTTGTAATATGTAACATTTTTCTAGCTTCGCTAGTTTTTCTATATAAGTTTTTTCTGCTCAAAAAACACCAACACTAAAAAGTTTGCAACAAGGTGCTTAGTTTGACTTGTAGCTCGTCCGGTGCGAACGCAATTGAGTGTATTTGAACATATTCATTCCAAAAAGAAGCCGATCGAGCGTAAAAGTTATGATCTTGTGTACATCAAGTACAATCGGCTCTTAAAGAAGATATGATATGCGTGATACCATTGACCCGATTGTCTTAGATGATGCACATGTACTAGATCCGAATGAGTGGTTAATGATGGCTCGTGATGAATATGAGGACGAGGACGGGACGATGATGATGATGAAGATGAAGCAAATGCCCCGTGTTCGAGGTGAAGATTTGAGACGGGTCATGTTTCTGAGGCTACCGGGCGGGTGAGGCAGCTTATGAGACAAGTGGCAAGTAGGAGGCCGAGTGGAAGTAAAGTGGGAGTAACAGCGAAAAGTGGGTGGCAAGGCTCCACATCTCGATCAAGGCCTAAAAGAAGATGCTTAGTAGATGAAGATGAAGATGGGTGATTCGATGTCAAGAAAATGATGTCAGCTTATAAACATTTCGAGCCGACCGTGGATGGCCTTGGTGATGATGATGATGACGATGACGATGATGATGAGTCGGAGCCGACATTTGATGATTTAGATGATTACTAATAGACTAATTTAGCTATTTTGGTGTTTTGAATGTTTACAAATGTTTATGTGTTGAATGGTAAAACATGTCTTTATTTTGCTACTATTTTATCGCTAAACACAAATAGCGGTCGCTATTTATCGCTATTCGCTACGTAGCATATAGGTGGCTCGTCGCTATTTATCGCTATTCGCTATTGACAACTATGACGATGATGTCAAGTAGGAGTGTAAGTTGATGTCAACTAGATGTAAATGAGCCAAGCTATAGTGTGTTTGATAGAACAAAATTCAGTCTCTTAATCAATCATTTATTTTCAACCATTTCAAGCCCTATGTAAATTTTGTTTTTAACTTATGGTAGAATTCTGCTGTAGTTTTCACAGATGTTTTCTCAGAATTGGTTCATCAGATAAAATAAAATCGACCATCATTTTCTAGAACCAGTGGAACATATAAATGGGTCGGTAATAATCAAGTCTATATCAATACCGGACCATTCATATGCCCATGCTACATGACCCTAGTTCCAGTCTTCAGCTCACATGAAAAACATGAACTGTTTGGGGTTTAATTGCATCCAATCAAAGCTTCTTAGATGTCCCGTTGTTTCAGATTTAAATTGAATACAATCTTCCATTAATCTGTCCAAGTGACACAATCCCTGGAAATGGCAGTTCAAAAAAAAAAAAAAAAAAACAATCCCTGAAATGGAAAAGAAGTGGCATTCCTCCAAACAGACATTACAGCAAGAACTGGGAATACATTATGATCATGCAAGTCTTGATGACATGATATATGCTAAAGATATAAAATGGGAAAAACGTTTGTTAATTTGATCACTGCACATCATCATCTGTGAAGTCAGGGGTTGTTTAGGATTGACATCAGCATGATCTTCTTTTGGGTTAGAAAGCCCTGTATCAACTAGAGGTGCAGGTTTTCAACTGAAGAGGTCTTCTTATGAGAGTATGGTTTTGGACAGGGGCGGAGCCACCTTTAATGTACCGGGGGGAATTGCCCCCAACGAAGCTCTCGGAGAAACACAAATATATATAGAAAAATAAGTCGAAATGGTAGAAAAAAGGCATGTTGCCCTCACCATTTTTGATTGCCAACAACTAAAGTACTCTGGGTTGGCCGGAAAATCTTATTCTATGGTCCAACGTCGCAAAAAATGGTGGTATTGTAATCTTGGGAAGTGGAACGTAGGTACATGGAAAAGTAGACTAGCTGGAAAAGTACATGCCTAAGGTTATCTCTTGCAACATTTTTTTTAACCTTTTATGTTTTATGTTGTATATTTAATTTGTGAAAACCAATAATGTATAAAAAGAAATATAACTAGATCAATACTTAATGCATATATAAAAAGACTAGATATCAGATAAGTTTCATTGTAATTTATTTCTTCCATTTACTTTAAAACTTTTGCTGTAATAATTGCGTTACTTTTAATAAAATTAATTGCATTTTAAAACAATGCAAACCGCGTTCGACTTGTTCTTTATTATGCTTGATCAATATATAACAGTGCAAATCGTACCAAAAAGTGTCACACTTAAAAGTCAATATGTATTTAAGGCACTCGATATTTTTTTTTTTCTTTTCTTAATTTAAGGTATCAAGGTTATTTTTTTGTGCAAGGCAAGATTTTTTTCAAATTTTTAAAAGAGAATATTGGGCATAATTTTAGCCGAAATGACTTTTAAATGACCCATTGTAAAGATATATCAACCAACCCGTCAAAAGTCGCAGAAGTTGATCGGAAGTTGACTATTTGACAAAGGGGAGTGTTAGCTACATAAGAGTAAGTAAACATATCGTGTAGCGATACGGACATTATTTAACTAATTCATCCAAAAAATGACCGATAACATCTTTGAAAAGTCGAAAAGACCTTACATTGCACAAAAATAAATTGAGAAAAATAAAGTTGAGTACCTATAATTCAAATTGGCCTTAAGTATGATACATTTATGTGCAATTTGACCAGATAATATACATCCTAAGTTGGTTTATTTTCATTCAATGGTTAAAATTACTAATCCTTTTCATTATATATATAGGCAACAATACCTCTAATAGTCTTAATCATCAAAGTTCATTTTTGTTTACTTTTTAATCAAACCCGACCCGATAGGATTCAAGTTGAAAAGTAACAGTTCTCGATGTGTTTTGTTACTCAATGCCCCCCGTGATTACATATCCTGGCTCCGCCACTGGTTTTGGATCACCAATGATATCACATTTGGCAAGTATCACATGGACTTCGATGATTACAACAATACTGCACATAAAAATTGGAAAAGGTCTCTATCAATCCTCATATAGAAACGTAAGATTACGTTGCAAATGCAGACTTACAAAACATAAATAAACTAAAGGTTTTTCATTCACACCACGGGAAGGTAACATTTGACATTTACTGATTCTGTTACCTCATCTTGAGCGAGAACTGATTGTTTCGGTTTGTAATACAATATCTATCTATGTTCAATTTAACAAGAAAAGCCGAACTGATTGTTTCGTATGGAACTACAAACAACAGAAATCAACTTGATTTTATGTCTTGTGTGTAGTTTGAATACAAACAACAGAAATGTTTGGTATAGACAATTTTAAAGGGTCGGAATACACACGCTAAAAGACATTTTTTTCTTTTCTTTTCAAGTTCTATGTATAATAGTAATTTTGGTAGTGTTGATTATGCTATGATGTAATTTACCTTGAAAAATAAGTACGAGATATAAATACGTACGCACGGGAAAGGGTTCAATACTCCCTACATACATTTAGTAGTGGCCTGGGAAAAGGGTCAAACGGTCACAAGTATATTCTGGTTCGGTTTAGTCTCGCCTCCCGGTAATCTAAACCGGGAAAACCTCATCCATTTATATAATAATAATATTGGTAAAGTTGAATACAATATGATGCAATTAATTTACAGTAAACTATAAATAAGAGATAAAACACGTACGAGCGGCCACGCAAAGTAGTGCGAACAAATTCATTCAACTGAACAACAGAGCCTTTTTGCAACTGATTTGATGCAACCAAGTCATTGAGATGAGCAGCAATCATTCCACCAACACTAACTGAACCATCAGATAACTCAACAAAGTACCTTTCCTTCTTTTCACCATCACTAACATTTACCACTGGTTTATGAATATTTAACACCTGAACCACTGGTTTTATATTAGCCGGTGAGCATTCACCGCTTGATATCTTTGTTATTGCTCCTGGAGTAAGATTTCCGGCCATTATTTTGCGGTCATTTGATTTGGGGGTTTTGGAACCAGCCCTTCCATCTATATATACTTGGCACAATACACCCTTAGCTACTCAAATTTAACTTGCACCTCGTTAAATAAACGAGCTTGAGTTCACATACATACTAAGCTCGGTTACACTTAGAGCAGAGTGACGCACGCCAAACTCAAGGCCAACGAGCCATGGCTGACGCCAGCCAGCCAAGACCACTACCTCCTGTCAGGCCAAGAGCCGCGCCAAAACTAATGTACCCACTTTTTTTTTTTTTTTTTTTTTTTTTAATAGCCTACCAACACAGACCTGAATGAGAATCAATTAGGTAAAAACTTTAGACCAAGACCAGACCGAATGTGGTTGGGCTTGCTCAGTCCGGACC
Source organism: Chrysanthemum lavandulifolium (assembly GCA_022545495.1). Taxonomy (NCBI): domain Eukaryota; kingdom Viridiplantae; phylum Streptophyta; class Magnoliopsida; order Asterales; family Asteraceae; genus Chrysanthemum; species Chrysanthemum lavandulifolium. Next base: position 266,709,649 of record CM040240.1, read on the forward strand.
GGTCCGGTCGGTCCGGTCCAAATAGACTAAATATCCGGTTTATCACGATCCTATTAACTGATTGATTGCTCACCCTTAGTTACACTCACGAGACTAAACGGAGTTTTAAAAGCTACGCTTTAATGTTTACAAGATAAATGTTTGTTGTATTAGAGTGTTTGATTAAACTAAACTTGGTCTCTCTTAGTTTTTACATATAAAGCTAGATTTAGCTTTGAAAAATTACACGTTTGGTCCTCACAGATACTCTAAATAATGTGTTAGTCCCGATAAGTCGCTTTTATTACATCACCAAACCTATTATTGAAACCTTGTAACCTTTAGTCCCTATTTTGGATGGTCATAGTTCTGCTTCGTTAAGTGTAGTACAATATTTGCAATGTCATTCCGTTAATAATTTTTGCACTGCTCCTTATTTTTAAATAAATTAAAAAAGGGCAGGGATCGAACTTGGGTCTTTTGCTTCACTGTTAGCCCCTACGTTTTCATCCGTTTTGATATGTTTTGTTCATTTTATACATTTTCGTCCGCTTTTATACGCTTTTGTGCATTTTTATACGCTTTCATCCGGCTTTTATAACTTTTCATACGCTTTGGTCCGCTTTTTATAACTTTTCATACGCTTTTCACGCTTTTTCCGTTTTATAGGTTTTGTGCGCTTTATACGCTTTCATCCGCTTTTATAAGTTTCATACGCTTTTATACATTTTCGTCCGCTTACACGCTTTTTCCGCTTTATACGCTTTCACGCGCTTTATACGCTCGTCCGCCTTATAGGTTTTCATACGCTTTTGTGCGCTTTCATCCGCTTTTATAAGTTCCATACGCTTTTATACATTTTCATCCGCTTTCATACGCTTTTTCCGCTTTCATACGCTTTCGCTAGTTTTTATACGCTGCTGCTTTATACGCATTCTGCTTTATAGGTTTTATACGCTTTCATCCGCTTTATATAAGCTTTCATATGTTTTGGTCATTTTTATACGCTTTCATTTGTTTTCATATTTTTTCACGCTTTTATACATTTTATCCTTTTTATACGCTTTCATCCATTTTTAAAAATTTCATACGCTTTATACATATTCGTCCATTTTCATACGTTTTGTTCGCTTACACGCTTTCATCCGCTTTTATAAGCTTTCATATGTTTTGGTCCGCTTTATACGCCGTCCGCTTACACACTTCCTTACTTTTTATATATTTTCATCCGCTTTATATAAGTCTTCATAAGTTTTGGTCCGCTTCGTCCGCCTCATACATGCTTTTGTCCGTTGAATACGTTGTCTGCTTTACGCTTTCACACGCTTTTGTCCGCTTGTATACGCTTTATCCATTTTGTATACATTTTATACGATGAAAACATTTAAAATGGACGAAATGACAAAAAGCATATGAAAACATATAAAACAGAAAACGTAAAACAATAAAACGATAAAACCGCATGAAAACGGATGAAACGGACGAAACATATAAAACGGACTAAATGTATAAAACGGATTAAAACGATAAAACGAAGAAAATGGACGAAACGATAAACCGACCAAAACGTATGATAACTCATAAAAAATGATGAAAACGAGTAAAACGGATAAAACGAGTAAAACGAAAAAAAAACATAAGAAAATGGACTAAAACGTAAGAAAATGATGAAACGATAAAACGGACAAAACATATAAAACGGACAAAACGCATAAAACAAAAGAAAACGTATGAAACCGCCAAACGATAAAACGGACTAAAATGTATGAAAATTTATAAAACTCGACCAAAACATATGAAAAGTTATAAAACGGATGAAAGCGATAAAGGACGAAAACGATAAAACGGACGAAAATGTATAAAACGATTAAAATGATTTAAAATGTAAGGACTAACAAGAAGCAAAAGGCCTAAGTTGGATCTTTGCCCTTTTTAATTTTTTTATAAAATAAGGACTAACGGTGCAAAAATAATAACGGAGAGACTAACAAAGGCAAATATTATATTAATACTTAACGGACAAAACTAACGGCCATCCAAAATAGGGACTAAAAGGGTGAAAGGTTTCAAAATAGGTATGACCGTGTAATAAAACGACTTAGTGGACTAAACTCGTTATTCGAGGTATACCACATGAACCAAACGTAATTTTTCTTTAGCTTTTATTTAGAAACTAGACAAACAAATTGAAAAGCTCACCCGTCACCCGAACCCAACCTCTAAAACAACCACTTAATAGGAGTCTCGGGACAACAAAGGGTCGAACTTTGTCAACCAACGAGACCTTAAGCTTTTAACACATTCACGCTAGGGCTTATAAAGGGTCGACTCTGCCGAGCTCTTATGCAACCAAGTAAGATGAAACCTAAAAACCTTTTTTGATTCATGCGCTAAGAAACTAATGTTAGGTGGAATGAAGTTAATGAAAGAAGTGTTAGGAATGATGTTGGTGGAAGTAGCGATCCTAATACCACGCCCCAATGTCAATCGAGTTGGTGCTACAAGTAGCTAGGTTAAAACATGTGTGGTAAGGGTAAAGGGGTGGCAGAAATGATGATGAAATAAATGGAGTGGATGAAAACATGGGAGATGCTAAAACACGGGGATGCTAGTCGAAAGTGATGGTGATAGGTTAATTGATGAGGTAATCAAGTTGATGAAGCCGAGGTAAACATTAATAACTTTGACAAATGTAATGTTGCAATCATGGGGAAGTCAAACACAACTGAGTTCAATTAAAATGAAACCTTTAATGTGAATGTTCGTGTTATGAACAATGAAGAATTTGAGAGTGCCTCATATGAAGATGGTTTAGCTAGAATGAGGAAAAGGTAATTGAAACAGTTAAGGAAATAAAACCAACCAAATTATGGGGTTGTGCACAAGTATTTTTTATTTGTTGGCCAACAGCTTAGGAGTGCATCAAGTGAAAGAAAGGGTTCACTTACATTATATTGAGACTAGAAGAGAGTTATATCTTAAGAAGAATGATAAGGAAAGGATAAGAGTGCAATGTGGGTACACTTCTAGTTTATAGCACAATGTGGTTGAAAGTCAAGTGGATGTTGGGCCTTCTCAAACAGCTGGGCCAAGCCACCAGATATGCCTTCTCAAACAGCAATAAGCCACCAGATGGGCCTTCTCAAATAGTTGGACCCAAGAAAAGTTAGGTGGACCAAGACTAACATTCTTGAATGCTAGGTATTGATTGCATTCAAACTCAAAGAAAAGTATGGGAAACCTAATTTAAGAAAGATAGTAGACAATGAATGTCCTTATGTTATACATGTATCCAAGTTAAGAGGATCTCGAGACATGGTAATTGAAAACACTTGATGTCGAGCATAAGTGTTTACAATCAAGAAATATCAAATATTGTACCGCAAATTTTCTATCTTAAGGTCTTATGAGTCGATTGAAACAAACCCACAAATTCTAGTCACAAGAATTCAAGATCGCCATAAAATAAATACCAGCTTGAGGTGTCTAGAATGAAAGCTTTGAGCAAAATCAAAGGTCATGGATCAAGTTAGAGGTGACTTTACATTGCAAGACTCATGGAGTTGAAAGAGTCTAACCCAAATACAACAGCTTAGAATAGGTGTTGAAAGTGAACCAAATCATGATTGCCCAACAAGAGTTTTTAAAAGGATATATGTGTGTTTGGGTACATCAAGGGAAGGATTCAGAGCATGCAGGAGAGGTTTCTTGGGGTTTGATAGAGATTTTATGAAAGGTCCATTCCCTAGTCAATTACTAACAGTTGTTGGTGTGGATCCCAATAATGAAATATATCCAGTGGATTATGGCATTGTGGAAACAGAGTCAAGGGATTCATGGACTTGGTTTCTGGAACACTTAAAAGAGGATCTTGATCTTCAGTCTAATTCCAATTTCACTTTTATTAGTGACTGACAGAAGGTATATTACACCTTAATATGTTTGACAGTTAAATATGTATGTGTAATATGTATCACAGTTAATGTTTGTTTTGAAACAGGGTATCATACCAGCAATTGCAGACTTGTTTCCAGCAGCTGAGCATAGGTATTGCCTTAGGCATATACATGAAAACATGAAATTGAGATGGTCTGGGACAACATACAAAGATTTATTATGGAAATGTGCAACAACTTTGACAGTCCCACACTTCCAAAGAGCTATGGATCAATTGAAGGCCTTCAACAAAGACTGTTATGAGTGGTTAGCTAAAATACATCCAAAGAATTGGGAAATATCTCACTTTTCAGGTAAATAACCAACCTATTTGCTTGTTTTACTATTGTTTTTATATAATCATGTAGCTGTAATGTGTTTTTCAAGGGGAGACCTAAAACACACATGCGTGAAGTTCTTAGTGGTCAATCGTTAGATGATAGGGATGTACCAATTATAAGCACACTATAATACGTTAGCAATACCTCATGAAGAGAATTGTGCTTTTTGGGCATTATAGATAAAAGTGATGGTTCATTGACACCGACTACTACTAACTTTTCAATGTTATAAAACAAGAGTCTAGTGAATACATAGCTACATGGAATGGGGTAATCAGATGGGTAACAGGACCATGGAATGATCAGCAGTGTTGTGTATGTGGTGATACGCTTTTGTCCATTTATATTCCTTTTGTCATTTTTCATACGCTTTTGCCCGCTTTATCCGCTTTCATCCGCTTTATACGCTCATACTTTTTGTCCATTTTATATTTTCATCCGTTTTCAAACGCTTTTGTCCGCTTTTATCGCCGTCCATTTTATATGTTTCATAGGTTTTGTCCTTTTATACGCTCGATGTTTTATACGCTTATTCGCTTTATACATTTTCGCCTATTTTATACGCTTTGTTCATTTTATACGTTGTCCGTTTTATACGCTTACACGACAAAAACATATAAAACGAACAAAACGATAAAACATATGAAAACGATAAAAAGGACAAAACGTGAAAACAAACAAAATGAATAAAATGGACAAAAACTTATGAAACGAATAAAAACGAACAAAACGATAAAAGTTAATAAAAATATACTAAAACGTATGAAATGTAAAACGAACGAAACGATAAAATGGACAAAAGTGTATGAAAACGATATTACGGACGAAAACATATAAAACAGACGAGAACGATACAAACAGATGAAAACGATAAAACGGACAAAACTTATAAAAACAGATTTAAAACGATAAAACCAAAAATAAACGTAAGAAAACTTATGAAATGAACGAAACGATAAAACTAATGAAAACGTTATAAAACGGATGAAAAGGTATAAAATGGACAAACATATGAAAACGATAAAACGGATATTAAATCAAACGGCAAAATACCCAAGTTCTATCCTCGCCTTTTTAATTTATTTTAAAAATGAGGACTAACGGCAAAAAATATTAATGGGAGGGCTAACGGTGCAAATATTATTTTAACACTTAACGAAAAACTAACGCCCATCCAAAATAGGGACCGTAAGGGCAACATGTTTCAAAATTTGGTATGTGTGTGTAATTAAACGACTTAGAGACTAAACTCGCTATTCGAGGTAAACCATGTGACTAAACATGTAACTTAAAAAAAACATCATTGAGTAACCCTTAATAAATGTGTTGAAATCACTCCTAAACCTTAATCAAGTGTTAGTGATTCATTTGTAATAGTTAGCTTAATTATGGCCTTTATGTTTGTTATTAGCCTTGCTTACGTAGGGCCCATGAGCTTAGCCCATGTCCATTAAGGAAAGGAAGGATGGGAGTGTTGCTCTAGCTCCCATTCCTATAAATATTTTGTATAACCCTCACTGAGGGTTGGTTGTTCAATTTATCTCTTTCACTCACTCTACGACAACCGTATCATTATTTCGCGCGTGTTTGGTTTATTGTTCATCCGCCTCTATCTCTTCTCTTGATACTTGTGTTGTAAAACCAGCGACCTAACAAAGGGTATCAATCGCCTACTAGTCGGGTGAACGATTGTTTCTTGAAGTGGGTTTGGTCCCACGCCAGAGAACATACGGTTCGTGGGTGATACTTTGTTCGCTTAAAACCGATTTTTACACTTTTAATCCAAGATTCTTGTACTTTCAACGCTTTAAGGTGTTAAAATAACTGCTTTTGGCAAAAGTTTCAAACTTTACGCGGATCATCGCTTTTAAGCTTGTTTTTGTACGAGGGTTTCGCTCTACGCAGAACTGCTTTAGAAGTTTTGGTTCATCAAGTTTCACACTTTTGTGTTATTTTGGTGATATTGAAGCTATCTCATCACAAAAATCGGTTTAGAAACATCTTTGGGCAAAATCATTTTACGAGTAAAGCTACGCCAGATCAAAACCCTAAACTTACGCGTAACTTTATCCTTGGTTTGATCTTCGCCAGGGTTTACCCGTGTTTTCTTGCTTGATAAGCTCGAAAATACGTCGACTTGGGATATCTTTGCACCGTGATGTTGTAAAAGATCACTTGGCTAAAACCCTAAAATTACGAGATAAGATAAAGCTTACGCCAGAGAAAATCCCACGATAAGATTTATCTTACGCCTAAGCTTAGTCTTACGATAAGGTAATCCTACGCCTAAGTTTTCTACGCCTAACTTTTGTTTTACGATAACTTTAGTGCTTTTTCCTTACTTACGCAGAAGCTAAACCTACGCAGAACTCTTGTCATACGCTGTAACTTTGGTATTTTTACGCATAAGTGCTACTTGGTTTATTGTGATTTCTAAGCCTAAGGACACTTCATCAACTAAGGTTCATTCGACTACAAAGATCCATTTTATAACACAAGTTTTCAACATGTCACAACCACCATACTCTAACTATTTCCCTTACACTTATACTCAATGTCAACAACAATTAAGTCCACAACATCAACAATGGAATCAACAACAAGCAATTTATCAACAACAATTTAATCAACAACATACTCCACAACTTGTCGAATTCCACAACCTCAAATGGTTCAACCACCACCAAGTCTTCAAGTACAACCCTACACAAACGAATTCAATCAACATCCATCAAGGAACACTATGAAGGAACCCACTTGGTTTGCAAAATGTGTGAAGCTTTAAGCAACCAACAATCAATTCATGAGGTCGGATCACTTGATAGACCTCCAATGCTCACCCAGAAACTACGATCAATGGGTGATAAGGTTCTTTAGGTTTTGTGATCCAAGAAGCCACATGGAAAGTTCTTAAAGAAGGTTATCTTGAAGGTCCATTTCGATGCCTACCGTCATTGTACCCGGAGATCCAAATGCTAATCCACCAAGAGATGAACAATCAAACATTGCTATCAAGCAGCACTGAATCCGTAAGAACTTCTACACTATGAAGTTGATGAACTTGCAATGCAATATATCCTTTTAGGATTACCAAACCCAATTCTTCAAGTGTTGATGCTCAAAAGATCGCAAAGGCAATGGGGAACACATTCATCTACTTATGGAAGGATCTCGACTCAATCGTGAGGATATGGAATCCAAAATCTACTTGGCTTATGAACACTTCTTGATTGAACCTCGAGAGACACTAGAGTCTTATCATCATCGATTCTCGACATCATCAATGATTTGGATAAACACAACATCATCATGCCAAGAATTGCGCTAATACTAAGTTCCCGAGTAGTCTTGGTCCCGAATGGGAGAAGTATGTCATTTTCTCCGCTGCTAAGAACATGCATCATTCTACATATGGATTGTTGTATGATTACTTGAAGCCTCATGAAAAGGAAGTTGATCGAAAGGATTCTCCGTGCTCAAATTGCTTCACCTTCACATCCAAAAATCAACAACTTGCCTTGTATGCTCAAAATGCTTATCCTCCTCAACCAAAGAACTCAACCAACTGCTATAATCACACCATATGATCCTTCACAAAGAACAATCTCATCAAACTCAATTGGTTCCATACAACAACAACAATGCTCAAGCACGTGTCGCTGAAGCTAATGAGGAATCGATCCGTCAAGCATTGCAACAAGGATTTGTTATGATTGCTAATGCTTTTAGCCGTTATACCAACAAATCCAACAATCGATTCGCTCCTCATCTAACACACGAAATCAAGTCATGTGAACAATGGACGAGTTGAAGTTCGTAATCGTGGTTATGGTCGCCGATGGGCGGTGGTCAAGGGTTTAATGCTACGGTAGAATACCAACAGAGCTCAAGTGGTTGAACAGGAAATGCTCGTAATGGGTTGAATGGTCTTCATGCTACAACCGCAATGAGAAGGACATCTGCTAATGCATGCCCAAAGCCGAGGACTAGGGGCGCTTATCACAAGGAGGCTTTACTTTGGCTCTTAAGGATGAAGTCAGGAACTCTCACGCATAAAGAACAGAGTTTTATGGCGTATGCACTCGATGATGATATGGAGGACTTGCAGCCAATGCAAACAAGTATGTTGATGACTAATATGCATGAGTTACACATGAGTGACACAGCCCAAGGATGACATCGATGGCTTGTCTCGTAATTCGAACAAACCATATTTATCTCGATCTAATATCTCCGCCAACATCCGAATCCGCAGGTTCGGAATGTTCAAATGAGTCATCCACATCTCATTCCGACGATTTTCAATTAGACCTCAGAGTTACATTTGACGATCAAGATGACCTTATGGTTTCCATTGATAATCAAATTGACTCGTGGTTATACTTGAGGATCTAAGTAATGATCATGTTGTGACTCACGTTGAACACGCCGAACTTTGCCTCGCCCGCATTTTGCTCGCTTAATACAAGACCAACAAGCCATAGTGGAAGAATGTCGCGGTCAGAATCGTGACTTGAAAAGTAAGAATGCACTATTAACCAAGGATTTTGAATGTTTACAAAAGCAACTCAACTTTTTCAAAACTCAAGAAAACGTGAAAAAGGTTTTGAAGCCGCTTACTAAATCTCATCAAAACGAAAAATATTTAGAGAGACAGATGCGTGATCTAGCCGCTCAAGAATGCTTTGTTGTCCAAATAGAACAATCAAACATGAACATAAAAAGCAAATTAACGCCTCACCTTGGAAAATCAAAAGCTAAGGTCGAGTTGTTAACTTGTCAAAAACAGTCGATACAAAAAGCATTCAACGAAACGAATAGATGATCATCTTGAAGAAATTATCGGCTTGCAAAACAAACTTAAAGAGTTTAAAACCTTGTTTACAAACATGGTGAGTCAAGAATCGCTATTGAAAAGTTTACTTTAAAACCCAATCCAAATGGATATGGACCGAATCTGCTTGACATAAACCTAAGCTTTCTACCAAAGCATTCAAACCAAATCCCAAGTTTCCAAAGTGCGTAATATAAAATGATAATTCGCTATAAGTGTTGTTGAATATCATCACAAGAGGAATTAAATTCGTAAGACGAGAGTCAATCCAAATTAGAAACCGTTGTTTATAACAAACCTCATAACTATTCAAAAGCGGTCACTTTCACACACCAACGGATTCTTCTAACACACCAAGGATTATCATAAAACATCCGAGTCTTCTAATGTTAATCCCAAACCGCTTTATGCACAAACTTATGGTCCTTTACCTTCCATCGAAAGTAAACTCACAACCCGAAAATCGCAAAATTCTTAGATATTTTGACCTTTCATGGTCGACCTCAAAACTTTACAACATGAGATAGAATATCATTCGAAATCAAAGTTCAACATTTTCAATCGCCTCGCGAGAACAAAGAGACATTTTTCGTAAAAATATTTTACCAAATGTTAAAATTTGAAAAATTGTGCATTGTCTTGGGAACGGACTTTCATAAGGAACTTGATCGATGAAGGTCGCCGAGAAAATGTAAACATCTATTTCTAATACTAAACGTAAAAAGAAAATGTTGAGAAAAGATGTTGATCGACTCTGAAGATGTTATCGTCGGCCGATATCCATAATGTTGTGTTATTTAATTCTTTGCCACATGCATCCGATTATATCTCTCGACATCGCTGATAATGTTGTAATCATGGAGCATTCCGATAATGCGCATCGATCGAGTCTTTAAAAGTCGAAAATGAACGATTGATTAACGAAGCCAAATGCAAAACGTCATCTTCATCGGTGTCAAAACGATTGTCAAAATCGTGAACTTGCTTTGCAAAACAAAATCAACAAGTTGCAATCCAAAACGCTTAATCCAAAATTTGAGCAACGGATGATCAAAACGTGTCTTTGAAATGTCAAATCTCTAAATATGAACAAGAACTTGTAAAAGTTAAATAGGAATATGGTGTCATATTTGATTTACTTAAAAGACTCGTGATGAAGCATCAAACGAGCTTGATCATTTTCTTGCACACACTAAGGAAGTCATGAATTTTTCGGAAATCTTCGCTCGAAAGTCAAGATTTGGTGCACACTATCTTTAAGTTAAGAGAAATGTTAGGAAAGTATGAACAACTTCCGCCACCGTGATTAAGAGAATAGCTCCAGAACACTTAGTAATCGCGAACCTAGAATCCCTACCGCCAAATCACAAGTTGCTAACGTGCTTCCTTCTACCGAAAACAGAATAGTTGCTCTTTTCCAAACGCTCGCAATTCACGACCTAGAGCAATACAAGGAAGAATAGGAAGTTGCACCTAAGAAAAGAACAATAAAAATGTCAAGTAGAAGAACACCCTAGGACTATGAATAAGACTCACGCTGTTTCCACTATAGATATTGCGGTCTGAAAATGTAATAGAAATAGTGATGTAACGAATGCTAAACCTTTAAGTACTTTTGATATTCATCCGATGCACCTTGTGTTATTTGTCGAAAAGTATGAATTCGATTGTCATGACAAATGTGTTGCTAAAGCTATCATCTCGCTTAAGGAATCCTAAGCGGAATACCTCTAGGCCCACTAATCATTCTAAGTCCGTGGCAGGTAGACCGCCTCTTTAGATTCTAAGAAACGCATTGATGTCCCCTGTAGCTCCGCTTTCACCTCCAAAGAATGTAGTACCACCTAGTGCATTCACTAAGACTAAAGCAAATACTAGTTATAGATGGCGAAATGGATATATAACACACTAGGATTTAAATGGATGCCTAAAGTTATTGATGTGTGTATGTCTACTATAATCGCTCCTAACCTCTAACATTTCGGGTTCCACATCTACTTCTATTCCATCCGTGTCTTCTCGTGTAATGCGTGATATATATCATTCTCTAGATTGTTGATATGGATGTTCTCGACATACGACAGTAACCTTAAACTGTTATCAAACTTTATTGCAAAGTTCATTGGCACCGCCGATTCGAATGATCACTCACAGCCTATCATGGGCTACTGAGACTATATCAATGGGAACATCAAATTAGCAGGTTTATTATGTGAAGGCCCTTGCCACAACTGCTTTCGAGGGTCATTTCTGATGGAGATTCGGAGGTTGCTTTCAGGAGAAATCTTGTTTCATTCTGTGATCTACAAGGAAACGACCTTATGTCCGCTCGCGTAATTCAAGTCTTTACACTATCTCTATGCAAGACATGGTTGCTTCATCTCCCATCTACTTACTTTCAAAGGCAACATCAACAAAATCCTCGCTATGGCAACCGCTATCTCTCACATTTAAACTTTCAAACCATCACCAACCTTGCTCGACACAAACTAGTCAAGGACTCCCACGATTTCTGTGATTCTAAAGATCACCTATGCTCGCCTTGAACAAGGGAAAAGTACTGTGCTCATTTTCCTTCAAAGGTGGAACACACTTGTTGAAGCATAATCGCGCTGGATCGGATTCAACGACTCTCCTGGCCGCTAGTCGCCTTCTCGAGCCCTAGTAGACCTGCTAACAAAGAGAACTCATAGAGTGGACCCGAGGCCGAGCCCGGGTCCACCTCCGACGGTCAAGTTAGTATCCATGTGATGTAGCCAATCTATCTTAGGTTGTAGATAACCCGTCATGTATATATAGGCATGGATTGGGGTTTAGTGTGAGCGGGTCATGATGCGGCCCGACCCATTCCCGGCCCACCCGACCATACGTCAACAAGCCCCTGTTTAGTATGCGCGCGCGATCGCGGATGCTAGACTTAAGTTCCGGCGGCACAGAAAGTGAAGTGGAACCCGCATGCGCATCCCGGTGGGCATGCACTTTTGTACCCAAGAGTAACGCAAAGATGGTGCGCTGTAAGACGCGCTTCGCGGCAAAGTTACCGCGCGACAAAGAGGTGCGGCATGTAAGACGTGCACAAGAGGGCGCCGCGCGCGATAAAGAAGAGTGCGATGAAGACGTGCTTCACAAGATAAGGCGCTGCCAAGGCGCTGAAGTCTTTACAACCGACAGAGGACGCCCCCGCGGCATGTTAGTGCGGCAAGTTGATGTGAATATTTAAATTGCCTTTGATCCGCTCCAATATACCCGCATGGAAACAAGCAGTAACAGATACCGGTAGCCCCCAAGTTTGATGGTGCTACTGTAGGAGCATTAAACTTATATATGCTCACAGAAACACTTAATGCAAACATTAAAGTATATGCCGAATCGCAGATATAAGACCTAATAAAATTAAGCAATATATAGCACATAGCATAAATAATATATCGCACATAGCATAAAAAAATAAAACCCATCGTGAGGTTGTATAAACTACATAAACAATTGTTTGTATAAAATAAAACCTATCGTGAGATTTTGTTTATTTTAATGTATAAAATAAAACCTGATGGATGTACCGCGACCGCGATCAATGACGCAGATAGATTTATCGTAACCACATAGACTCGAACGCTTCGATGATCGCATGTTTATACCACGGCTTTTGGTCCAGGCGCATCATGGCGATTGACTAGCATCGTGGTATTCGCGCACGCATTCTCTCGAAGATGTCCGAACGCACGGTCCACGCGATAGATTTATCGCGATCGCTACTGCTTGAGCGCAACATGCATTTACCAACCGTAAAATAAAGATTCGCGCGAATTTATCGCGCTAAAAGATAAAATAGCCCGATCGCGCGGGCTTTTCTTAGATCCGATCATGCGGATTAAAAGATAAAATAGGTCCGATCATGCGATTAAAAGATAAAATAGATCCGATCGCGGATGTTTTAAAATAGGTCCGATCATGCGGACGTTGTCTTTATATGTCTTAATAAAAGAATAAAATATGCAATTTAATAATATGCAATATAATGGAACGTGCAATTTAACATGATGTTTGATTCAACGCTTGAGTTGACCACGCTTTGATAACAATATGCAACCGCCGAATATATGACAAATTATTCCATAAATTTATTCCATGTAGGACCACGCCCATATGCAGAGGTGCACTTTTAAAGTGATATTAACATACCTACTTTAGAAACCGATGCGTACGCAGAACCTTGAGTAAAGGTGTGGTACACGGTGCTTTTAATTCATGGTCCCACTGATGGCGCCAACTTGTTGAAGCATAATCCGCGCGGATCGGATTCAACGACTCTCCTGGCCGTTAGTCGCCTCTCGAGCCCTAGTAGACCCGCCAACAAAGAGAACTCATAGAGCGACCCGAGGCCGAGCCCCGGGTCCACCTCCGACGGTCAAGTTAGTATCGCGTGATGTAGCCAATCTATCTTAGGGTTAGAGATAACCCGTCATGTATATATAGGCATGGATTGGGTTTAGGTGTAGAGTGGGTCATCATGCCGGCCCGACCCATTCCCGCCCATCCCACCATACGCCAACACAGCTCTCAACATGTGTGTAACCACCCAGAAATCTCACCTTGTATTAAACTAATGTAATATTCTAATAAAATAATATTTATCTATTTTCTACGTAAATTTTTTAAAGTTAACTTTGACTATTTGACTTTTCTCGAACGTAACACAATAAATGTAATCGTGAGTTAACGGTAACTTCTCAAGATAATTAATTCACTATGATTTAAATTATTAATCTCTAAACGCTGCTCACTTCCTTCTATTTAACAAGATTTTATCTCGAAACATGAAAACTACATATAACACGAACCGACAATCGTATTATTTATGGTTTAATCCCGATAATTATTTTTCTGAGTCGATAATATTTCTTTTTATATTATTTTTTTTTATAAAAACACTTCCAGAAATATATTTCTTGTTTTTACCAAACCGAGATATTGAGTTCACATTCTAGCTTAACGGGGCACGAAACACCCGAGGTACACATCTTATCCACCTAAACTTAAACCGCCTATACTTTGAATAAATAATAAAAATCACACTTCTATCTCATTTTCACTCCTATCCTCTCTCTAACATCACCAACCGCCATCTCTCCCTCTTCTCTTCCTCTGCTGAACGACAACAACAAGAACAAACACCATCAATCCATCATTTTTATTCAAGAAACACGAATACAAGGAGGAGCCAAGGTTGTCTTGCATCGGTTTAATATGATGGATCGCAATAGGGTTTGATCTGGGATTTTCTTCCGGTCCTAGAAATACCACCATCACCCTCATCTCGCTTATCCTCTCTCATCGCGGGTATGCTCCCACACATAATCAATTTCATCATTTCTTTAAAACGATTATGAATCATTTTGCAAAGTTTTCGTGGACTTAAGCAAAGGAATTTAATACGCTTTTAAATTAAGATTCAGGTGGTGAAGATTAACAAAGGTGTTTGTTTGACCGCAGAGTTTCTAGTCAATCAATCTGCTTGATTCGTGATGACCCGTATGGGTCTTAGTTTGGAACCGATAAGTTTATTTCTCTTGGTCTTCTTTGATTATGGTTTGATGTAGCTTATTTGTGTTTATGTGTTTCGGTTCAAAACCAGCCCGCAAGGGTGTTTGTTTGATGTCGGCTCAAAAGACAACCAGTGGGTGGTTTGTTTGGCCGGTTCTCGCTCAAAAGACAAATTTAATCTGGGTGTTTGGTTCGCCAAGAAACCACCCAAATAGGGGTGTTGAGATTAATCTTATTTTCTTCTTATTTGCTTATTTAATAGATGTAGGCTTATTTGGTTTTTGACTTGAGTTTTGCCTTGGTTATAAACAACCCCAAGAGGGTGTTTGTTCTGGCGCATCACAGCCCCAAAAGGGGTGCGCTTGGTTTGTTTGTTTGGTCTTGATGCAACAAGAAAACCCGAGAAGAGTGTTTGTTTAGCTTATATGTGGTTCGACTTATTTGGTGTTTCGCAGATGTTTTGTTTTCAGACAAAACCCGACCATGAGGTCGAGGGTTCAAACCCACTCATGTTGTTTAGTTTGTTTTTCTTTCATTCCTAGCTTATTTGTATGCTTATAGTTTATTTGCTTTTCTTGATTAACCGCCCATGTTGTATCGTACTATTTGAACCACTTATGTTATGAGTACTTGTTGTAAAACCGCTTTGATGTCTTCCCGATAATCTTTTATGTTCACTTATATTTTGAGCCTAACATCTTGTAGAGATTGGACCTAATATATTGAATGGTTAGTAGATTAGCTTAAGACTTGCATGACTTGGACATATAATGGATCGAGACCATTTGACTATCGGACCATATTGGACAAACCGATACAAAATAGACATATTGTTTTGGTCAATTCATGTACTTGACATACTATATATATATAAACATATTCGACATTAACCCTGTATGAATTAACATTGTTTGACATTTAACTTATAACGGACTTATATTTGGACATAGTGAAAATATAACTGACTAAATATATACATACGATATGATATTGGACAAACTCATTGGACTTACTTTGATCGCTTATTGAATACGATCGACTCGGACATATTAAACGAAACTAATTAATATTATTTGGACTATTATCGGACTATAAAATCAAGAACCAATAAATATAAGTAATACTTAAGAACCAATTATTAGTTAAACTCAACTAATTTATTTATATCCTACTTAATTGTTATTTGATCCTTACATGTTTATTTACTTTCATACGTGTACTATATATATTTTATACTTTGATATGTGTTTCGAGTCTAGATTTTTCAAACCACCACCTAATGATGATACTAAACGACACTCTCCTTGTGTCAATGATATTTTGTATAATATTATCAAGCAAGCGGAATTTACTTAAGTAATACTTAGAAGACTAATTATATGATGTATGAGAGTAAACACAATTTAACACAAAACTCAAGCTCCAATATTATTAATGAAATAATACGAGTGATCTTGGTATCACTAGGGTTACACCTTGAAGCTTTCGAGGTAATATTGTAAAGTAACACGCACTTAAGACAATGACCTAGGATCTCCTTTTATACAACAAGGAGTCCTTTACAAGATAAGTATATAGCTAACATAATAGAATATACACAAAATCTATTCTATACTTATCAATACGCTTAACCATATCATAAACTAATAGCAATGGTAATGAATAACTTGCGTTGGGAATATGTTTCCACCGCTAGTGTTAAACCAAACAAAGTAAACCACTACTATCCGTGGTAACGGATTATTCCCAACAATCCTCCCTAAACTTATGATTTCTCCGCAAATCAATAAGTTTCTTCAATATGTATTAACTTCAAGGATTTAGGAATTCAATCAAACACTTCACTTCTTTTCTCTTAACTTTGTATAGCTCTTGAACACCGATCTTGAAGCCTTTGTAATAATGCTCGACCTTCTCACCGCCTTCATTAACTCGTATGTGTAAGCTTAACATTATCAGAAGAGCTCCACTCTAAGTGGATATTCTTTCTCAAGAAGCATGAAAAGTCTTCCCATTAGTCAGAGACATGATGAACATCACATGAATCATAATAAAACCATTTTGTACCAAGACATGTGAATAAGGTTTTCCAAGAGTCATCATCAAGATTTGGTTCAAAAGCCTTCTAAGATTTACCCATAACTCGCATCTCCTTTGTATCTTTAAGATCTTGACCATTAAACCTCTCTTGAACTAATTTCCATAATGTATTAAGGTCATCTCACAAAAGCTTTAATAAGATCTTCAAATGTTATGAAAGATGAAGTTTCTCCTCCCACCTTGTAATCTTCCATGTTGAAGCAAGATTGCCAAGTGTAAACTTCCCAATCAATGATAGGATGTCGAATTTGCAGTGGTTCGGATTAAAGTCTCGCCTTCAATCACAATCATTCCAAATATCCGTCTTCAGGAACTTCTCAAGAGGAATCTCCTTCTCAAGAGACTTTGTATGATCTTCATCAACCTTAGTCTTCTTAATAGTTTGAGAATCACCGACTTTGGCCTTTCTCTTCAATCTAGGAAATATTCTTTCTTCTTCTTCGTAACCCATTGGAATAAAAGATTTATCTTGTTTCACGCTCGTAGTAAGCCCTTTCAACTTGATCATCGACATTCCTATGAATTGATGCCTTTTCCGCTACCAACATGACAACAATAAGTCTTCATATATGCAAGTATTTGTGCCTTGGTTGGTTGTCTTTGTTTCTTCCGATTCTTCTTGATCGAATCGATTACATTATCAAGTGCTTGATTGTTCTTCATCATAATAAAATCTTTCAACCGAAAGCGCTTCTTTGTTCCTCGCTTAAAGATGCATCGCAACAAGGTCAATTGCCTTTTTCTTGATTTCTAGATTATTTTCTACCGTAAACCGAATATCTTCTTCAAGAGGAACATAACTAAACTCGGAGCTTTCTTTTCATAACAAGAGGTTGGACAAAGGAAATTGAATCAAGATCTTCCATTCTATCCAATCTTTGAGCTTCCAAAAGCTAGCAACTTCTATTTCTTTCAACCTTTTCTTTTCAAAGAACTCTTTCAAAGAATTTGATCTTCTCAAATCTTCTTAGCAAGTTCTCTATCATGATCAATCTGAACATGTCTTTTCTTTGAAACCTTCCCTTTAGGTTGTCAGACATCTTCCATAACCGCTTTACCCTTATTATCCTTCAAAGTATCAAATTCTTCACTTGCAGTGGCAAGAATTTCATCGATGGTAAAATCGCTTGCGCTTGAAAATGTCTTGATCTTCAAGTTGCTTCCATGAGTTTCACTTCTTTTGCTCCTTCACTTGTATCACCTTCATCTTCAAAATCAATTTTCCTCCCCTGTCGAACCTGCTTTCCTCCCCTGCTTGGAGGAATTTCCCAAATCTTGATCACCGAATCACCATTAGAAGGTGAGGATGAAGATGAAATCACCGCTTTGCGCCTTCTTGTGCTTTTTCAACCTCTCGCACCTCTTCTTTAAGGTCCGAATCTCTTTTAACAATTGAACATCCTTGGCATGTTGCTTCTTGAAAGTAGCCAATGTCTTTTGTAGAGAATCAACCTGCTTTGCTAATTTGGTACACATAACCATCAATTCCAATTGGTTTCCACCGCCTCAAGACTTCCAACCGTGTTACCGTTGGGAGAGGTGAATCATGGGCATTGGTCCGCACTCTCCATAGTAGGACTAGGTGGAAGTTCAGAACCACCACCGCTTGTTCCTAGACCAAAAGGTTCGTAAACTTGTCGTGTTGTCATGAGAGGAGTTGACTGCTTAGGCCTTCTCTCATAGGTTCTTGAAATCGGTGGTGTATAATCAATGTTAGGAACATTAATTATGGGTGTAGTTTGTTCATTGAAATTTTAGCAAGCATTTGGGGTAGGAGAGGTGTAAAATCATATTGCCATCTTTATTCAAATTTTGAAAACTTTAGGCTTTAGGCAACCGATTTGATAAATGTGATTGTGAGGTTGCAGTTGAAATTCATTAAGCACAACTTGCACAAACCTTGGATACATTAAAATTTGGTTTTACTTTGTACATTGCCTTTCATACCGGTAAAAATATAGTTGGACCGCTTGAAAATCTTATCGATGACTAGACAAACCAAAGGATAAGCCATGGTTGAACTAAATTGCTCATAAGATGTTTTCTTAGGACTAAGGCAATGTAACAAGGTATGAATCAAAATCTCCAATGGGGACAAAACCACTCTTTTGAAAGTAGCCTTTTATCGCTGGTATCATACCCCATGGATGATAAAGTATCATGAATGTCGACATAGGTAATGTGATGAGACCATTGAGATCATCCAAGTGAAGTACTCTCCTCAAGGATGCCTCAAGAACATCAATAGTTACCCCATCTACAGCTGGCTCGAGAGCATCCATCGCTTCATGTGTATCTCTATTCTCAAGTGTTATGGACCGAATGTAAGTCCAAAACCGATTGATTTGAGATATAGATTGTGGGTTTGAAAAGCAAAGCATACCTTATATGAGTGGTATGAAGAAAATCCACAACTGATGAAAACAGGCCACTCTTCTCGTTAGACTTTTGTAGGTAGGCCACTAGGTTGTGCTCATCTCGCAAATTTCAAAGAAGCCATAGAAACTTTTGATGAAAAATATGATTATGTCAAGACGAATTGAAGTAATGACTAGCCAATCGAGAGAACAAGATATATAGGGTTAGGGTTTATAATTGATGCTAAGTAAAATTATCTTTAGAAAGTAGATATAATTTAGAAAGAAGATATTTTACTTAAAATATTAACCCTATATATATGTATATCGCTGGTTACTTTCAACGGCTAGTAAAAATTAATTATCGACATAATCGCTTGTAACGGCTAGAACAACAAGGGTAAAATAACACCGCTGGGAAACCGTGAACTAGCAAAGGGTAATTTTTCACAAAATTTCAAAGAGCATTTTAAATAAAATCATTGTAAATTAGACTACTCCCATCATAGTTTTTAGCAAACTACCGCTATCAACGGATTTGATATGTCTTTACCATGAGCCGCTTGCTATGGACTAGCCAACTCTTAATCATAAAGAATATGGTGAGTTGATAACCATATAGTTTTGGTAAACTATCAACCATAAACGGATTTGTCAAGTCTTTACCAAGAGTCGCTTGCTCGGACTAGTTGATTCTTATGTGTATTAGACATGGTGAATCAATAACCATTTGATGTGTATCTCGATATACACCTTTTAACTCCAACTTCTCATCAAAACATGATATGCATTAGTAAAAGATGAGAATAACCAATTTTGTGATCAACCAAAATTACCTTTAACCAAACTTTTACTCAAGCAAAATATCTTCCAAAGTCAACTCAATAATATCTATATTTACTCCTTGACCTACCAAAATAAGAAAAAGGTAAATATCTTCATTAAATAACCCTTCAACCGACTTTGTCTATATAAGAAGACTTGGCTTAAGGTAAATTTAATCAACTTTCATTCAAACACAATAACCCCAAAACCATAAGCATGAGCAATCCCTCCAACACTATCAACATCTCTTCCGACCAAGAAGAGTATGTAATTGAATCGTAATCATCTTCGTAAGCATCAAGATGGTTTGATACTTCCACCGTGGGTCGGCTCTTCATCCAAAAGATATACTAAAGAAACCGCTAAACGAATGCCCGTAGCTAAGCCTCGCAAAATCCTCGAGTTCTACTCCGATTCATCGATGATGATGATGCAAATGATGAAACCTATTCTCTTGCTAAAGAGTTGCCAAAAGCTCTTTCAATAGCACCGAAAACAAATGATCTCCAATATGAAGCAAATATCCAATCCAACAAGGTCTATAATGCTACCAAAACCTCCTCCATGATTCTTGGGCTTCCATGTCCAAGGATGCAATCCACTTTGAGAACAAGAGAAAGAGAGCCCAAGAATAAACATGACTATGTGGGCAAGGGCAAGAGACCAATGGAATAGTCAAGATAGGTATAGGATGTGCGAGGTGTCGCTTTTGTGTTTTGACTAGAGTACTTTTGGTTGTTATGTATGATGTGTTAGTAATGAATTTCCTTTGTTTTTCCTTTTTCCATCGAAAGTATGTTACCACCGGTTTCAATATAGTTCCCATCAGAAACAAAGTCATCAATGAACAACTTAGATAAGGTCTAATAAACCTAGAGCATCGATTCACCGAGAGTAACTAACAAAATCCTTCGATCGCAATTTACTAACATAAACCTAACATCGAATCATAATTTTGTTGGCAATGGTTAATATATTGAAAGAATTAAGCACAAAGAAGGGCTATACTCAATAAAGTCAACACTTAAGCATTGATACATTTTCCAAGAATACATGACTCCAATTTACTCCTCAACTACCGCACCTTCCCTCATTAACTTTTTGAATCCAACTTAATATATATTAAACAGATCATTTAACACAAACCACTCAAATCACATACTCCAAAACTTGTACCCTCAAAGATCATCACTCAAAGAACAACATGAGTCAATCAAGTCCAATCAATCTCTTCTAGCGTTCATCCGATAGTTCCCGGATGATTTTGTTTTGAAAACCCCGGGAGAGTTGAAAAGAGGAGTATGAGAAGGTTGTATCCAAGAAGAGAAAGCAATCACTTGCTCTTTCAAATCCTTTTGCACCGGACCTTCATCACTACAACCGAGCCTCGTGATGCAACAATCAAAGAAGATAGCTCGAGATCACTCCTATGTGTCTCCATATGTTTCGATGATGAAACCTCCGAAGAGTCCCGAGTGTTCCTCCTCTTGCAGCAGCAGCTCCTCCCGAAGAGTTGCAATCATCACATTCACTACCATTTCTACCAAGACCACCAACAATAGTTCCTTCATCATCCTCACCACCCACTAGTATAGTGGTGATGGGTTTAGCAAGCCCTAGGGTGTATGACCGATTAACATGCGGAGCTCCCAAGGTGATGCCAAACCGGGCTTTTCCAAGAAGCCATAAAGGATGAATGATGGGTAGGAAGGGATGGGTTGTTTGTGGTTGTTTTATCATTGATGTAGGAATGTTTGTACTTTGTACCTCATGGATGTAATTTTATCGCACTTTCAAGCGCTTTGTAATAACAATAATAATCCATGTTTTCTTTTATCATTAGTGTTCCCGCATCACACATCTCAATCCACTAACTTCATTAACAAAACCGATGACATTCTATTAGTATGCACAAAATCAAAAGAAAAGACTTGTTGCCATCATGTGCCTTGAACACCCACTATCTCAGATATCCTTGATCCGACCTTTTGTCCTTGGATGTTCCCGCACAATTAAGTAAAGAGTTAGTTTTTTGGGGACCCAAGCCATGATTGACTTGGATCCGCCTCGTATCAATATAGTTAAATCTATCAAAGGTCATTGATACACCATTGGGATTGGTTGTAGAGGTATTTCCTTTAGGTTTCCATTCCCAACGTGTCGAGGCCTTCACAAGATTGCCCATGTCCCCTTTTCTTATTAAAACCCTTGCAGTGGTAACTTTTGAATGAGCAAGGGTAATCACGGTTTCTTTTAGGTACCCACTGTTGGTTATTGTTAACCTTTTAGCTTGAAAGGTCCTTTTTCCTGCTTGTGCAGATTTTACAAAGGTTGTTTTAGTATTTGCACTTTTAACAGTGACTTAGGGTGAGCAAGTGTTACAGCTTTTGCAAGTGACAAATGTTTTGAGGCCACTTCTAAGTTGAACCGCTCTTGGGACCATATTGCAATTAGAACTAGGGTGTACATTATGTTGATATCTCGTTAGACTCCACCCTTTGTTCCCATAGACTACCCTTCTCCCAACATGAAAGTCACAATAAGCATGTAAATGATCAAAACTACCACAAATATAGCATGCTTTATTGTTCATCACAAAATCACTACCTAGTTGTTGAGATTTAACATGATTCCAACTCCTCCGTTACCCCTAGGAGTCAGAGGCTTGTTCCTATACATCTCAAAGATACTTTACAGCTTGGTCTAGGTTTATTAACCGGTTTCCTAGGTTCCTCCGTAATAGATTAGCAACTTTTGGGATAGTAGTCTCTACATTCTTTTAATACTCTCATCTACAACCGATGAGTCACTAGCACTCTCAAAACATCATTATCTAGCTTACTCACTTCCTCACTCTTCACAACTCGTGTCCTTTAAAGGACCATATTCTCTTACAAGATCCTTAAAATCTTCTATACTTGTATGAGCTAAATCTATACCGAGGTGAATGAACACCTCTTAGTGGTGGAGGCGCAGATTATAACCCATACCGACTTAGCTTTATTATATACTGAGCATTCCAAATTTTATCAATTGACTTAGATCGATGATAACATGTGTCTATAGTTAAATTGACATTTTCAAGTTTCTTTTGAGTTTTTCAAGCTCCTTTTGGTATGCCTCATTCACGCAGCTTGATGTTCTACCTCTCTCCTAAGAAGAATCATATCATCATTATAATTTGACTCATTTGCTCGATAGTGCTCTATTTGTTTTTCTAAACCGCCATGGCTCTCCTAAGATTAGCTACAAGATAATTAGCAAGATATAACTCTTCTCTTTCATTAGAATACAAATTATTAAGTCTTTCAACTTCTAGCAGCCCTACATGTTTTAGAGCAACTATCAAAGTTTTGTACCGTAGTCGAGAAAGCCATGAGAGCAAATTCAAGAGCAACAAGAGCAAGATCTCAATGTTCTTCTTCTTGTTCATCATCCATGAAACTCCAATCATAGCTCACACCATCAATAGCCAACATTGCCTTTGGTTCTTCCACGCTGGTCCCTTCTTTGCTTGTACCATGTAGACCGTTGTCCTTGGTCTTTGGTCTTCTACATTCTCTAGCAAATGTCCAAACTTGTGGCGCTTAAAGCACTCCACTTTCTTCTTATCAAAACCCGCAGATCATCACCATTAATGTGAATAGGCTTGCCGCCTTCTTGTAGAACTTCTTAGCCCTCATGCTAAGAAGAGCTATCTCGCCATTTTATATCCATCTCTTCCAAGTCATCTTCATCAATTTGCTCTATGTCTTCATGAGTTAAGACAGAGCCATCAACTTGTGTGGAGATAAAAGCATAAAAGGTAGGATCTCCAATACTAGCAACCTTCTTTTGGAACCGCAGTGGTAACATTAACATTACCAATGGAAACTTTAGAACCCAAGTGGCAATATCATCATCACTTTCATCTTCGTAATCATCATTGTCAATGAATTTGACAACAATGCCAAGCTACTAGAGCTTGTACCAAGTTTCCGCCTTCTTCAACCTTTGCTCAATAAGTTTGAAGTTGTTGTAAAGATCATTGAGCTTCATTGTTTCAATGTCTGCTTTGTTTTCCCATACAAGAACATTGGTTTGAAACTCAAGGCAAACTTCTTAGAAACTTCAAATTGAGGTCTTCCTTTTCTACCTCAATGCCAAACACAATTAATTGTGTAACAATCTTCCAAGCTTGGTAAAATGCTATCAAGTGAGTCATTGCTTGAAGCGAGAAGTTTTCATAACTTTGCTTTAACAATGTCTTCTCGAGTCTTCTTTGTTGCATCATTACCACCAAACACCGAGCAAATCTCTTCAAATAGTTCTTTAGCCGCCTTGAATTTGTTTAATGCAATAATATGGTCTCTAGGAAGAGTCATCGAATAGACTTCTAGCTTTAAGATCATTCTTCTTTGAGCTTTTTCGAATTTGATTCAGCACGTAAACTTTCACAACATCTATGTCACCAACTTTGAAGTAGTGGTCACAGATTTGAAAGAATCACCAAGTTGAATGATCTCCCATGAGCATAGTCCCGTATGAGGAAGTATTGCTCAATCAAGATCCTCCACATCTCAAACTCATTAAGCTTAAGCTTAGGAGTCCGGGTGTAGAAGAAGAGTTTGATTGATTGTTTTCCATCTCCATTGTCTTGAGAGTGAGTCAAGCTAATTCTTTGGATCTTCTAAAACAAAATATCGAACCTTGCTCGATACCACTTGTTGGATCCGGGACACTCTCCTTGTGTCAATGATATTTTGTATAATATTATCAAGCAAGCGGAATTTACTTAAGTAATACTTAGAAGACGAATTATATGATGTATGAGAAAACTAAACACAAGTTATTACAAAAAACTCAAGCTCCAATATTATTAATGAAATAATACGATGACCTGATCTTGGTATCACTAGGTTACACCTTAAGTATATAGCTAACATAATAGAGGTAATATTCTATAGTAAATACGCACCATAAGACAATGACCTAGGATCTCCTTTTATAAACCAAACAAATAAGCCACTAAGGAGTCCTTTAAATCTTTAGATAAGTATATAGCTAACATAATAGAATATACACTTACTCAAATCTATTCTATACTTATCAATACGCTGGTATTTTGAAACCTAGACTATCATAAACTAATAGCATACATGCCCGCCGTAATGAATAACTTGTTGAAGTCATACTTGATGAATATGTTTCCACCGCTAGTCTTAAACCATAATTTCTTTCATATACGTATGTTTAAACCACTACTATCCGTGGTAACGGATTATTCCCAACAATTTAACCCTACACACAACACACTGGCATCACAATACTTATTCATAGTGATATTTTTCCACTTTTACGGAACGTCTTTCATCGCCGCCTGGTCATGGTACGACTATGAATCACTTTTGGAATTAATGAAAACATCTAATCATAAAACATCTAATCTTGCTTTACGTTGGGTCGAGTTAGACCCGATTTGTCACCATTTGAATTCGAGTTGCGTATCTCGACACGCTTGATATCGTAATAAGTTCATTGAACTTACTGGAGTGTTTTGGAATTAATCGTGACTATGTTTGACTTTGGATTATTTGGTATTGAGATTTTGGGTCTCGTTGCGGACTTGGATTTGCCACTTTATTATAGCCTTGCCTTGATTGTGGTTTTGTTAAGGACCCCCTACCCCAAGCCTTGTCTCGGAACGATTGTTGTTTATTTTTCCAAATCGATGCCGCTCACTCGATATTATTCAATCGACGTTATCCACTCGATGTTGTTAATCTTTCTGAATCGATAATGTTCTACCGACGTTGTTTCATCAACAATACTCGATTAAGGTTATACCTTACGCTTTATTGATGTAATACCTCACGTGCTATTGGTGTTATACCTTATGCTCCATTGGTGTATTCCTATCGATGTCGTTTTATCGACACCGTTTTATTGATGTCGTTTTATCCATATCATCCTACTATGTTGTTTTATCAATGATATCCTGCTGATGTTGTTCTATCGATGCTATCCTATCGATAAGTACTTTACACTCAATCGATGTGTGATCCTTTATCATACCCATTGGGAACTATTGACGTTTACTCATATTTGGAGCTTGACTTGATCTCGACTTGTAGTCGGATTTCTTTTGAAAATATGACTATGAACTCAAACGTTGTACCCTTCTTCGTTAAGTACTAAATACACTACTGAGCCAATCGACTGATTGCTAGTAGTAATTAACTCTCTTCTCCGGAGTTGTACCCTGAACTTGCTAACCTCTCCCTTCAACATAGATTTTTATACCCAACAAATATGATGCATAACTATTTAAACATTTCGTATCAACAACGTGCATAGGGATTTGCTTGGCAGATGATGCACACTATTAAAACATAACCTATGACATATTAAATCACTATTATTGGATCGTTGCAACACTATGTCATCTCCATCCCGTCCCATTATCGCTTTCTCAGACGTTGAGATTGAGGTTTCCTCATCACTCACTGCTGTAATAGTGTCTCCTCTATCCCAAAACTCGTACTCAATTAATGAGTCGGAATATATTCCTTGCCGTTCTAGGAACAACACATCACGACATCTACGAAGGGAAACCCTCGTTGAATATAAATAACGAGCAAACTACTGAACTTTTAATAACCTAGAAACGTACCATGAGTTAACTTGTAACTCGAGCTAACTTGTAACTCGAGCTACTATTTATGGGAACAAATACCTAATCCTCTACTTATCCCTAGAGAATACCAACAGTTTGATCAACTATTCCCCCTTATAAAATAGTAAACTGTGTCGTTTTCTAACGCACAAACTGTAACCAATCATCTTGTCAACCATTTCGCGGTAAATCCAAATGTTGTACTACTTCATCACTAAATCAAAATTTTCGACCTTACCGGTATTTTATAAACAATGAATCTTTCTCAAATTGTCCAATAAACCTTTTTGTGCAAATCACTTCACATACTACTATATTGTAGAACACCGATTCACTATTGTGCTTCTATTTCATTAGACAACAAACACTTTTGCTATAATTTTGTAAACCAAGTTACGATTACCCTACAAGTTTACCACGACATTATTAACAAGTTTTGCCATTGAATCACAAAATGAACTACAAATATTTCTACTATTGGGCAATTAATAAATTGTTTTCTTATCTACTCTATGAATTATTTACAAATCATTTTATGAGTTATGTTATAACCTGAATTGTTGTCTTATCAAAATATCACAAAATTTAACTACGATTTCACTACTATTCTATAAAAAATAAATCGTTTAAAAAAAAAAAAAAAAAAAAAAAAAAACTTACCAAGTTGATGCTTTGAATACTAGATCACAAACTACGATTTACCACTAATTTGCAAATGACAAAACGTTATTTTTATTACACAATAAATGGATTCACAAACCGTTTTACAAATTTTGCTACAATTACATTATACACTATTTACTTTCTTGAAAAGCTTTAAAGGATAATCGATATCTCCTTTTATATTTGAACCAAATCTTCAGAATAGATCAAACTCTTTGTTATGAAATAATAAATAATAAACAATTAATGGGATATTGCTAAGGAACAAACTGATTCATTATTTGCAAAACTGAGATGTTGGAATTATCTGAATTTAAGAAGAAAGATTTAAACTCATATAGTGGACATGTAAACCTTCAAATTGGAATCGAGACCATGTGCTCCTTTAAAAAGCTTAGTTAACAAATTTTCATCACAAAAGCTGAAGTTCAGCAAACTTTCTCTACATTCATTCAAGTTCTTCCCCGAAATTTTTACCGGTCGAAAATCTATTTTTTTTATATATACAGTCCACATCCGAGAGGACGGTGACACCATGCTATTCATTTTAGGGTAAACTATCGACGAGCATAACCTTAACAACTGAACTCTAACCTTAGACGTCCAAAACTTATGGATTCATACATACTTGATTATATTTTTCTTCTATGACGCTTTGCCTTCAAGGACCTTCCTTTAAGAGCTTCATTTGCCTCAACGATAAAACTTGGGATGACATTTTTCTGAAGATACTTGTTCTTACGAATTAGAAATTTCTGGTCAAACCTTATCAAATTTTCTTATGCTAAGAGACATCAAAACATCGACTTTTGCGAAAATGTCTTATTATATCACGTCTGAAAACTTATCCTTCGGGATCACGAACATCTTACCCAACTATCCATCTAAGACGAAGATACTTGTATAACTTACAACTCACAATAATGCCAACTCTTGAAAGCAACGGATATAAGTCGTGATATTAATATCTCTGACAACAAAGTTCCAAAATCTGTTAGTGCAAATATTACGATATTTAATCTATACATTCTCATTTGTTTTGTTGATGACAAACATGTAACTTGTAATACATAACGTAAAATGTATAAGTTACTTGTAATTATATTTTGTCTCAACATACTCTCAACACCTCTCGACGACTCAAGTCCTTGTATGCTACAACACAGTTCGTACATGTTTGTTATGTTGCGTTATGATCAAACCCCTAACAAACCATTAAACATGTTTAGTTAAACACTTTGTAAAATACATAAACATAAGTAAATGTGTTGGGTAAAACCCATGACCCATGACCCAAGACCCATACCCAATGTCTAGATACATTGTACCTTGGTGGGTACTCAAACCATGACCCATAGCCCATGGTTTCAACCCATAAACTATGGGTAAAGAGGAGCGTGCACGGATCCCTCAAATGACCCACGGATCCCTTGAATTATAAGGGCCGGATCCTCCGTAAGGGATCCTTGGGGCGTAACATGGTTTTGGTCTTTTGCCTATAAATAGCAAACCACTTCTTACCATTTCTTCACACCTTCACACATAGTTTCTCCACCAAATCTAGGATATTTAGATCATTAGGAAACATGTAAACCACCCTCATCTCATATGATCATAATGCTTCTAACTCTCATTTGTTGTAAGCATACTCCGGTGATCCTCCAAAGCAAGCTTAGAGATCTTGCTTCCTTACCTATCAAGTGATCACCCATCACAAGATACAAGCACATGAAGATCTTATACAACAAGCTTGGGAAACTTGTCATCTTCATTCATAGAAGACTAACTACATCATGCTTGGGTTCTTGATGTTTAGTCTAGGAGTTCATATCCATTAGACACATTGTCTTGGATATTGTCTAGTATCATATTCTTGTATCTATGACTAGACTAGATGGTTTATGTGTTTGTGCCATAAAACACAAGGTTTGTTATGTTGGGCCACAAAACATAACGGGTGTCATAGATGTGTCAAAGGCATTAGTGAAGAGTGTCAAGATCCGTGTTGAAGGCATTAGTGAAAGGTGTCAAGGATCGTAAATGGCATTAGTGAAGAATGCCTAGGTCGATAATCGATGAGGTGCATCGTTATACATATAGTATTTGTTTAGATCCAAGGATGGTGATATCCTTGATGGTGTTGTAACAAGGAGTGGATCTCCTCGAGATTAGGTGTTGTGTTGTGATGGGTAGTAGTTCCTCCATAGTAATGGAACTAGGTGCTTAGCCTAGTACCTAATAAAGGGTAGGCGACGCTGTGATAGGATTAGTTCTCCTTGGTGTGAAAGAACCCGTGGTTAGCCTAGCACCGTATAAAGGGTAGGCGACGTTGTGTTAGGTGTGGTTCGCCTTGGTGTGAAAGAACCCGGATTTAGCTTTGTACCGAAAAAGGTTAGCGACGCCAGAAGGCTTCTCCGCCATAAGGAGATTGGTGTAGTGATTACGAACTCTCGAGTAGGTGACTCGGGAGTGGAGTAGGCAAGGAAGGTGTCCTTGTAGCCGAACCACTATAAATCCTCGTGTTGGTTTGTCTATCCTTTTACTTATCGCTTTACTTTTATTCTTGCATTACTTTGTTTATTCTCTATGTGGTTGATGTCTATGTTTGTGATGCATACTTGGTCTTTCATATAGTCACAAACTATATTCAACACTTTACGATTATGACACGCTTGATCAAGAAAAGCAACCGGACTAATAATGGTGAAACTTGATTTATAATGAACCATTAATCTTATGGAATCTTATGTGATGTCAAGGGTTGGCCTTACATGCCGTGAATGCGTTAAATGCATCCTCGCTCGAGATTAGCAAATGCAATGGTTTATACTATATTTGATACAAAAGTTTTAAGTTTGAAACGGAACGATTCACCCCCCACGCTTTCACAATTGGTATCGAGCGGGTTGGCTCTAGTTTTTAAAACAAATGGTTTTCAAAACGAGTAAGGTCCTCGATCAAATTTTTGGTGAAGTCAAGCATAATATGAAAAGTGTTTTGTTATTTTTTCTTTGAAGTTTTGTTGTTAGATATCTTGTTAATCAAGCTTGAATAAAGGTAAAATGGTTAATATAACTTCACTAAAAGTCTACAAAGGTTAAACCTTTTCGCCGGGTCAAAACGCATTTGTGTAATTTCGTGTCGATCCGCGGATCCCTCAGTTACATCGACGGATCCTCAAGCAAGGGATCCGTGGGATCCGTAGGTACGTAAGATGCTTTTGTCCAATTTCAAAATTCATAACTTTTAACCGTAAGTCGTTAGAAGTCGTACCACCTATCGCTTTAAAGGTATTTGAGTCTACTTTCATTTAAAATGATTTCATAAACTGATTCAAAACAATAATTTACAGAATCATTGATTTATAATAGAAAGTCATTTTTCGGTCATAACTTTTGCACAAACTTTTGATCTAATTGAGACGGATGTTTTCGCTTTTGAATAACAATGTGTCCTCTATTGAAATTAAGGTTTTGATCATATTTATAAATATAAAAGAAACTAATCAAGCTTGGTATACATGTTTATATTTAACACAAAGCGATGAAAAGAACTTTCGTATGCTATGCTAAATGATAAATTGTCTTCTTTGCATTACTTGATTATTTGCTTATCTCAAATAGCTTTTGTGCTTGTTTGATTGAATAACATATGTGGTTTCCTTACCTTGCTATTCATTCTCTTGTTTGTCGATTTAGTAATAGTCTACTAATCAATGTGCTATTTGAAGGAGTGTTTGGGATAACATCTAGTTGTGTCGAAAATGTTAGTTTTATAAGTTGAAAATGTTTAAAACATATAACACACTAAATGGCCTTTTGATTGAGTTTGTCATGTGTGCAACATAAATGTTTTATGTTCTTATATGATTTCTTGATTTCATATTTTCTTGTATCATTTTCTAAAACAACAAGAATGTACATCGGATCATAACCTACACTTGTGTTGATGATGTACTCTCCGCTTTCCTTTTCATGATCGCTCTCCAAGCTTCATAGTAGGATTGACAACTTGATTATTTCATCCGATATACTCAAGTAAATTATTTTGCAACGCAAATATAATTGTTCATATCCGAAAGTCCAAAGTCGAGCTTTCCAACAACATATGTTGAACTAGCTCATGCAACCATTTTTTTGTTCACTATATGGACAACGTTAATTTTTGACACCTTCGTCACCTTAGTTGTTTCAAGTATAATATTAATATAAACGAAGCAAAGTATCATCATTGCTACTGCTCGATAGGCCATTGTAGGAATATAAATTTTCCTAACTCGAGAATGAATACCGGAGAACTTATTGCACTAGAAACTCAATTTGACCTAACGGTTGAATTGCTTCCTCGAGAGAAGTTGGGTATGTGGAATCGCCTGTAAAATGGTCGTGTTTAGCCGTAATTGAGCACCGCTAGTAATAGTCTCATATTCATTCTCTCACTTGAGAAATTTATACTCCTATGTTTTCCTAAAGTAAGTTTACAATGGAAATACTTTGCATTGTCTTAGGATTACTAATCAAACAAGTTGTAAAATTAATTTTTCTTTAGCTAATCACAACCACTTGCCTCATCAAGCGATTATCTCGCTTTGATCGAGAAGAGCTACATGACTTCATGGACGAAGCTCATTGTATGCTAACCACCATCCGTAATGACTATATTGTCCTAAACTAGCACCTCACAACTCTTTTGTCTTGAACACCATCATGTGCTCTTTTCTTTCTAGACACATACCTTTCATGTCATTGTTAGTTTAAATGATTTACTAATCTAGACCAGAACTGCTTTTGGACTTCTTGAATAGTGCTTTAAAGTTTGCTAAACCTTTATGTTATTTGTGAGCTCGATCTCATTTGATTGCCTATATGTGATCTCTACATGCTCTCCTTGCTTTGCTTAACGTGTATACATGTATGCTTGTCAGAGAAACAATTTGTTTCATAATTCGAAACATAGAGCAAAATTCTGCAACTATTCTGTTAAGAAAATCTGTCTCAGATGCCGGATCCCTTAGATGTAACTAGACGGATCCCTCAAGTGAAGGATCCGTGGGATCCGGTGATGTAAGTTCCTTTGTAGCCTCCTTGCATCAATCCAACATTCTAGACCTTATTGGACTAGTTAAACATGCTACATTAGGATCACTTAAACTTTCCTTAGGCTCAGTTGATCTCACATTCACTCATGGATGACTTAGGATCACATTCGAAGTATTTTTTTATTTATCATTAGTTCAAAACTCACCATCTTTCCGCTCCAATGTTTACACATTGTTCCTTTCATCTCAAAACACCTAGTTTGATATTTCTCTCAATTTTAGCAAATTGTTTTTAGTCATCCTTACCTCAAAATAGGCCAAAAACTAGGTTTTAATTTCTTATGATTTTAAGGAATTCTCCAAATCTCTTAAGTCATCATCTCGATCTCTAGGATCATTTAACACCATTTGACACTCTCAAATGTCTTAGTGTCATCTTTAATCATCCACTAGTGCTCATAAAGCCCCATTTTCCATAAAAGGCAATCATTAGCTACCATCAATCATTCTCTCTGATCATTCAAGTCCATCTTCATATAAGACACTTAATAGATTGAGTAACTTAGGATATGTAGGTGCTAGACCTTGCTAGAACCCAATCACCTCTTTTTCACTTCATCCGTTAGCCGGATCCCTAGACTTGTTAGCCGGATCCTCTAGTGAGGAACCGGAGGAACCGTGGAACAAGAGGAACTTTATCTCTTTAGATAATCATTTCAAATTTCCTTTTTCCCACACAAGCACTTGTTCAACACTTAGGATTATCTGCTTCCTATATGTTTATAAATGAGTTGCATTTATATGAGTCTTTACGTGTTCTTCCTTTTTGTTTCATGATTTTATGTGAACAATTTATCCATTGGTATAAATGTTTTCCTTTTGTACTAACTCTTTGGATTCTTGTAGGATGACAATAGTCGATTTCATCATCAAGTCAAGTTGTGCTCATTCGCACATTTTTGTTATTTCTAATCTTGCATCATCCTAACCATCTTACTCCACTTTTATCACTACTCACAAAGTCATCATGTCTACCACCTATAGTGAGTCATCAACCAAGTCAAAGATTCACCTTGATACCTTTCATCACCTCTACCACAAATTCCATACCTCTAAGTCATAATGATGATTTCTATCATTATCACCGTGTCCAAGGTATAGTTCATGAACCACGTGTTAAAGTATGTCTCATGTTCTACCACATCCTACTTGTGTCAACCACAACCTCAAACCACAAGCTACTTATGTCAACCACATCCTACAAGTGTCTCACTACCACTACAATTCATGGTCGCCAACCATCCTCCACAAACATCCATGTTGTCAAAAGCCAAGTGAATTTCGAATGAAATGCGCCTCATCCCTAAGCATATTTTTCTTACCTTGAACAAACCTTACAACCTCTAAACCAACCATGATGATGCAAGTAGTAGGATTATTCTCTTTTGACACTAATCCTTTCTTTGTAGGTTCATATATACACTTTGATGTGTATGGGATTCTCGCTCATTTATGGACGAACTTTACATTTTTTTTTGTAGGTTCTTCTTGACGCCTCGAGCTAGGGGAGCTCCGTCGAGCATTTATAAAGTGCATCATATGACTTACTCGCCCAAGGACTAATATAATTTTGCACTAACTTTTG
The DNA here is from genome assembly GCA_022545495.1 of Chrysanthemum lavandulifolium. Taxonomy (NCBI): domain Eukaryota; kingdom Viridiplantae; phylum Streptophyta; class Magnoliopsida; order Asterales; family Asteraceae; genus Chrysanthemum; species Chrysanthemum lavandulifolium. The sequence continues at coordinate 266,743,566 of CM040240.1, forward strand.
TTTTGTAGATTTTCAAAACACACTAGGAGTACTTGACGCCTCAATAAAGGGAGTTTTTCAAAAGCTAAAACATTGCAAATTTTGCAATAATTTCGCCTTAGCCTTCCTAAAATACTTGACGCCTTTAACAAGGGGAGCAACCGTCAAGGGGAGCATGCACACATTCATTCTTCAAAATTCCTTTGTGTTTCAACAAAAGGGAGATTTCTTTCTCATCATATATTTTTCCTTTTCTTTTCTTCTTAACACTAACCTTGATGTAGGTTAAGCCTCAAAATTTGATCCATTGAGCCGCTGGCAATAATGGTCATAATTCAAAGGATCTTTCTATTTTTTTGTGTGATTCTCTAGGTTCCTTTTAAAGGCGAGATCACCACCTTTTGAAGACATGCAAGCTCAAAGTCATGAGTTGCTAAGCTTCGTCATTAGTGCTTCGTGTTGAAGGTATTGGCGTGTGTGCCAATTGGAGCAATAAGGTGTTTTTATTTTAACTTCACTAGGATGATGCAAACTCACCATTCTTGGGAGAAAGGACACACCCTTTTGTTTCGACAAAAGGGGAGAAGAGTGTAAACGGAGAAGGTAATGTATAGGAAGTATGGACACAGTAACTTTGACATTTTACCTATCTATTACGCTTACATATATTTTGTCATCATCAAAAGGGGAGATTGTTAGTGCAAATATTACGATATTTAATCTATACATTCTCATTTGTTTTGTTGATGACAAACATGTAACTTGTAATACATAACGTAAAATGTATAAGTTACTTGTAATTATATTTTGTCTCAACATACTCTCAACACCTCTCGACGACTCAAGTCCTTGTATGCTACAACACAGTTCGTACATGTTTGTTATGTTGCGTTATGATCAAACCCCTAACAAACCATTAAACATGTTTAGTTAAACACTTTGTAAAATACATAAACATAAGTAAATGTGTTGGGTAAAACCCATGACCCATGACCCAAGACCCATACCCAATGTCTAGATACATTGTACCTTGGTGGGTACTCAAAACCATGACCCATAGCCCATGGTTTCAACCCATAAACTATGGGTAAAGAGGAGCGTGCACGGATCCCTCAAATGACCCACGGATCCCTTGAATTATAAGGGCCGGATCCTCCGTAAGGGATCCTTGGGGCGTAACATGGTTTTGGTCTTTTGCCTATAAATAGCAAACCACTTCTTACCATTTCTTCACACCTTCACACATAGTTTCTCCACCAAATCTAGGATAGTTAGATCATTAGGAAACATGTAAACCACCCTCATCTCATATGATCATAATGCTTCTAACTCTCATTTGTTGTAAGCATACTCCCAAGTGATCCTCCAAAGCAAGCTTAGAGATCTTGCTTCCTTACCATCAAGTGATCACCCATCACAAGATACAAGCACATGAAGATCTTATACAACAAGCTTGGGAAACTTGTCATCTTCATTCATAGAAGACTAACTACATCATGCTTTGGGTTCTTGATGTTTAGTCTAGGAGTTCATATCCATTAGACACATTGTCTTGGATATTGTCTAGTATCATATTCTTGTATCTATGACTAGACTAGATGGTTTATGTGTTTGTGCCATAAAACACAAGGTTTGTTATGTTGGGCCACAAAACATAACGGTGTCATAGATGTGTCAAAGGCATTAGTGAAGAGTGCCAAGATCCGTGTTGAAGGCATTAGTGAAAGGTGTCAAGGATCGTAAATGGCATTAGTGAAGAATGCCTAGGTCGATAATCGATGAGGTGCATCGTTATACATATAGTATTTGTTTAGATCCAAGGATGGTGATATCCTTGATGGTGTTGTAACAAGGAGTGGATCTCCTCGAGATTAGGTGTTGTGTTGTGATGGGTAGTAGTTCCTCCATAGTAATGGAACTAGGTGCTTAGCCTAGTACCTAATAAAGGGTAGGCGACGCTGTGATAGGATTAGTTCTCCTTGGTGTGAAAGAACTCGTGGTTAGCCTAGCACCGTATAAAGGGTAGGCGACGTTGTGTTAGGTGTGGTTCGCCTTGGTGTGAAAGAACCCGGTATTTAGCTTTGTACCGAAAAAGGTTAAGCGACGCCAGAAGGCTTCTCCGCCATAAGGAGATTGGTGTAGTGCTTACGAACTCTCGAGTAGGTGACTCGGGAGTGGAGTAGGCAAGGAAGGTGTCCTTGTAGCCGAACCACTATAAATCCTCGTGTTGGTTTGTCTATCCTTTTACTTATCGCTTTACTTTTATTCTTGCATTACTTTGTTTATTTTCTATGTGGTTGATGTCTATGTTTGTGATGCATACTTGGTCTTTCATATAGTCACAAACTATATTCAACACTTTACGATTATGACACGCTTGATCAAGAAAAAGCAACCGGACTAATAATGGTGAAACTTGATTTATAATGAACCATTAATCTTATGGAATCTTATGTGATGTCAAGGGTTGGCCTTACATGCCGAATGCGTTAAATGCATCCTCGCGAGATTAGCAAATGCAATGGTTTATACTATATTTGATACAAAAGTTTTAAGTTTGAAACGAAACGATTCACCCCCCCACGCTTTCACAAGCTTAACGGGCACGAAACACCCGAGGTACACATCTTATCCACCTAAACTTAAACCGCCTATACTTTATATAAATAATAAAAATCACACTTCTATCTCATTTTCACTCCTATCCTCTCTCTAACATCACCAACCGCCATCTCTCCCTCTTCTCTTCCTCTGCTGAACGACAACAACAAGAACAAACACCATCAATCCATCATTTTTATTCAAGAAACACGAAGACAAGGAGGAGCCAAGGTTGTCTTGCATCGATTTAATATGATGGATCGCAATAGGGTTTGATCTGGGATTTTCTTTCGGTCCTAGAAATACCACCATCACCCTCATCTCGCTTATCCCTCTCTCATCGTGGGTATGCTCCAACACATAATCAATTTCATCATTTCTTTAAAATGATTATGACTCGTTTTTGCAAAGTTTTCGTGGACTTAAGCAAAGGAATTTAATACGTTTTTAAATTAAGATTCGTGTGGTGAAGATTAACAAAAGGTGTTTGTTTGACCGTGTAGAGTTTCGAGTCAGTCGACCCGTTTGGGTTCAGGATGACCCGTATGGGTCTTAGTTTGGAACTGATAAGCTTATTTCTCTTTGGTCTTCTTTGATTATGGTTTGATGTAGCTTATTTGTGTTTATGTGTTTTGGTTCAAAACCAACCAGCAAGGGGTGTTTGTTTGATGTCGGCTCAAAAAGACAACCAAAGGGGTGGTTTGTTTGGCTGGTTCTCGGTTCAAAAGACAGCCCACTGGGGTGTTTGGTTCGCCAAGAAACCACCCAAAGAGGGGTGTTGAGATTAATCTTATTTTCTTTCTTATTTGCTTATTTAATAGCTGTAGGCTTATTTGGTTTTTGACTTGAGTTTTGCCTTGGTTATAAACAACCCCAAGAGGGTGTTTGTTCTGGCGCATCACAGCCCCAAAATGGGTGCGCTTGGTTTGTTTGTTTGGTCTCGATGCAACAAGAAAACCCGAGAAGAGTGTTTGTTTAGCTTATATGTGGTTCGGCTTATTTGGTGTTTGTGTATGTTTTGTTTTCGGTACAAAAACCCGACCGTGAGGTCGAGGGTTCGAAACCCACTTGGCGTTGTTTAGTTTGTTTTTCTTTCATTCCTAGCTTATTTGTATAAGCTTATAGTTTATTTGCTTTTCTTGATTAACTGCCCATGTTGTATCAGCTTATTTGAACCACTTATGTTATGAGTACTTGTTGTAAAACTGCTTTGATGTCTTCCTGATAATCTTTTATGTTCACTTATATTTTTGAGCCTAACATGTTGTAGAGATTGGACCTAATATATTGAATGGTTAGTAGATTAGCTTAAGACTTGCATGACTTGGACATATAATGGACTGAGACCATTTGGACTATCGGACCATATTGGACAAATTGGATACAAAATAGACATATTGTTTTGGTCAATTCATGTACTTGACAGACTATATATATATAAACATATTCGACATTAACCTGTATGAATTAACATTGTTTGGACATTTAACTTATAACGGACTTATATTTGGACATAGTGAAAATATAACGGACTAAATATATACATACGTATATGATATTGGACAAACTCATTGGACTTACTTTGACTGCTTATTGAATACGTATCGGACTTGGACATATTAAACAAAACAAATTAATATTATTTGGACTATTATCGGACTATAAAATCAGTAACCAATAAATATAAGTAATACTTCTAAGAACTAATTATTAGTTAAACTTAACTAATTTATTTATATCCTACTTAATTGTTATTTGATCCTTACATGTTTATTTACTTTCATACGTGTACTATATATATTTTATACTTTGATATGTGTTTCGAGTCTAGATTTTTCAAACCACCACACGAATGATGATACTAAACTTTTCTTACGAATTATGACAATAAACTCTTATAATTATTAATACGAATATTCCACGAAAACTAAAACACTTATTTTCTGAAAACTTATCTACTTTACGAAACGCATTCTGAGATAAACCATATACTATCAGGTTGTGCCAATGACGTACCGTTGTGTCGGTACTCTTGTATCGTTGTGCATTGCTACCCTGTGTTACTACTATGTTACATTTCTCGATGCCAGTCGTGTTAGTTGTGATTCTTGTGTTTCTTCGGACTAAGGTGAGTTTCACAGCCCCATTTTACTGTTTTACTCTTTTGGGGTGGAAAGCATGCTATGATTACTTAAAACTAAATTGGTTGTGCATTCATGAAATTATGGATTTACTGAACTGATTCAATCTACTGAGCTATGCTCTGCTATACTGTGCAAACTGGTATGTATGCTTATGTTTGGCGCATGTGTACAACTGTAAAAGTCCCCTGGTACTACACTACTTATTAACTCCCTCCCACTGTACGGGACGAGCCGTTGATGTCTATGGATAGCGTTATTTAGGGGTAGAGCCATCCCCTCACTCCACTAACCGGAGTGCATAGAATCACCTTCTCATGCTAGGTTAGAGTATGTTGCACGTAGGGGCAATGTTCGGCTAAATCGGCTTAAGTAGTGGAACCCTTATGCCATGAACGCGCTGCATACAGAATGGACCCTTTGAAACTTTGACAACCAATTGATTTTCCTGTTTTGGAAACTACTTGAGTATTTAAAAACCTGTGAACTCACCAACCTTTGTGTTGACATTTTTAGCATGTATTTTCAGGATGGCGTTAGCTAAACTTTGGAGGCGCTTGGGCATTGGCATGGCATGATCATAGAAGACTCTGATGTAAATTTGGGGACCACTTTAATTCTTTTATGGGCCTACATTCTATAATACATATTTTGAAAAATGTGTTGGATCTAAGACACTCTCCTTGTGTCAATGATATTTTCATAATTTTGTATAATATTATCAATCAAGTGGAATTTACTTAAGTAATACTTAGAAGACGAATTATATGATGTATGAGAGTAAACACAATTTAACACAAAACTCAAGCTCCAATATTATTAATGAAATAATACGAGTGATCTTGGTGTCACTAGGGTTACACCTTGAAGCTTTCGTAGGTAATATTGTAAAGTAATACGTACCTAAGACAATGACCTAGGATCTCCTTTTATACTACAAGGAGTCCTTTACAAGATAAGTATATAGCTAACATAATAGAATATACACAAAATCTATTCTATACTTATCAATACGCGTTTAACCATATCATAAACTAATAGCAGTGGTAATGAATAACTTGCAGTGGGAATATGTTTCCACTGCTAGTGTTAAACCAAACAGTGTAAGCCACTACTATCCGTGGTAACGGATTATTCCCAACAATCCTCCCCTAAACTTATGATTTCTCTGCAAATCAATAAGTTTCTTCAATATGTATGAATTTCAAGGTTTTAGGGAATTCAATCAAACACTTCACTTCTTTTCTCTTAACTTTTGTATAGCTCTTGAACACTGATCTTGAAGCCTTTGTAATAATGCTCTGACCTTCTCACTGTCTTCATGAACATGCTGCATACAGAATGGACCCTTTGAAACTTTGACAACCAATTGATTTTCCTGTTTTGGAAACTACTTGAGTATTTAAAAACCTGTGAACTCACCAACCTTTGTGTTGACATTTTTAGCATGTATTTTCAGGATGGCGTTAGCTAAACTTTGGAGGCGCTTGGGCATTGGCATGGCATGATCATAGAAGACTCTGATGTAAATTTGGGGACCACTTTAATTCTTTTATGGGCCTACATTCTATAATACATATTTTGAAAAATGTAAACATAAATCTTTACGAAATACGATTTCTCAAGTTAAACTGTTGTTCTATACATTGTGTTGTGGTACCAATCGAGTAATACCCCGGTAACACTTACTTCCGCTGCAGACTATCATTTTTGGGGTGTTACAATGTGCTTCATATTCTTCACATGGATTTGTGTGGCCCGATGCGCGTGCAAACGATCAATGGCAAATGCTACATCTTAGTAATTGTTGATGACTATTCACGCTGGACTTGGGTCTACTTTCTTCGAAGCAAAGACCAAGCTCCACAGATGATCATCACCTTTCTCACGAAAATACAAGTTCAGCTCGAAACATCGTCGACAAATCGAGCAGCACAAAGGAACCGAATTTCTTAACAAAACTCTACGTGAATTTTATGAGAAAGTGGAATTCAAAGATCGACATCTATTGCACGACACCGAACAAAACGGAGTTGTTGAACAGCGAAACCGAACGTTAGTGGGTCGCAAGAACAATGTTAATCAATGCTAAACTCCCAGTTACTTGTGGGCGTAAGTTGTATCTCGCATGCTATACTCAAAACCGTTCTATGATTACAAAACGCCACAACAAAACACCTTTCGAGCTTGTCCACAACAGAAAACTGAATCTCAAACACTTTCATGTTTTTGGATCTCTTTGCTATCCGAATAATGATCATGATGACTTTAGAAAGCTCAAAGCCAAAGCTGACATTGGAGTCTTTATTGGATATTGTGATAATTCTAAAGGTTTCCGAATCTGGAATCGTCGAACAAAGGAGGTTATGGAAATGATTCATGCTCATTTTGATGAACTTACGGAAATGGCTTCGAGTATAACGACTTGGAACCCGGTCACAATCGCTAAACTTCCTCAACCCCATCATCACCGAACAAAGCCCCACTCACTCGTCAACAAATGGAAAGGTTATTTGCTCCTATGTTCGGTGACGATATTGATGAACATGCTCGAGTGTATCCGATGTTTCACCGCTCAACCCGACACTACTCTTATACCAAATACACGATACAACAACTACGGTTGAAGAAGCACCACCGATTGACTCCACCACAATAGTTGAACAAACCGCTTCCAACAATGATGAACCGGTGATGATGTTATTAATGAAGTACCCCACTGCAGATTTTGATCCAAATGCGTTCTTTAACCCGTTTGCTAATGAGATCGCCGCACGGATGTCGCGGAATCTTCAACAAGCCATTTGAATCCTCAAAATCGCACAATGTATACCAACATCAACCCTCCACACATCGATGGACAAATGACCATCCTCTGGAAAATATTATTGGCAACCCTAATCAACCGGTCGTTACGAGACAATGTCTTCACTCGGATGGTGAACATTGCATTTATGCACTCACCGTGTCGCTAATCGAGCCTAAAAACATTAAAGACGCAATGACAAAAGACACTGGATTGAATCCATGCAAGAAGAACTCAACCAATTCAAACGTCTTGAAGTATGGGAACCGGTTGAAAGACCAACGAGGGTTTACGTCATTGGTCTCAAATGGATTGGAAGAACAAATTGGATCTTTGAAGGAACGTAATCCGAAACAAGTCACGTCTAGTTGCTAAGGGTTATCGTCGGGAAGAGGTATAGACTTTGAAGAATCATTTGCTCGGTTGCTCGTCTTGAGGTCGTTCGGATATTTCTCGCGTTCGCGGCTCATATGAATATGACGGTCTTTCGGATGGATGTCAAAGCTGCGTTTCTCAACGGACAACCGAAAGAAACGTTTTATGTCAGCCAACCAGAAGGATTCGTTGATCCCGAGTTCCCGAACCATGTCTATAAAAACTGAACAAAGCTCTGTATGGTCTCAAACAAGCTCCTCGGGCATGGTACGATAAACTATCATCTTTCCTCATTGCCAACAAATTCACCAAAGGTTCGGTTGACCCTACTCTTTTCATAAAATATCACGGGGCACATATCTTAATTGTTCAAATTTACGTGGATGACATCATTTTTGGGTCTACACATAAAAAGTACTCAATCGCTTTTGCAAAACTAATGAAGAAAAATTTTGAAATGTCCATGATGGGTGAACTTACGTTCTTTCTAGGACTGCAAGTTCATCAATCACCCCGTGGTATTTTCTTGAGTCGATCAAATATGCCCTTGAATTGTTAAACAAATTTGGAATGAAAACACGTGACACTTATGCCACACCAATGACTCATACCAAGAAGCTAGACGATTTACATGGGAAACTAGTCGACCCTACCAAATACCATAGTATTATTGGGTCTCTCATGTATCTAACGACTAGCGGGCGATATTGTCTTTGCCGGTTTATCTATGCTCCGTTATCGATCGAGACCAATCGAAACCCACCTCTACGAGGCTAAAAGAATCCTCCGATACATCAAGGGAACCATTAACTTAGGAATCGGTATCCGAAGGATTCGGTTTTGAACTAATCTCTTTTCGAGATCTCGATCACGCAGGATGTTTAGATTCACGAAAAAGTACTTGAGAGCACTACAATTTCTTGGTGATAAACGGTGTCTTGGCAATCGAAGAAGCGGATTGTACATCATTGTCATCAACCGAAGCGAAATATGTAGCCATGTCCGCATGTTGTGCTCAAGTCATCTGGATGAGAACACAACTCAAAGACTATGGTTACGTATTTGATAGAATCCGATGTCTTCGCGACAATCGGAGTGCCATTGCGATCTTATGCAACTCGTTCGACATTCAAATCAAAGCACATCAATCTTCGCTATCATTTCATCAAGGACCACGTGGAGCAGGTACAATTGAATTATACTTTGTGGTGCTGAATACCAATTGGCGGATCTTCTCACCAAAGCCTTGCCTCCCGCTAGGTTTAATGAGTTGGTCCATTTGGATTGGTATGCGGTGTTTGACTCAAGAGGAACTGGATGACCTCCTAAAACAGTCTTAAAACACATCAAACACCAAAATCTCTTTTGTAAATAATTTTCAAAATAAAATACAAAATATAAAACCTGATAAAACAACAAAAATATTCTTCTATCTATTTTTCTTTCAACAAGGCAAGTACATTTCTTCCGTCAACACTCTAATCTTTCAAAATTCAGTATTTTTCCGATCAAGTGTTGAGGGGGATAAAATAAATAATTAACTGTTTCAAAACATCCGTGTACTTTCATGTTATCCTATCCCGGTTGTTTCTTTTAAATGGTGGTTAAATTTCTGGTTCACTGACACTCCTCGGACTAAAACCAATAACCTTTCATCATTTCTTAAGTCGAGGGGGAGTGTCGTCAAGTTTCTTTCCTTAAATCTTTTGTTTGGTAACCAAAAAGGAAGTTAAAAGGCTTTGGATGAAAATGGAAAAGGTGGAGGGACTAAAACTGCCAAAAGCTTAAAGTTATTTTAATAAAACACCTCCACCTAACATTATCACTTCACATTTATTACACAAACCAAACTAATCCTACGCATACAAATCAATCTTCAAATCCGGTGTTTTGATCATCAATTTGTAAGTGTTATTGTATTCTTAACAAGATTCTAAACATTGGTTTTGATTTTCAAACAAATCCAACGGTTAAAATTACGTATATGGTTGATTATGTGTTCTACGCATATGCGTAAGAACACATGATCATGTTTGTGTGTTTATGGTTAAAAAGATTGGGTCAAAACGTTTCTATAACATCAATGATATCATTTTTATCCTCAAAATGCACCCAGATACACGAATTGATGGATTTTGGAAATTAGGGTTTATGCGTGGGTTTGGGCGTTTTCATTTGTGAACGTGTTTGGTGTTAAAGATTGTTGTATGAAGTTGTTTTCAACATGAATTGATCATATTTTAACCCAGAATTTACCCAGAAAAACTAATTGATTAAGAATTGAACTTTAGGGTTTATTGTTCTTCACATTTGGGTATTTTTGATTCACTGCGAATTGAATGTTAAAACTTGGTCATTACACTCACATGACATCTTAGAACTACCAGAAAAACTTTGGTTCAATTCCTATGGTTAGATTTCATATGCGTAATCTTTGAGCTCTAGGGTTTAAGTCTACGCATAAGTTATCTTACGCGTAAACTGTTTGATGAATATTCATGCCATGATCTGTTGTAGAATGAATGTATGTGTTAATATTGATGCTATGATGAATTTATTTCAGGTTTGTTACAAGTGAAAATTCAGAATCAAGGTTACTAAGCAAACTACGCATAAGGATCACCTTACGCGCAACATGTTATGCGTAACAGTAATCTTACGCGTAGTGTCTACGCATAAGGTTCTACATATGGGACTGCGCGTATCCTGTGAAGGATATGCGTAAACAGTGACCTCTACGCATAAGGTCTACTCTTATGAGTAAGCCTTACGCGTAAGGTTTATATACGCCTACGCGTAAACTCTACGCATAAGGTCCCCTGTTCCTACGCGTAATATTTCTTACGCGTAAGTCAGGATCCTACGCATAAGCTTTCGTCTACGCGTATACCACTTCTGTTTACGCATAACTTTCCCATTTCTACGCCTAAGCCTTGATCAAACCTTCATTATGAATTGTTACGCGTGCAAACTTGTAAATAAACAAATCATAACATCACGAAACCAATAATGTCACTTATAAGCTTAAATGTTTAATATGTTGTGTAAAATAAGTGATGACATAAACTTTAAAATTAAAGTTAACTAACTCACGAAACTTATCACAACGTCATTGGACTATTGGACAAACAAGTGACTTTGGACTCGTAACAATCATTGACATTGTACATTCAATGATTAGACAATAAAACCATCTGTTGACTAACATAATGTCTTTCGATATGTTGGTTCTTTTGGCTAATGTTATTTCAGATCACGACATGGCTGCTCAAATGAATGTGGATGCACCAGATGTTCTCACAATGGCCGATATCTTCCCTAATGGCTATCAGGGAAGATTGGAAAGAACAACCTTCGGGTTGACTTTGAAACCCTCACCGCCGTAATCTTCCCGCTTGATTGCTATGGATATTCTTAAGAATCATCCTTACGAACATGCTCTCACATTACGCTTTCTGGTCTGGGAGATCTACATTCATCGATTGGAATTCAATGCAAAGGATCAAAGGTCAAAGTGCGGTGACAGATGACACTTAATCACAAACAAATCACCGTCACACATGCGGATCTACGGTCGTTCTTCTCATCCACGACATCGAGCCAACCGATTTCTATGCCACACCTTCGAAGAGACGGTTTGCAATTCTTGATTGATATTGGCTATGACGAAGCTTGAGAACTATCACTAAGCATTCTCATGTGGAGCTTAAGAACATTCCTCAACCGTGGAGAACTCTCTACATCATCATCACCAATCTGCTCTCGGTCGTGATAGTGGCTATGAGCATCCCAAGCTCATGGAACGCAAATCTTTGGTCATTAATCAACATGAATCACATCGAACTTGAAGCTCGATATGGGATGACATGATGTCATTTCTCAAAAAGCTTGGCTCAAAGATTCCTATGTCGGATACACTAAACTGTTGATCCACGAGCACTTGGGCTTCATCACGATATTCCCAAGAGGCTCAATGACCCCAACAATCACGACATGTTGTGCGAGCCTATCCTAACGATCGAGAATCAAGGAATCGACAACAAAGAAACAGGGTGTTGTGTTACCTGATCACCTTCTGTCTGACGAAATCAAAAAGCTCTACACATACAAAAGGTATCTGGAAGCAGTGAAAGAAGGAAAAGTTGGTCATCTTGATGAGAAACCTTCTGGGACACCCACAAGGAAAACCAGAAGAGGAAGTGCGGGAAGTGCAGCAAGCACTGAGAGTAAGAGGAAGTTCCCCAAGAGGAATCATCCACGAAAAAGGACTGTTCCCTCTAAGGAAGCTGTTCCTATTCCCATTCCAAAGTCTGAACCATAAAGAGAGCTAGTGGACGAAAGCTCTGAAGATACAAAATCAGACGAAGAGGTATTCTACTCTGAATCTGCAACCGAAGCACCTCCTTCAGTAGCAAAACCTCCCGGTCCACCACTATTCAAGTAAAAGGGAAGACTCAATACTTGTGCCTTATGAAGAAAGCTCGGATGAAGAGCCACCGGATACAACATACGGAAGAAGTTTAAGATCATTAGACTCCAACACAAAGCTAAAGAATTTGAGCAGGATCAAATCGTGGCCGGAGGGTCGAGTGGTGGTGTCCACTCTTCACCAATTCACGATGCGGTTAATCAACCCGATAAGGGAACTGGTGTCACCACTCTTGTGCAACAGCAAAAGCTTGTGGAGGATTCTATTGATTATGAGTTTGAGGAACCAGATAAAGAGAAGTCTGAGAAAGAAAAATCTAATAGTGAGACTGCAGCTAAAGACAAAGCAGATGAAGAGGCACGGACTCAGGCTGAAGAAAAGACTAATTCTGGAAATGATGAAGAAACTGATTATGATAACCTTCTTCTAGATAGTCCACAACGTTCTAAGGAGGAAACTTCTGAGCCTCCTAAGGACCCCGAGTCTCCTCATATCTCCTCCTCATCAGATTCATCATCTCATTCCTCACCACCACCATCAAAAAGGTCAACCAGATCCACATCCAGATCAGTGAAGAAGCCAACTCCATCTTGGATCTCTCAAACTAAGAATCGAATCATTAAAGCTGTCAAACGGGTCAGAAAGAAAGACATGCTCTACAGGAAGATGAATTTCTTCGCTGATCAGATACAGTATCTTCATGATGAGACCGACAAGATGCTAGTTGAAAGGGAATACATCCAGAAGCTCATGCAAGATGATCTTCAAGGGAAAATGAACGAAATGATCAAAGGGTACACTCATCAGTACCTTCTTGACATTGTTCCTAAAGTTACAAAGGAGTTGTTCACCAAACAACTCTATCCGAATCTACTTCATCTGGCCAAGCAGACTATGAAATCAACACCAATGCACGTGAACATCAATCCAGTTGATCCCATAATCTTCTCGATCTTTGAATTAGTTGACCGGTGGTAGCTCAAATGTCCAAACGATCGCAACACTTGCCTCTCACGAAGGTAAATTGCTTGAAGCATTCTTTGGAATATCAACTCAAATCGGCATGCGAGTAGAAGTTGAAGGCGAAACGTCGAGGCGATGATGACAAGGATAAGGATAAAGACAACGAGCCTAAACGCCAAGAAGTCGGTGAATCATCTTCTATGCAACCTCCACCCCAACGGACTCCACTCAACAAAGGTCTCCTCCTCGTTCTTCTCGAAAACCTCGGATTCTTCGACTTACCACCCGGACTCGAAAACCGGTGATCACTTTGAGTATCTGGTGGTGACGATGAGGAATTCCATGAGCCCAACAACAACCCGCCTCTCCGACAAAGTACGAAACCGAATCCTCATCTAGGCCTAAGAAAAAGAAGAAGAAGGCGCCCAAAGTCGACGTCGTACCATGGCTAGATGAAGATAACACCGAGGAATTTGAATGGTTTTCTACTCTTGTTAATTCCACTCCTACCAAATGAAGGTCAAGATCCGGTGAGCGGTAATACATTGGAGCATGCTAAGATCTTGCAAGAAAATTCCGAGTAAAGAAGATGACGAAATCGAGTTAAAGCGAATCAAGAATGAAGCTTTTCAACTGCTAAAAGATAGCTCGGAAAGTGCCATCGAGGTCGAATATCACCTTGAAAACATTGCTCGAGCCATGTCCAACAACATTGATTGGCTCAACCCGGAAGCAAACATCGACTTTACAACAAGGGATAACCCTACATATTACACCGATTGGTCTAAACCTCTACCAACGATCGGCCGACCAGATCAACCTAAGATTCCATTTCGCTACTTCTTCAACAACGACTTGGAATTTCTTCTACATGGTGGCGATGGTTCTAGGAAATACGCTACATCCCTTACGATTCCGTTCCCGGCAGCAATATACTCAAACTGCATAGCCATCGAAGAAAAGGCTACCCACTTGTTTTCTAACAGTGTGGAACAGTATAACATCGATGCATTGTACGGGATTCACCATTGGCCTGAACGCCGAAGAATCTATTACAAGAGCTGCCAGGTTCGAAAGTCACAACATGTAGTGTATAGTACTAAAGGGATCGTTGCTATTAAGCACGTTGATCTTTCGTCTAAATGGGACTACACTTTCCTAAAGAATATCGTGGTCAAACGTCAAGACGAAAGGGATTATGCATTATGTGAAGCGGACTTTGAGAATTTGTCTCTCAATGACATTGAAGACTTGTATCTTGCAAAAGTACTGAGGACGCATGAGACAATTCTCAAGCAAGTACAACGTGAATTCATCAAGTCCTTGCTTATCTTCATCAGTATAGTTATCAAAGAACGTGTAGAAGATCTCCAACTAGTTGTTGAGTCGTGTCGGACCGTGTCAACTTCACGGACCTCGGCTAGACCTTCCAGACATCAACCGGCTTCCACAATATCGATCATCGACAAACCATTCGGCGTCGTTTATCGCAGTGAACTTCAACGAAATTGCTTGATGGCGTGTAGAGATCTTCACAAATTTGGGGATCACACTTTGAAGCATGTTAGGGACGGATTGGCTTATCGGTTAAAGGATATTCATGAAGACATTGGGAACAAAAAGCGATGGAATTCTCATGACAGAAGGGACGTGAGGAGAATCATCACTATGATTGATGAACGGTTGTATCGTAGGGATCAGTTCAGAACCTTGGAAAGCTTTGTTGGTGGTCGACCCAGGATTAATCTCACCGGCTATCAACGCCCGGTTCGCACCCCTGGCAACATCACTGGACTACCTGGTACCCCTTGAACTGCTTCTTTCATTATAACTTTGGATGTGTGATTTACTATGTCAATGGCTTGTGCACACATATCAGTGTACAACCCGTACTTGTCAAGAAAGGACCTTGTGGTACGCTTCAGTGCCACAATCCTTATAAAAGGAGTGAAAGCTTCTTAATTTTGAGTAAACCTTATCAAACCTTTCATTTTTCAAAGGTTTTACTCAAAAGAACAAGTACTTCCCCTTATGATTTTCAAAATCTCAACCGTTTATATCACTTGTTGAGGGGGAGTATTTGACTTAAAACTTTGTTCACCAAAATGTTTTTTGTGTCACTCTTCCCGCAACACTCGAAATGGTCATATTTATTCTCAACTTTTCAAAATAACATTTTATATGCCATTTTTAGGGGAGAAAATTATGTGATAAGGAATATGTTGTGTAAATGCAAATGAATCTTTGTGCTATAGACTTAACCAATGAATTGACGATACTTAGCTGTTAGTAACTCGAAAAGACTTATCCAGACGGGTAATAATTTCAAGCTAGTTCGCTAGTGATGTAAGCGTGTCTCATGAAAGGACTTGTCCGAGTAGAATGTACCATTCGAGAAACTCTTGGTAGACATGAACTCGACGGGTTTGACAACCTTCGAGGTTTGTGTACACCTTCAAGGTAGTTATTAGAGCTAGTTGTCACCTAAAAGTCGACATCGTAACTCTTTAACTATGCAACGTAACCGTGTCTCGGGGATTGTCTATCTTGAGTTGATCAATTCAAAAAGTGCGCGCTCTTTCCTCACTGTGCAGATTTCCGTTAATACTCTTAAGCACATGTGGAGGGGGAGTATTTATGCAAAATATTTATCTCTCAACAGTGGTACTAAAATGGTTTTCATTCACAAACACTTTGAG
This sequence comes from Chrysanthemum lavandulifolium, assembly GCA_022545495.1. Lineage (NCBI taxonomy): Eukaryota > Viridiplantae > Streptophyta > Magnoliopsida > Asterales > Asteraceae > Chrysanthemum > Chrysanthemum lavandulifolium. Next base: position 266,759,559 of record CM040240.1, read on the forward strand.
AGATTTTCAAGTAAATGGTTTTATGGCAACATAGGTTAGTCATGGAGTTATAAGGTGACTAAGGTTAGGAATAACCGTCCTATGATCCGCCAGAGCCGGACGGATCTACCCAAGGACACCAAAAATAGTTAGAATTTAGAAGTCCTTAGGTATGATTGTAAAAAGGAGAAAATGAGAATCGGAGAAAGAAGGAGTTGAAGAATCAAAAAGAAATGCAAAGAAAAGGGTGAAAAGAAATAGCCCTCAGTTATTCAACTTAGGCGTACATCGGGTTCAATTCATATACTCTTGGTTGTCACTTGATGACACCGGTATAGAAAATTAAAAGTCGTCATGGACCCGATGGCGCATGCACTAAACCTTCTTAGCCACTCAAGTTTCTCTCAGCGAAGCTTGTTTCATTCTCACGGGAACCCTACATAATCTATCGGCTTTCTCTTAGAGATTGCGATATTGAAGAAGGAGACCTCTCCTAGTCTCCGCTCAAAAAACCAAACGCACTATTGAGTCTAGAACCACGAGATTCATCAAAGATCTCTTTAGTACACTTGACATTTCATCACTTGATGTTCAACAATAAGAACATCGGTGGTGCGTTATCGAGTCCTTCACGGATCTTAGCAATCTGTCGAGAACATTTATGAGAGGTTCACAACCGTGATCCTCGGTGATTGAATGGAAACTCCGCCGCGGTCAACATCAAACACACGACAAGCAGTCACTTGGTAACTCCCATGGATTACGCTTAGTGTGTCTCAAACGGTCTGATCGTGAGGTGATGCTTGGTGTACCTCGGCGACTCATCGAATCTGTAGATGTGCCCGGTACATCGCGTTATCTCACTTGTGGGACTCCGGTTCGAGAGCGGCCTTTGTGAGAATTAGAGTTGTGTTTTCACATCTATGTTAACACTCTCGAAGTTCAAACTTGTAAGTCTGGAATCCGCTTATTACTAACCGTTTTCATGTTTTCTTCTTATGGAAGCTACGGGCGGAGCGATCGTGCAGATTCTTCTCATGCTCACGCCAACATCATCACTAATGGAAGTTCTATCTAAAGGCAACACAAAAGTCGAATGATTCTTCATCAAACCAAAGAATCTACAAAGTTCAAAGACTTAAAGAACTTCATCGATCTCGAAATCAACGTCAAAGGCGTGTGAGCATGTTGAAGAATGACGTGGAGACACTGGAGCGTGAAGCGGCACTGAGGCGAGACTTGATGCGAGACTACAACATACTATCACTTTCATCACAAAGAACAAAGAACAAAGATAATTATGACGTCAATGCAAAACTGTTCAAAGAAGACAATTTCTCTACACTGGGGAGATTGTTCAAATTAAGGCAATTCTTCTCACAAGAAAGAAGAATGTCAGAAGACGTTAAAGCTACTATTACATCAGCACCTTAACCGTTCATATTCATTCATCACCAACACTTAGGGGGAGATTGTTGGAATCACTCCTAAACCTTAATCAAGTGTTAGTGATTCATTTGTAATAGTTAGCTTAATTATGGCATTTATGTTTGTTATTAGCCTTAAGCTTATGTAGAAGGCCCATGAGCTTAGGCACATGTCCATTAAGGAAAGGAAGGGAGTGGGAGTGTTGCCCTAGCTCCCCTTCCTATAAATACTCTTGTATAACCCTCACTTGAGGGTTGGTTGTTCAATTTATCTCTTTCACTCACTCTACGCATAACCGTATCATTATTTCGTGTGTGTGTGTTTGGTTTATTGTTCATCCGCCTCTCTATCTCTTCTCTTGATGCTTGTGTTGTAAAACTAGTGACCTAACAAAATGTAATTTTTGCACCGTTATAACTTTGAGGGTTACTTAATGATGTTTTTTTTTGGAATAATTCTTAGCTGAAACGGAAAAAAATCCATGTTTAAGTTATTCGGAGAATTCGAGCTATTAACTTTGATTTACGCGACTTAACTTGTATTCTCGTGAGTATTTCGAGATTCTTCCTTGTTCATCTCAAGATGTTCACCCAGCGAGTTTGAACTCTAATATTTTGCAAGATCTTAAGAATATCTTACAAATTACAACTAGATCACCTTTTAGATGGTTTGTAATTATTATCACATTACAAATTACAACTAGATCACCGTTATAACTAGATCACATTTTAATGACAAATTACAAACCTTTTAGGACTAAAACACACTCAAGCGTGACCTATTAGTAAAAGGTTTGTAATTATTATCATTAAAATGTTAGAGGTCTCAAAGTTCCTTTTAGGTGTGCAAACAACCATGATGTGGTTACGCAACCTTCTGAAAAGAAAGAGCTTTACCCGGTATAAGTTTATGTAGTGGTGAGTTCAAACCCGTTGATTAGTCCTAAAAATGGGACACCAAGGTTACCCCCAACTATAAACAAGAAAGTTATATCAAGTTTATCGAGTAGTTTGAGCTTGAGCTTTTTCAAGCTTGAGTTCTTAATGGCTTGACTCAAGTTCTTGTCGAGCATTTTGAGTCTTTCGTAAATTGTCTTTTACTTATGGTAAAATTTTGTTGTAACTTTACTGTTTTGTATGAACTATATATGGGTTATGGAATATCCGGAGTAATAATTATTTTAATTAATAAATTTGATTATCAAGTTTGACCCAGTGGATCAAATAAGCGAGTCCAATGCAATCAAGATATATACCAAAACCTGGCCCATTGATATGCCCATTCTAGTTCCAGTCTTTTGTTTACATAAATTATTGACATGAAATAACAAATTTCGAGTTCAAGAATAAAAAACAACTTGGCTCGACTTGAGCTCGTATCAACCATTTTGAGCCTTATGTGATCGAAGAAGGTACCAACTGCCACAACTGATTACGAGGTACCAACTTCCAAAACGTACATACCATGCTAGTAAGATAACAGTTTCAAGTATAAGATGCATCCTATTAATAAAGAATGTCTGGCAACGATTTGCCTTTACCAAAGTACAGTATATTTTAAAAACGTTTGATAAGCACAGTTTAGGTGAACTAGAAAACGTTTGATAACTAATAAATAACGGGGCCGCGCGAACGCATACCCCTACAACAAATTATGACATAGGTTAAACCACTTGGGCTGACCTTAGGCGGCACCACACCAAAGTGCAATGGTGCTCACCAACCTTGGCCATGGACCTTCTTGATCGTCCATTGACCCTGTCCAGGTAAGTGATTATTCTATTTGCATCCTTCCCTATTTATAGATAATATTATCTCTCATATATCACCTTCCAAACCAATGTGGGACAATATTCTTTGAAACATACATACGTAATAGCAACCCATGTGGGACAAAATTCCAAACCAGGTGTTGTTTACGATCAGAACTGGAACCAAACAGGCTGCGTTTTACATTTCACACCAATCCCTTGTAACATTTGAACATATTTCTTTCTACAACGTGTTACATCATTTAAATGTATAATTCTGATTATTTATAGTGGAACTAGTATCGAATATTTGCAAATACTAGATCAAATAAAGCTGCATTACCTCCAGTGCCCCAAATAACCTCTTTCCAGTAGATAATTCCTGAACATAATGTGGCAACCCGGATCAATGGATCAGTTTCTGATGTATTAGTATGTAAATGTATTCTAGAAGCTAAATATAGGTAACAAATAGTACATGAAATCAAGTCTAGTTAAATAACCATCTCACCTGATCAATCCATAAAGCTACGATCAAGTTGATGCAGCTACATAATGGGTCCTTAGTGTATCAATGGCTTTCTCCACAGATTGCTTAAGTTCAGGAATGGTTGTTTTGCACACTGAATAGAAGTGTCGTCAAGAAGCTTAAACAAGTTAGGGGGTGTTTGGGTGTGCCTTTTGATATTGATTGCAATATTGATGCTCAAATAGTCAGAAGCATATCTACTGATTATAGAAACTTCAAGTGCAATAACTGGATAATAAGGGAAGCTTAGATTGTTTTAAATCAACATGCTTCTACTTTATATTATAGCAGATCATATCATTAAAATTTATACACATATGAGATTTAGGCCATAAAACATACATCGAGTAGCTCGAGCTTGTGCTTCTCCTATCACATCCGTATACGATACCTGGAACAAACAATCTCGTGAGGCATGTAACTTTGAATACTAATGAAAGGTTGTTACGTGACTGCAAAACTAACCTCCATCGTGTCATGAGCTTCACTGATGTGGTCAATCATCTTCTTGAAATCCTTTTCAGCTTCAACCATTGATTGTTCGCATGCTTGGTTTTGAGCCTGCAGAAATAGCAGCAGGGGAGATAGATTATAAGACAAATAGATACTCGAACGCTAGAGGTCATGGATGGTAACTAATATTCTGCTCATTACTTGTAGTTCTGCCAATTAGGGACCAGTTGGTATATATAATCTGACCAAAAGTACAGGGAAGAACTAGTTCTGATTCTGACGTTTTCTACAGAACATCATACTACAATCTATTCATTTACGATACTTTTCAGATCTATGGTAAAATATGCAGAAGTTCAGTTACCACTTACTAGGACTAGGATGATAAAAGGATAGATCGCAAGTTCATAACTTAAATTGGTACAAAATGGCAATATTAAAAACATGTGGTCTATAGATGGAAATGAATCATCCTGTAACCACTGAAAATAATTCATTCTTGCAACATGTCAAGTACATTGGTTGCTTGTGTTTCCTCGTTCAAATCAAAACTATAATAACAAACAACATGCCACAAATCCACTTAAAGCCTACATCAAGTAGAGAACAAATCAACACAACTTTATGTATATGTGGTGCCTAAATCAAGCTACAAAAAATCGCATGAATGACTCTTTTGCAATCTACAACACGAATATACATCTATAAGAAATATCAATCTTTTCTAAAGCTAAGTTTGCATCAATAAGCAGATGATTGACTTTTTCACTACTACAATCAATATGAGAAAATATCTATCAGCATAATCAAAAATTTCGGTGCCTGTTTTATACAAAGACAAAGAACAGCAGGTACTTGACTCACTTGTAGTGTTTGAGTGTATATATACAAGATTACATCAATGAACACTCAATCACTTAAAGAAACAGCATATGCACTGCTTGCATATAAACAGCTAATTTTCTACACGTGGTCAGGTGAGACAAACCGTAAACCAAAAAACTACAAGCAGAAATCACCTAATCTACAGCTAAACTGATCATAACTAACTCTCTATGTGATTATACAAGCATAGTTAACATTTCCTAAAACCTAATCTATATCAGCAATCTGATTATTAGGCATTTAGACAACTAAAAATGATACCACAAAATCATCTACAAACAGAAACTTAACATTTTCCGCACACCTACACATGTAACACTGAACATCCAATTCCGTACACAACAATAAGCAGATAAACGTTATGTAAACCTAACTTTACAGTAGCCAGATCAGATCAATACGATTAACAATATCCACAAATATAAATTAACATTTTCCGCACATATTATGTTCATTCATATTTCCTATAAGTCTATAAGTATATTGATCATAACTAACTCTCAGTGTGAATGTACAACAATTAACATTTGCACAACCAAATCGATACGACAAGCTTATCTACAGCCACAAACTAACATGTTCCTCACGTAGATTATAAAAACATAAATAACAATTAGATACTAATACATAACGATTTCATGATATTTAAAATTACACTGATTATATAACGATAAGCATCACTGAACATTTAGAAACCTAAACTTAAACACATCGAGATCATATCAATACACTAAACTACATCTACATACAGAAACGAAGATCTTCCGTACTAATTATGTTCATTCGCATTAACATTCACCTAAGTACAAAATTATAAGCAGAAACAAGCAGAATTTAACAGTATCAATACACAGATAGCTATAAACATTCAATCAAATATATTACGTTAAGTAAATACAAATGATCTAAACCTGATATCGAGATCAGATCAATAAGATAAACAGTAGTATCTATTAACGGAACTTAACATATTCCGTACAAATTTTATTCATCAACATCAATATTCACCTAAGGCTAATAACTATAAGCAAGCTAAATATATCTAAAAACTTATTTTACATCATCGAGATCACATCGGTAGTTAACAGCTTGCGCACACTTTTCATCCACACAATTAGCTATAAACATTCAATCAAGTATATCACGTAACTAACTACAACTAATCTAAACCTGATATTGCCATCTATATGATAAAAACAAATATCTACAAACAGAACTAGATTCTATTCATTCACCTAACTAAATAACTAAAAGCTTCTTTTACATCATCTCCGAATAGAATGCAACAATTGGCGTACAAATTTCAATAACTAACTACAGATGATCTAAACCTGATAACGATATCATATCCACACGAAATACAGTACATCTACTAACAGAATTCCACAATTTCCGTACACAATAATCTAAACCTGATATCGGTATCGATACGAAAAACAATACATCTACTAACTTAATTCAGCATTATTCCGTACAAATGTTTATATAAAAAACGATTAATAGATGATAACAATGACTGACTTGAAAGCGTTTTTGTAAGCGAATGTGTGAAGCATCCACATCCTTAAGCAAATCAGCATAACAGCTATCGATGTTTCGCTTAATATATGCAACGACGTCGTTTTCTTCAGATCTGTGATTGTGGCGAGTGTTTTGCTGAGTGAAGGTGATGATGATGACGTCAGCGGTTTGGTTTTGATGATTGGTGAGGAGGATTTTGGGTTTGATTTCTTCTTCTTCATTTTTTGTGTTTGGTTTGGGAGGTGAATGTGATTTGAATTTTTGGTGTGTTTATCGGCGGGAATGGAGAGTATTTTTTTATAACTTTTAAATAGAGTTGTAAATTTGCGTCCAAAATTATAAAAAAGGGGCTTTTATAGGCTAAGTTTTAAAAGATTTAAGTATTTAGCCTCATATATTTTTGAAATGGGTATGTATAAAGCAATGTTTTGAAACCCGGGTTTACAATCGACCCGGTCGAGTCACCGGTCACCGGGTCAACCGGTTCAACCCGTTCGATCGCCGGGTCAACCCGGTTTCCATTAAAAAATATATATAAAAAAATAACCGGTCAACCGGTTCGACCGCCCGGTCAACCGGTTCAACCATCGGTCAATCCGGTCAACCGGTTTTATAAAAAATTTGAAAAAGCGAACCGTAGGGTTTGAGAACCGGTTGACCCGGGTCACTCAAACCCGGCGGTCTAACTGTTAACCGGTTTTAAAACCCGGGTTATTTTGACCGTTTTTTGCGGAACCGGTCCAACCGGTTAACCCGGCCGGGTCAACCCGGGTTTCAAAACATTGGTATAAAGCTTTTTTAAAAGTTAAATGAGCATTAACATATATATATTTTCTCTCAATTGAAAAACACTTCAATTGTTGTAGATTAGAAAATTATAAATATAAAATATTTAATTTTTAAAATAGAAAGATTTACATACATCCCTACATACACACTAATATTTACATATTTTTACAAATACAAGTTTTTAATGCATGATATACAAGCTTATTAAATCAAAGTTTAGGGAAATATGTAAATAGTGGTGTATGTGGGGATGTATGTAAATGCCCATTTAAATATAAATGAGGTGTTACCTTTGATGAATTGTTTTCGTCGTTTTTTATATTTTCTAAATCTTGTATGACATGAGTCCATTTGACCCGTGTCCGTTTACCTGTGCCAGTTTAAGCCCGACCTGCCTATTTTTCCACTTCTACTTTTAAACATAGTCGGAGTTACAAATAACAAAACTATAAAATTATAAACATAACACATACCTTTTAATACGCGTAGTAATTTCACCCTTACATACAGAAAGCTTATTCAACCGAAACATAGTCAATTGAACAATGGAACCTATCCGCAACTTGTTTGATATCAATATCTCATCACGAATGCAACTAAACTGCGAAAAGAACCATCTGATAACACAAACAAATACCATTATTGTTTGCCATTTTTAGAACGTTTCAGACAACTATTAATATGAATCAGTTGAACCACCGGTTTCAGATCATTCGAGGTACATTCACCGCTAGATAACTTCAATATTGCTCCTGGAGTAAGATTTACAGCCATTGTTTTGATTTTGATTGATGGAATGAAATGAAAAATTAATGTTTAATTTTTAAAAGAAAAAAAAACTCCTAGAAAAGTGAGACAAGTTGTTGTGAACTGTGAAATGAGGTGACTTTACACCGTCATTTTGACAAGAGTTAATTGCATTTTTGGTCCCTGTGGTATGGCCAAATTGCATATTTGGTCCCTAAAACTTTAAAAGTGCACCAGAGGTCCCCATTTTCAAGTTTTCGTTGCATGTTTGGTCCCTGGGTCCACACTGACTAGGGGTATTTTAGTCATTTGATGTTGTCTTTTTCTTTTTCGTATGTTTTTTTACGTTTTCGTCCGTTTTTTTACGTTTTTATACGTTTCGTTCGTTTTTTATGTTTTTGTCCATTTTATACGTTTTCGTCCGTTTTTTTACGTTTTCATCCGTTTTCGTTAGTTTTATACGTTTTTGTCTGTTTTTCTATGTTTTCGTCCGTTTTTTTACCTTTTCATCCGTTTTTTTACGTTTTTGTCTGTTTTTATACATTTTCGTCAGTTTTTTCTGTTTTCATTCGTTTTTTTACGTTTTCATCCGGTTTTATACGTTTTCGTCCGTTTTTTAACGTTTTCATCCACTTTTGAACGTTTTAGTACGTTGTTTTATGTTTTCATCCGTTCTTATACGTTTGCGTCTGTTTTTTTACGTTTTCGCCTGTTTTCATACATTTTCGTCCTTTTTTACGTTTTCATCCATTTTTTTATGTTTTCATCCGTTTTTATACGTTTTTGTTCGTTTTTATACGTTTTCGTCCTATTTTTACATTTTTATCCGTTCTTATACGTTTTCGTCTCTTTTTTTTTACGTTTTCATCCATTTTTTTACGTTTTCATCTTATTTGTACATTTTTTACGTATAAAAACGGACGAAAATGTATAAAACGGACAAAAGTGTAAAAAAACGGACCAAAATGTGTAAAAACAGACGAAAACGTATAAAAAATGATGAAAACTAAAAAACAGACGAAAATTGTTGGGATATAAAGTCAAAATACGATATTAGAGTTATTTAGCGATTAGGTTTTGTCACACCCCCAAATTACCTGTTTTTGCAGCGGAATGGAATGTCTGGGGGATGACTGCCATAGCATCAAAGTTACAGTTATATCGAACGACCTAAAGTGTCGTTTTAAAAATATCGTTTGATTAAGTAAAATAATCAGAGTTTACAAAACATAGGTCCCAATAGATTTCCAAAGTACCAAAATGAGTTTGTTACAATCAAACGATAGTTAAGTGCATAAAATATATGTGAGACGCGTCGTCATCGTGACTCTATGATAAGTCGCACACGCATGCCATGAAGTGAATGTCTTGAATCACGAGATAAAACATCTTTAAAAGTGTCAACACAATGGTTGAGTGAGTTCATAGAGTTTGTTTAACATGTAAAGCTTTTAAAGAACGTTCATGCAAAGAAAGGCAAAATTTTGGTCATTGAGAATAGTCCACAAAGCAAAGGCGTTGTAAATCCACTCGGTTCAAGTTCCGCTCATACAAAACTTACAACTCATGTGTTTACAACCCACCGCCAAAAGTAGTGTGTCTAGAAGTCAAGTACGTTATCATAATAGTTCACAAAGCAAAGGCATTGTAATCCACTCGCCCGAGTTCGCCCATACAAAACTTGCAACCTGTGTTTTCACAACCCATTGCACAAAATATAGTGTGTCTAGTGGTCGGTATCGTTGTCATAATAGTTCACAATATAGCACCACGTATATAATAATGTATGCCGTGCAAAGCCCCAGAATAAATAATATGCGTTCGTAACATAGTGAGCGAGAGGTTGGTCGACCTCTAATAGCGCTATCCATACTACTTAGTGATGGGAGACTAACAATGCGAATGTACGAACAATACATCATACAACTATTATACACAATTAAGAACACTCCGAACATGGGAGAATTTGCCTTTGCTCCGTCAAGGGAGACTTAGTATTGCTCCGTTCACATAGGGAGACTTTATAGTGATGCTCGAACATGGGAGACTTTATAGTGATGCTCGATCATGGGAGACTTTAGGTCAAGGTCATAGCACGTACGGTTCAATAAGTTCAAACAAGTCATAAGTTCGTATTTAAGTTCAAGGGTTCCATTCAAAAGTTCGTAATTAAGTTCAAGTGTTCCATTCAAAAGTTGGTAATTAAGTTCAAGAGTTTAAGTCGAGTTCAAAAGTTCAAAACAGTCAAAGAGCTCAAAACATATCAAAAGGTTCAAAATAGTCAAGGGTTCAATATTATGTCAAACAAGTTCAAAATAGTCAAAGGGTTCAATATTGTGTCAAACAAGTTCAAAATAGTCAAAGAGTTCAATATTGAGTTAAAAGAAATGAATTATATGTCAAAATGTTCAAATCAAGTTAAAAGAGATTAATTATATGTCAAAAGAATTAAATCAAGTTAAAAGAGATTAATTATATGTCAAAAGAATTAAATTAAGTTAAAAGAGATTTATTATATGTCAAAAGAATTAAATCAAGTTAAAAGAGATTAATTATATGTCAAAAGAATTAAATCAAGTTAAAGTGTTCAAATCTACGTCAAAAGGTTCCTATCAAGTTAAAAGAGTTCAAATATATATGTCGAAGGGTTCAAATAATAGTGTTCATAACATAGTGATCAATTTAGTTCGGGCATAATCTACGTACTAGCATAAGTAAGTAGTGATACCAGAGATTAACAAGTTCATGATAGTTCAAACTATATAGTTTAAGTTCATATAAGTGTAAAGTAAAAGCAAGTAGTTGAGCATGTATCTCCCCCGAAGAGTTTATAAAACAATTAAACGAATAAAAGTGAGACTACGAACTCACCTTGGCAATTAGTAGTCCGAAGGGAATTAAATCAATTATTGGTAGTGCACGGCTCCGACACGCAACCTAATTTAGTACGGCAATTTAGTCTTTACTCATATTTAAGACTCGATAAAGTTTAACTAACTTAATGAATCTTTAAATGTTTGTTTTGTTGTTGTTGTTATTTATGTGGCATCATTTAAGTTTAAAACAATTTTCTAAATATTTGCAAGTATTGGCTCTTGGAAGTGCATAAGTACATATGTATATAAGAAAGAAATCAAGAAAAGGAATAAATGATAAAACAATAGAACCCGACATGTTTCCGGAAACCTCAAAATAAAGAAGATGAAATTTCCTATAAAAGAAAACATACTTTTAAAGCATTCCAAATGAATTATAAGAAATTATAAGATTTATATGAATTTTAGGATTTTTCGTCTTTTCGTCGGAATTTAAGAAAATATAACTTTTGTAAAAAAAATTTACCAAATATAGAAATTTTTGAAAATTTCGACATGACCTGCTCGTTTATCGAACGTTTCCATATTTTACAAACCTATATTAAACAATATAAAATGATCTGACAAAACTACTATTATCCGATATGACAAAATAAAACAATAACGGACCCGAGACGCCCTTTTATGGACTCTAAAATAAGTAATTTAAGTAAGCAATCCAAACACTCCATTATATTTTTAATAAACCCTTGCGCTTATAACATATCATCTTTATAAGATTTCTAATGTTCCCTAATAATTTATAGGTGATACAATAGCATTTGGTAAGGTTTTCAAAGCTCAAACGGACTCTAAAATGCTTACAAACACCAATTTTATTCCTAATCAGCTATGGGTACTTTGACTTTTTCAGAAAAATTGTCCGTCTTTGACCACGCTTAAATCTCTAGTTTTACACTTTCAAGCTTAAAAATCTCGCGATCATTCGTAAAACATCATTTCGGACAACTTTCGTGTTTTACACTTAAGCCGTTTCGGACTAGAAAGAGTCCAAAACCTTGTTTCAAAATCATATCAGCAAGTAAATTATTATGCAATTGCTGTCAAAATGTCTTGTATTTTATAAATCTTAAATCGGCCGTATCATCTTCGTTATAAGTCCGTTTTCAAAGTTCTTTACATGAAAATTCATCTATACGAAATAAGCTATCCAAAAATCAATCTTTTAGCTTGTCAAAACATCTTTAAGTCGCCCAAATCCTCTGGTTTAAATTTTGACAGCAAAACCAAAAATGAAAATAAGCTTAACCAAATCAAATCCTTAACCAAATATGTCAACAAGCATAGTAATAAGCAACTAGCAATAAGCACTTCCAATATGAGCCGATCTTAGTTTTTAGCTTGTAATATTATTAAGTCTCCACATTTTAGAACAACCACAACATCCAATAATATTTCATGAATCTATATATGTATATAAAGAAAATTTTATAAATTCGAATATAGTAAGTGTGAATTCACAAATTAATAGAAAGGAAATATAGGACATTTCTTACAAGAAACCAATTGGTGGGTCGAAGGGTAGAAAAACCGAACACCAAATGCCTCAATTGGAGAGACTCGAGATGAATTGGAGCAATTAACCACTTGAGAAAGCTTCCTTATGCACTTAATTACAAAACCCCTAAACTAATTTTGAAAACCCCTTTGATATGAAGAAACCCTAATTTCGAATTTGAAGTGAAATTGGTGATACTCTTCTGAAATCAATCCCTTTTGTGGATGGAAACATGGAGATGGATTCCCTAGGGTTCTTGACCTCGTTTGTAGACATCTCCTTCTTTTGGCACACATCACTTTCTCACTAGCCACGTTTTGATGGACACCCATGGTACCTAGTATGTAGGTGACGTTTTGGGATGGTGGGAAGAGTATTTTCAAGGTTGACTTGGTAAGGAAGGAGGGACTTTACCATTTTCATGTTTGTTTTTGTCTGGGAAAAACGAAAGCAGAGGGTGGGAGGAGACAAAGAGAGTGGGGCATTATTTTAGAGATAGGGTAAGATATATTAGTTTTATTACCCAATGTCTAAAATGGTTATCTTGTAATACTCGACTTGCATTCTACCCAAAATTCGCCAGCGTGTCGAATGAAAGTCGTGTTTTGTCTTTTTTTTATTATTTGTACTTTTGTACTTTCGTTTCGACACGTGATTTAATTTTGGGTGGAATCTGAATCAATAGTTCTTGTGATGTGAATTTTAGGTGGAGTCATGGTCAGTGGTTCTTGTGGCCATTTTGGACGTTGAGTTAAAAGTAGACCACAAAAGGACTTCAAAAAATTTGGCTTATTTTTGTCTTTTCTCTTATTATTATTATTAATTGTGTCTTGTGTACTCCGTCTTGTATAATTTGTTAAATCTGAATAACGTTTATTTATGTAGAATATTATTCGGTATCCGTATCTTATAATTTTTATATTTCTGGAGACGTTTTGACGAGCGAATTATTCATGAGATAATTCATGAGATAACCTCTCAAAATAAATTTCGTGCGAATTACTATGCTTGTTGACATTAGAAAATAAATTTCGTGCCAATTTTATTATAGTGTCGGTACGCGTGCGGTGCCGTGACTTTCTAAATTCATGAGATAACCTCTCAAAATATCAAATCGACTTCAAAAACGATGAATAGTAAAACGATGATTAGTAAAAAAATTTCAAAGTTTGTAAAATGGCCTGAAATTGAGAATTGTGATAGGTTTGTTAGTGAATCTGTATAATAAGCATGTTCAAAGTTTGGTTTTAATATAATCGTTGAAGTTTAAAGTTATTCTTCTTAGATTTGTTAAAGTAGATTCCGCATACGTAATAGAGTTATATCAGTATTTCATTGTTAGTAGTTTTGGATTTATCCAAGGTTGCTAAACCCTTACAAGCTACATAGTTATTTTGGTCAGAGTATATCGATCCAACAAAAATGTATAAAAGCAGACGAAAACAAGAAAAAAAAACGGACAAAAACGTATAAAACGTAAAAAAAAAAGCAGACAAAAACGGATGAAAACGTAAAAAATGACGAAAACGTTTAAAAATGGACGAAAACGTAAAAAAACGGACGTAAACGTAAAAACGGATAAAAACGTAAGAATAACGGAAGATAATGTATAAAAACGGACGAAAACGTATAAAAACGGATGAAAACATAAAAAATGACGAAAACGTTTAAAAATGGACGAAAACGTAAAAAACGGACGTAAACGTAAAAACGGATAAAAACGTAAGAATAACGGAAGATAATGTATAAAAACGGACGAAAACGTATAAAAACGGATGAAAACGAATGAAAACGTAAAAAAATGGACGAAAACGTAAAAAACAGACAAAAATGAAAAAAAACAGACAAAAATGGATGAAAAACGGACGAAAACGTATAAAATCGAATGAAACGGATAAAAACGTACAAAAAACAGACGAAAACATATAAAAACGGACGTAAACGTAAAAAAACGGACGAAAACGTAAAAAATGGATGATAATGTAAAAAATGGACAAAAACGTATAAATACTTACAGCGTATAAAACGAGATGACGTATATAAGCAGTTGAAAATGTATAAAAGCGGATGAAAGCAGATAAGAACGAACTAAAGCGTAAATGAATAAAAACGTATGATAACGTAAGAAAACGTATAAAATTGGCGAAAACGTATATAAGCAGATGAAAATGTATAAAAGCGGATGAAAAGGATAAAAGCGAATGAAAGCGTATAAAAACGGATAAACACGTATGAAAACATAAGAAAACATATAAAAACGGAAGAAAACGTATAAAAACGGACAAAAACGTATAAAAACGAATGAAAACGGACGAAAAATGGAAGAAAACGTATAAATACAGACGAAAACGGACAAAAATGTAAGAAAAACGGACGTATAAAAACAGGCGAAAACATATAAAAAATATAATACTAATATTAATAGTTAAATAAATAATAAAAAAAAATCAGACTAAAACTGTAAAACATGGCAAGACAAAAGGACCATTTATGTAAGAAACTGAAAAGATTGACTGAAAAGAAAATAGGAAAAGAAGAAAACAAGGGTATTTTAGTCATTTGATGTTGATCAGGGACTAAACATGCAATGAAAACTTGAAAATGAGGACCTCTGGTGCACTTTCAAAGTTTAGGGACCAAATCTGCAATTTGGCCTTACCACAAGGACCAAAAATGCAATTAACTCTTTTGACAAACACTTCCCAAGAAAAAATAAAATAAAATTATACATTAGAGCATGAGCAATGCATTTAAGGGTGCGTTTAGTTTGTCGCTATAAATCACAATGGGTATGCGTGTCGGTATAGAGTGCAATAATATTGGAGGGTATGAAGAAATCACCCACACACATAATATATGAGAAAACCTTCACATTTGGGTATCCTCATTCCATTGTGGTGGACTCCATAACCAACCAAATAACATTAATGACTTTCAAAGTTATAGATCTATACCTATACACCCCAACCAAACGGGCCCTTAATGATAGAAAAGAATTGTGGAAAGACCTTTGTTTGTATAACAGGATTGTGGGGAAGGCAGAATGGGTCTTTAATGGAGATGTTAATGTTAGCCCGAATTTGGAAGACCACTCGGAACTCAAGTAAGCGGTAATTTATGCCTAAAATAAAAAAAAATTAGCTAAATGGACAACTTTTTAAAAGATTTGAGCATACTTGGCCCATCTCACTTTTTTTAAATGAGCATATATTGCCCATTTAGAAGTTAAATGGGCATATATTTTTCTCGAACATTAAATTATTTTTAATGAAAAACTTATAGATATAGTATATTTAGTTACTCAAATATAAATGATGTGTTACATTTGAGGGTTTTTTTTTTTTTTTTTTTTTTTTTTTGTCATTTTAGGTCTTTTCTAAACCGATTCTTATAATATGTGCTTGTTTGGCCCGTGCCCGTTTGAGCGGCCCGTTTAGCCCGTGCCCGCCCGTTTTGCCACCTCTACTCAGAAGGCATTTCTCATTTCACTCAAGATATGATTGACTTTCAAGAAAAGTTGAAGTGGAAGATATTAGCAGTACTGGAGTTCATTATACATAGATAAAAAGTTTGCTAAATCCCAATACAACAGTACTTAAAAAGATTGATAGGGTAATGGGTAATGAGGCTTTTATAGCTAAGTTTACTGCTGTGTTTCTTCCATATGGGATATCTGATCATAGTCCACGTGTTTTGATTATTCCTCAAGTCATGGTGAAAAAGAACAAATCTTTCAGACTGGCTAATTGTTTTGATTATTCCTCAAGCCATCACTGATAATATCCTTCTCACTCAAGAATTACTTAAAGGATATAACTATATTAATGGCCCAAAAAGATGTTCTTTCAAAATTGATATACAAAAGGCATATGACACAGTCAATTGGTTGTTCATTCAAGATATTATGCAGAAGTTTGGGTTTCCAGATAAAGTGGATTATGCCTTGTATTACTAGCTCCAAATTCACTATATGTGTTAATGGAGAGACATATGGGTACTTCAAAGGTGGAAGAGGTTTGAGACAGGGAGACCCTATTTCTCCACACATTTTTACTATAGTGATGGAGTTATTAAACTTATTGTGAAAGATGATATCAGGAAAAACAGGGCTTTCAAATACCATTTTGGCTGTAAGCAGCTGAAAATTACTCATTTGTGCTTTACAGGTGATTTAATCATGCTCAGTCATGGTGGTAAGGAGTTTGTTCTTACATTGAAGAAAGCTTTAGATAAATTTAGTGCTATCTCTGGTCTATATCCAAACATCGGCAAGTGCACTATGTTTTGTGGCAGTTTGGATGAAGACACTAAAAAATATATTAGCAACGTATTTCCTTTCAAAGAAAGCAAGCTTCATGTTAGGTATTTGGGTGTTCCTTTGGTTACAAAAAAGATTGGGATTGCTGATTGCAAGCAGTTAATAGACAGAGTTCAGCAAAAGCTTAATCATTGGAAGAATAAGAGCTTATCCTATGCTGGGAGAGCTCAACTTATTGCTTCTGTTCTGGCTTCTATGCAGGTGTATTGGGGATATGTGTTCCTTCTTCCTAAGGCAGTTATTAATGACATTGAAAAACTCTTCAAAAGGTTTCTATGGAATAGTGGGGAAAGCTGTAAAGGCAAAGCCAAAGTAGCATGGTTAGATCCCTGTAAGCCTAAGGATCAGGGGGGATTGGGGTTTAAATCATTGGAGTTATGGAATAAAACTCTGTGACAACCCGTACTTTCAGGTCATTTCTAGACACGATTCATGTCTCATTATTTCAACAATTATAGTAAACTTGGTTTACTTGTTTCAAATTCGCGTAACCTTGGAGGTTTAGCGGCGAATTCATGATCATGACATCACGTACATTTCATATGGACTATGATTAGTCTACATTTCATTGACATAATGTGCATCTCATTTGTTCATGCACGACATTTCATTTCACCCTTCAACGCGTGATTTTATGTTTAATAATTTTTATCGCGTGAGTTTTACTTTGATTATTTAACCGATTACTTTCAAAAATGATCCGAGGTATTTTTAAACTCACATTTAGTTCATAAAAACTATATTTTTAGTTTTCCTAGTGTTTCAAATTTATTTGGTATTTTAATCGTTAACGTTTAATTATTACGTCGTTTTTCTTAAAAATCTTACGATAATTATTTTATCACCCGATTTTCACAAGGAAAGTATTTTTACAATTTTTATCACCTCAATACAATCTATTTTGAGCTACTAAAAACTTTCATATACCTTAACTTAACTTAACTTTACTTACACATTTTTTTATACAAGTTTCAACAAATATCTACAAGTAACAAGATAAAAAAAAAAAAAAAAAATATAATGGGAGACAACCCTCCCCAAAACCGCCAAGGGAGGGAGTCTTAATATGGAATGGTTCATGTTTTGCAATAATTCACAATGCTACTAAAGTCTTACACTCAAAAATTCTTCACACACATCTCATTTTCTTAAAGTGTAAAACAAACTTTCTCTCCTCTTTTGCTCATCAAGAACCGGCCATATAACAAACCAAGGGGATCAAGAAAATTTTTTGGCAAGATCAAGTGTATTTTCAACCTAGATCATATCCTCTTTATGGTTTTGAAATAAAAACCAAGGATATCTAAGTAAACCTTGTTACCTACACCTCTTCATAATCACTAGTAAGCATGTTTTTATCATCCTTATGTTTCCTTATCATTTTCACATGATTCTTATCATTTTTGGAGCTTATATGCATGTTATGTAGTTTATACCATTTATTTTATGATTTTTAAGGTTTTATATACTTATAGTCATCCTATAATTACTCCCATGGTATTCTTTGGTATTGATGGTGATTAGGAACCCATGACACCCTAAGAAGGTGTATGGTAGGATTAGATTAGCTTTGGAGTTGATTTGAAGGGATTAGAATAGGTTTTGTCCGAGAAAAACTATTTTCGTAAACTATATTTTACGTTCTGCCCTTAAAATGAATTTCTGGAAAAACCCACTGATGGTACGACCCTTTGGCCTTGATTTTTAGAAAATATACTTTAAAACGAATCCGTGGCCGCTTGAACGGATAAAAACGGAGTTATAACGAAGCCGTGGTGAATTTTTAAAGTTTTACGACGAAAAGTATTATTTTCTGAAAAACTCACTTCTTGTTTTGAGAGTTTTCGGTCAAAACGAGCCTTAAGCTTCACAAATTATTTCGACTAGTCAAAAATGTATTAGTTTACTTGATCTGAAGCTAAGGACATATTTTACGTGAAAGCAGTTTAAAGCGACAAATATATGGCCGTTTTCATAAAGTTGCCGTAAATATTATTTTCTGAAAATTATATTATTTTTGACGTAACAAGTATTTCATTAGCTATATCGTCCATGTTTGCGGCAGTTTTTAACCATGATGCAAAACTTTTTATAACAAAGTGTCTTCTAGTAAAATCAAGTTCATCGGCCATATTTTTCAAAACAAAAAGCCGTTTGTCAAGCGGAGTCATAGTGATTTATTTACGGATGTTCAAACATTGGCCGAAACTCATTTTCTGCACAACATTAGCCAAAACCACCATCTTTAGCCTTTGATATCTTTATGATCGAGACCTTTTGAACGAAAACTCCTGAACTGAAACTTTTAGATATCGATACAAACTTTCCAAAACCGTCGAGTTCGTTCTCTAACGATCGACGTACACCGTTTTACGACCACTTTTCGGAGCCATTTTCTTTGATTTCATGGTTTTCCGACGACATTGTTTTGCGACGAAAAGTGGTAATTTCACCAAAATCATTATAAAACCATTGTAGGATGACATTTTGACGTAAAAACATGTAAAGTCATTTTTGAAGGGTCAAGACGTCAAAAGAGTATTTTTCGACGACGAGTAATATTTTCAAAAACCCGTAAATGGTATAAATAACATACGAAGTGCATACATAGCATTACATTGCAACTCATGACATATCATATCATTGATAATAGGTCCCAGTTGACGCATTACATTATAAACCTCAGTGTACTCACTTTTGCCGTTATTCCAGTTTATCCAAGTGAGTTTTCATAGCCCCTACTTTTACTTGCTTTCATAACTGTTTTGGGGGAGATACATGCTCAAACTGTTTTCATTCACTTGCACAAGTACTTTAAACTCTTACATATTCTTTGTGAATTCATAGCCCCACTTTTACTCTATTAACTGCTTTACAATCTCTTGGGAGATACATGCTACATTTTAATCGAACACAAATGCTTTGAATCGTATGCTATATCCGATGTTTTATTGTCACTAAGTATTTTGCCATGTTCAAGTCCCTACATCATGAACCATTAGTCACTTTCGGTGGCGCGAGTATAGTGAATAGGCCTATTGGAATTAACACTCCGCTCCTATTGACCCATTTAGGGAAATCGAGCGCTATATTGAATCATAGAGGTAAATTGGCAAATTACCTATTAGGGCGGCGATGAAACGATGATTACCAATTTTTATTGGTGCGATGTTTACGCTTTGGTGTCATGAACTTAGTGAAATAAATGCGATGTTGATTTTAACGATGAGTGTGAAACCATTTAACTCACACTACGATCATGGTGTTCGAACGAATTACATAAACTTTGCACACATTGGCAATGGGTTGTGAACACACAGGTTGCAAGTTTTGTATGGGCGGGACTTGGAACTGAGTGGATTTACAATGCCTTTGCTACATAAACGATTTTGAAAGTCTTTACATTTCAACGATTTACAATGCCTTTGCGGCATAAACGATTTTGAAAGGTTTTACATTTCAATACAAACTCTATGAACTCACTCAACCTTTGTGTTGACACTTTTAGCATGTTTTTATCTCAGGTATCTAAGGCATTCACTTCATGGCATGCATTGGGACACATCATGGAGTCGTGGTGACGACGCGTCTTACATGGGATTTATATACTTTACAAACATCGTTTGACTGTACCAAACTTATTTTCCGCACAAGTTGATTTCATTTGGGACCTACTTTGTAAACTCTGATTGTTTATTAAATCAAACGATGTATTTTCCAAACGACACTTTAGGTCGTCCAATATAACTGTGATTGTGATGCTATGACAGTCAATCCCTGTGAATTCCATTCCATTGCAAAGCAGTAATTTGGGGTGTGACAGATTGGCATCGAGCTTCAGTTATAGAGAACTAGGTTGCATCATTGACCCTAGACTATAACTACATTATCATAGCATCTCATCATTTCATCATAAGTGAATGTTCACTTTACACGCGGTTTTTACGTACATTTTCGAGTTATTTACTTTCATTTCATATCGATTGTCACATGGATGCCTTTAAATTCCCATTCCATTATTCTTTCTTCATACTCTAATGTGGAGAATTCCTTGTCAGTCCCTACCACAATTTCCACATCAATCGACTCATCACCGATAACGACGAATGCCGAGATAAACCTTTATATAGGGCGAAGTCACTCTCACTCCTTTGTTTCACCACTAACATGTCAAGTTACACGTTATTCACACATTAAGCCACTAAACCACCATACATTTGAAGCACTTACAACACCTCATAACCCATCTTTTCGGAACCCGTCTATTATTTTGAAAGATAACCTCAAACTTACCATTTCTTATCACCTTTCTTTAGAACGCATATTTTTAACCTGGGATTTTGCTATGTCTCACATTTCCTCTTGTTTTGAAGAAGATATGGCACCGAAGAAAGCTACAGTTGAGATGACTCAAGCAGCAATTCAGAAGTTAGTGAACGATAGCATTGCTAATGCACTAAGAGTCGAGAGAGAAACAGTGGCTGCTGCTGCTGCTGAAGCCGCGGCTGCTGCTGAAGCCGCTAGTCTAGCTGCTACTACTGGTAATGCCGGAGGATCTGGGGTTAAGAAATGCTCGTACAAAGATTTCAAAAGTGCTGAACCCACTAAGTTTCGAGGTACCGAGGAGCTACAGCTATGGTTAGATGGTTTGAAAAGTTGGAATCGGTATTCTTGCTTTGTAACCGTCCGGATGACAAGGTTAAGTATGCTACAGTACTTTACTCGATGGAGCGTTGTCATGGTGGAATTCATACGCTCAACCGATTGGTATGGAAAATGCTTTTAAGCTTACGTGGGAGGAATTTAAGAGCTTGGTGACTAAGAAGTTTTGTCCTCGAGCAAATCAAAAAGTTGGAGACGGAGTTCTATGAATTGGTCACGATTGGGTACGACATTGAGACATACATTCGGAGATTCCAGGAATTGGCCGTGTTATGCCCGTCCATGGTTTCTGATAATGAGAAGTTGCTAGAGGCTTTCATTGGGGGACTTCCCGAGGTGATTCAAGGAGATGTGACTTCGTTTGATCCACAAACAATGGAGGAAGCTATTCGAGTGACTCAGAAGTTGATGGCACAAGTGGTGAAGAGGGGCAAGTACACCAACACCAACCGAAACAACAACAACCCCAACAATCATACCAACTACAACAATAACCAAAACAACAACAACGACGATAACCCAATCAACCACAACAAAAGAAAATGGGAAAACGACCAAGGAGATGGTAACAACAACAACCAAAACCGCAACACCAACCGTCATCAACAACAAAATAGAAGGCAAGAAGCGGGAATGGTTTATGTCGCTGCACCAATGAGAGGTAGAGGTATCTTTGGAACACACCCACTATGTAATCGATGTAATTTTCATCACTCGGGTCCTTGCCACCAAGTGCCACAAATGCAAAACACCGGACATCTAGCCGTGGATTGTAAAGGTAAAGCCGTAGTCACATGCTTCGGATGTGGGAACAAGGACACTATCGGAATCAATGTCCTCAAAACCAAGGTCAACCAGTTGAAGGTGTTCATGGGAATGTATATATGTTGGAAGGAGGAGGAGGAGCTCGTCAAGGTATCAACGACGCGAAGGCGAAGAAGTTCGGGAACTAATGATCTTATTTCTTTTTATGTACTATGTCGTACTAAGTTTATGTTTTCCATCGTATCCGAATCTTTATAACCTAAGATGTACTACTTTTGCTAAACTACCCGTTGTAAAATATTCTCATCTATCGTACTTTATTTTCTTTCCGATTTGTTATCATTTACGTGGGACTTTATTCTTGTTACTTTAACTATCATCTTAACGACACATCTCCATGTCTTCTCTCCTCGATGTTCATCACAATTTTAACATCGACCGACTCAACACCAAACAACATATGAGTCGATTAGTCCAAGCATTGCATAGTTACTCCTAAATTATACATAGCCCGATCACCTATGTCTAATTCGGAAGAATCATGCAATGAAGGGAGTAGTAGTCTTATATGAGTAAGCAATTCCGTGTCGAGCCAAATTTTCAAAAGATTTTCTTCAAACCACTTGTTTCCGGTTTGATCCGCGTGGCAGTTCTTGTTTGATGAGTTGCAAAGATCGAGCTAGAAACAAGTTGTTACCTAAACCGATTTAGCCTAATCTCATGACAGCTTCTTGTTTGATGAGTTGTGAGATTAAGTAAAATCGGTTACCACAAAGTCTTTTGAGGGTTTTGCTCGGGAATGGAAAGTTTGCTACCTCAAACCCTAAACACATTAGACCTAACAACGATTGAATTCGAGGATGAATTCCTTTTAGATGGTGAATGTGACAACCCGTACTTTCAGGTCATTTCTAGACACGATTCATGTCTCATTATTTCAACAATTATAGTAAACTTGGTTTACTTGTTTCAAATTCGCGTAACCTTGGAGGTTTAGCGGCGAATTCATGATCATGACATCACGTACATTTCATATGGACTATGATTAGTCTACATTTCATTGACATAATGTGCATCTCATTTGTTCATGCACGACATTTCATTTCACCCTTCAACGCGTGATTTTTATGTTTAATAATTTTTATCGCGTGAGTTTTTACTTTGATTATTTAACCAGTTACTTTCAAAAATGATCCCGAGGTATTTTTAAACTCACATTTAGTTCATAAAAACTATATTTTTAGTTTTCCTAGTGTTTCAAATTTATTTGGTATTTTAATCGTTAACGTTTAATTATTACGTCGTTTTTCTTAAAAATCTTACGATAATTATTTTATCACCCGATTTTCACAAGGAAAGTATTTTTACAATTTTATCACCTCAATACAATCTATTTTGAGCTACTAAAACTTTCATATACCTTAACTTAACTTAACTTTACTTACACATTTTTATACAAGTTTCAACAAATATCTACAAGTAACAAGATAAAAAAAAAAAAAAAAAAATATAATGGAGACAACCTCCCCAAAACCGCCAAGGGAGGGAGTCTTAATTATGGAATGGTTCATGTTTTGCAATAATTCACAATGCTACTAAAGTCTTACACTCAAAAATTCTTCACACACATCTCATTTTCTTAAAGTGTAAAACAAACTTTCTCTCCTCTTTTGCTCATCAAGAACCGGCCATATAACAAACCAAGGGGATCAAGAAAATTTTTTGGCAAGATCAAGTGTATTTTCAACCTAGATCATATCCTCTTTATGGTTTTGAAATAAAAACCAAGGATATCTAAGTAAACCTTGTTACCTACACCTCTTCATAATCACTAGTAAGCATGTTTTATCATCCTTATGTTTCCTTATCATTTTCACATGATTCTTATCATTTTGGAGCTTATATGCATGTTATGTAGTTTATACCATTTATTTTATGATTTTAAGGTTTTATATACTTATAGTCATCCTATAATTACTCCCATGGTATTCTTTGGTATTGATGGTGATTAGGAACCCATGACACCCTAAGAAGGTGTATGGTAGGATTAGATTAGCTTTGGAGTTGATTTGAAGGGATTAGAATAGGTTTTGTCCGAGAAAACTATTTTCGTAAACTATATTTTACGTTCTGCCCTTAAAATGAATTTCTGGAAAACCCACTGATGGTACGACCCTTTGGCCTTGATTTTTAGAAAATATACTTTAAAACGAATCCGTGGCGCTTGAGCGGATAAAAGCGGAGTTATAACGGCCGTGGTGAATTTTTAAAGTTTTACGACGAAAAGTATTATTTTCCGAAAACTCAGCTTGCTGTTTGAGAGTTTTCGGTCAAAACGAGCCTTAAGCTTCACAAATTATTTCGACTAGTCAAAATGTATTAGTTTACTTGATACGAAGCTAAGGACATATTTTACGTGAAAGCGGTTTAAAGCGACAAATATATGGCCGTTTTCATAAAGTTGCCGTAAATATTATTTTACGAAAATTATATTATTTTTGACGTAACAAGTATTTCATTAGCTATATCGTCCATGTTTGCGGCGGTTTTAACCATGATGCAAAACTTTTATAACAAAGTGTCTTCTAGTAAAATCAAGTTCATCGGCCATATTTTTCAAAACAAAAGCCGTTTGTCAAGCGGAGTCATAGTGATTTATTTACGGATGTTCAAACATTGGCGAAACTCATTTTACGCACAACATTAGCCAAAACCACCATCTTTAGCCTTTGATATCTTTATGATCGAGACCTTTTGAGCGAAAACTCCTGAACTGAAACTTTTAGATATCGATACAAACTTTCCAAAACCGTCGAGTTCGTTCTCTAACGATCGGCGACACCGCTTTACGACCACTTTTCCGAGCCATTTTTGCCGATTTCATGGTTTTTCCGACGACATTGTTTTGCGACGAAAAGTGGTAATTTCACCAAAATCATTATAAAACCATTGTAGGATGACATTTTGACGTAAAACATGTAAAGTCATTTTGAAGGGTCAAGGCGTCAAAAGAGTATTTTTCGACGACGAGTAATATTTTCAAAACCCGTAAATGGTATAAATAACATAATGAAGTGCATACATAGCATTACATTGCAACTCATGACATATCATATCATTGATAATAGGTCCCAGTTGACGCATTACATTATAAACCTCAGTGTACTCACTTTTGCCGTTATTCCAGTTTATCCAAGTGAGTTTTCATAGCCCCTACTTTTACTTGCTTTCATAACTGTTTTGGGGGAGATACATGCTCAAACTGTTTTCATTCACTTGCACAAGTACTTTAAACTCTTACATATTACTGTGAATTCATAGCCCCACTTTTACTCTATTAACTGTTTTACAATCTCTTGGGGGAGATACATGCTACATTTTTAATCGAACACAAATGCTTTGAATCAGTATGCTATATCCGATGTTTTATTGTCACTAAGTATTTTGCCATGTTCAAGTCCCTACATCATGAACCATTAGTCACTTTCGAGTGGTAGCGAGTATAGTGAATAGGCCTATTGAATTAACACTCCGCTCCTATTGACCCATTTAGGGAAATCGAGCGCTATATTTGAATCATAGAGGTAAATTGGCAAATTACCTATTAGGCGGCGATGAAGCGATGATTACCAATTTTTATTGGTGCGATGTTTACGCTTTGGTGTCATGAACTTAGTGAAATAAATGCGATGTTGATTTTAACGATGAGTGTGAAACCATTTAACTCACACTACGATCATGGTGTTCGAGCGAATTACATAAACTTTGCACATTGGCAATGGGTTGTGAACACACAAAGTTGCAAGTTTTGTATGGGCGGACTTGGGCCCGAGTGGATTTACAATGCCTTTGCTACATAAACGATTTTGAAAGTCTTTACATTTCAACGATTTACAATGCCTTTGCGGCATAAACGATTTTGAAAGGTTTTACATTTCAATACAAACTCTATGAACTCACTCAACCTTTGTGTTGACACTTTTAGCATGTTTTTATCTCGGTATCTAAGGCATTCACTTCATGGCATGCATTGGGACACATCATGGAGTCGTGGTGACGACGCTGTCTTACATGGGATTTATATACTTTACAAACATCGTTTGATCGTACCAAACTTATTTTCCGCACAAGTTGATTTCATTTGGGACCTACTTTGTAAACTCGATTGTTTATTAAATCAAACGATGTATTTTCCAAACGACACTTTAGGTCGTCCAATATAACTGTGATTGTGATGCTATGACAGTCAATCCCCAGGAATTCCATTCCGCTGCAAAACAGGTAATTTGGGGGTGTGACAAACTCTTCTTGTTAAACACTTGTGGAATGTGGCCTCAAGGAAAGAGTCTTTATGGGTCAAATGGATTAATGTCATAAAACTGATAAATAGGAGTGTTTGGGACATTACAGTTGATCCTAAGGACAATTGGGGATGGAAAAGTATTCTTAGTCTCAGAGAATTGGTGGGCAGTCATATGAGGTACAAAATTGGTGATGGAAAAAGCATTAATGTGTGGCATGATAAATGGAACAGTGAAACATCTTTATCCAGTCTTATCAGCAAAAAAGAGATCTTCTATGCAGGATTTAAAGATTATGCTTGTATTGCAGATGTGATGAATGAGCAAGGGTGGAAATGGCATTCAAATTGGTTAATTAAGTACTCTTGGCTAACTAGCATTGTTGCTCCCAATCTTAAAAATCACCCTGATTGCCTATCTGGATTGATAATGATGGCAATGAAAATAATTTCTCTACTAGCACTGTTTGGAAAGATGTCAGAGGTAATGATAATAAAGTATGCTGGAAAGATATTGTATGGCATTCAAACTGCATTCCAAAGCACACATTTATTCTTTGGCTGGCTATTAAATCAAAACTATGTACTCAAGACAAGTTAGCTAAGTGGTATCCAAACAAGAATTATGTCTATAGTCTGTGCAGTAAAGAAGTTGATTCACATGACCACCTGTTTTTCAAATGTGAGTTTGCTAGTGAATTATGAAAGAAAATATGCGATATTGCAAAAATCGAAGTCATGGATTACACATGGGAGGATATTTTGAAAGCTATGAGCCAAGAGAAAAATGGAAGGAGTGTTTGGGTTAACATTGTAAAAACTGTGTTTTGCTGCTGCAGTTTACTATATTTGGCAAGAAAGGAATTGGAGACTGTTTAATAATTGCAAGAGAAGTGCAGAGGATGTATTTGGCTTACTGTGTGATGATCTTAGAGCCAAAATGACATCTATCAATGTGAGACAGTCTACGAATGTCACTAAAGCTGAACAATTGTGGAATGTCAAATTTCAAAGGAAAGAGAAGATGGGTTGAGGTTTGTTCTGGTTGGACTGTACCATCCAGGATTGGTAGATTCAAGCAAAATGATGTACAAGTTAGAAAATTTTGCTGCATAAAGATGCAGAATTGTCACACCCCAAATTACATTTTTGCAATGAATGGAATTCACGGGATTGATCATCATAGCATCACAATCACAGTTATATTGAACGACCTAAAGTGTCGTTTGGAAAACACATCGTTTGATTTAATAAAGCAATCAGAGTTTACAAAGTGTAGGTCCCAAATGAAAATCAACTTGTGCGGAAATAAGTTTGTTACAATTCAAACGATGTTTTAAAGTACGTAAAACCCAAGTGAGACGCGTCGTCACCGCGACTCTAAGATGTGTCCACATGCATGCCATGAAGTGTATGCCTTAGATACCTGAGATAAAACATGCTTAAAACTGTCAACACAAAGGTTGAGTGAAATCCATAGGTTTAATTAATTCGTTTGAACACAATAATCGTAGTGTGAGTTAAATTGATTCACACTCATCGTTGAAAACAAAACAGCATTTATTTCACTAAGTTCATGACAACCAAAGCGTAAACATCGCACCAATAAAAATTGGTAATCATCGTTTCATCGCCGCCCTAATAGGTAAACTTGCCAATTTACCTTAATGATTCAAATATAGTGCGCTCGATTTCCTTAACGGGTCAATAAGGCGGGAGTGTTAATTCAATAGGCCTATTCACAATATTCGCTCACTCGCAAGTGACTAATGGTGCATGATGTAGGGACTTCAAACTTGGCAAATACTTAGTGACAATAAAACATTTGGATATAGCATACGCTTCAAAGCATTTGTGTTCGATTAAAAATATAGCATGTATCTCCCCAAGAGTTTGTAAAACAATTAAGAAATAGAAAGTGGGGCTATGAACTCACCATTGCAATGATTATGATGACAAAAGTGGATACATCAAATGTAGCGTGAATCTCGAAAATGACCTATTATGAATGATTTGATACGTAATGAGTTATGATGTAATGTTATGCATGCAATTAAGATGTTATTTATACCACTTGCAATTTTGAAAATAATACTCTTAAATCGAAAAATACTCCTTTTGACGTCTTGACCATTCTTAAATTACTTTGCAAGTATTTACGTCAAAATGACATCCTACAATAGTTTCTTAATGATTTATTATGAAATTATAACTTTTCGTCGTAAAATAATGTCGTTGGAAAATTCATGAAAGTGACAAAAATGGCCTCGGAAAGTTAGTCGTAAAATGGTGCACGTCGAGCTTTAGGAAACGAACTCAACGGTTTTGGAAAGCTTGTATCATAATCTCAAAGTTTTGGCATTTAAGTTTTTATCCTAGAGGTCTCGTTCATAAAGAAAAATATAGGTTAAGTATGGTGATTTTATCCAAAATGTAGTTTAAAAGTGAATTTCGGCAAAGTTTAAGCAACCGTAGTTAATTTATTACAACTCCGCTATACAAACGGTTGGGCATTTTAAAAAATATGCTTGGTGATCTCAATTTTATTAGAAGACATCTCGTTACAAAAAGTTCTACGTCAACGTTAAAAATAGCCTTCAATATGGTCACTTGTTTACCGTAACACTTGTCTAATAAAAATAATATAGTTTTTCGTAAATAATAAGGTTACGGCAATTTTGTGAAAACGTATATTTTAGTCGTTACAAATCCGTTTTCTCGTATTATCGTCCTTAGCCGTATCAAAGTAAACTAATATATTTTGATAAGTCGAAATAATTTATAACGCTTAAGACTCGTTTTTGACTCGTACAAAACAAAAAGCAGTTTCTTTGAAATTTTCGGGATATATATATTTAAATCGTCAAACTTGAAAAATTCATAACTTCTTCGTTATAGCTCCGTTTTAATCCGTTCAAGCGGCCACGGTTTCGTTTTAAAGTATATTTTCTAAATATCTAGGCCAAAAATTTATGTCTAGTGTCGGATTTTCCAGAATTACAAAATAAGATCAGACCCTTTTTATACTTGTCGAAAAGAGTTTTTCTCGTGATAAACCTATTCCAATCCCTTCAAAACAACTCCAAAGCTATTCTAATCCTACCATACACCTTCTTAGGGTGTCATGGGTTCCTAAACATCATCAAGACTAATATATAACAAGGGATAAATTATAGGATGACTTATATATGTATAACTCTAAAAACAATGTAAAAATGGTATAAATATCCATAAGTCTTGCATGCTTTGCTCAAAAATGATGAAATAAATATGAAATGATAATGAAAGATGTAAAATGAAAATGATATGCTTACTAGTTACTTGATGAGGTGACAAGAACAAATGATTAAACCTAAACACCCTAGGTTTTTATTTCAAAACCTTGATTAAGAGTGTAACTAGATTGTTTAACACTTGATTTGGAAAAACTTTGATGATTTCTTCTTCACCCTTATGGTTGCCGGTTTGAAGAGGAAGAAAAACAAGAGGAGAGAAACTTGATTTACTTGTATTATTGTTGTGTGAAGTGTGAGAGTAAGATTGAGTGTAGATTCAATATGTAAGAAGAAAATTTACCAACTAATAAATGCAACATCCCCCTTGGTCGGCCAAGGGGGTAAGTATTTGTAAAATATTTTTTTTTCTTTTATTGTATATATATAAATGTGTAAGTAATATGTAGTTAAGTAAAGGATAACTTGTAAAATTGTATATACATTAGTGTATTTAAGGTAGTTTTAGCTAAAAGAAATTTTTAATAGATCAAAGTAAAGTATATTGAGATCATAAAAATTGTAAAAATACATTTCTTGCAAAATTTGAGTGAACTAATAATTATCGTGTAGTTTTTAAGAAAAGCGTCGTAATAATATAAATTTAACAATTTATATACAAAATAAATTTAAAACACTAGGTAAGCTCAAAATATTATTTTTATAAACTAAATGTAAGTGTAAAAATGTATCGGGATCATTTTTGGAAGTATCGAATTAAATGATCAAAATAATAACTTACGCGATAACGTTTATTTAATATGAAATTTACGCGTTTAAGGTGAAATGCAAAATCATGAATGAACTAACATGATGGAAATGATGTTAATGAAATGTAGACTAAACTTAGTTTATATGAAATGTCCGTGATGATATGATCATGAATTAGCCGCTAAACCATTAAGGTTCTGCGAATTTGGAACACGAAACCTAGTTTACGATAAATGATGAAATAGTGAAACTTGAGAAATGACACGAAATTGCGAGTTGTCACATTCGCCCATCAAAAGGAATTCATCCACGAATTCGATTCGCGATAGTCTATCGAATTTTGAGTTTGTGATGAATAACGAGGAGAAGACATGGAGAAGTGTCGTTCGGTTATCGATGATTGAGAGTGTATAAAACATCATAGTAGAGAAAATATCGGATGAATCTCTCATAAGTAACACTTTGAATTGGAACATGTGAAAATTTTGCTTGCACTAAGATTTATAAATAACCGCTCCCAACATAACATGATCCCTCCAGAATTAGACATAGTTAGCTAGGCTATGTATAATTAAGGAACGATGACGTGACGTTCGGTTTAGTTGTTATAACTCTCAATGTTTACAAGGATTTAAACCGTGTCGTTAAAATGGTAGTTAAAGTAAAAATAATTAAAATTCTCGTAAATGATATCGAATCGAAAGGAAATAAAGTACGATAGATGTGAATATTTTACAACTAGTGGTTTATCAAACAGTAATACATCTTAGGTTATAAAGATTCGGATACGATGGAAAACATAAACTTAGTACGACATAGTACATAAGGAGAAATAAGACCGTTAGTTTCGAACTTCTTTAGTCTTCCGTCGTTGATACCTTGGCGAGCTTCTCCCTTCTAACATGTATGCATTCCCATGAGCACCTTCAACTTGTTGACCTTGGTTTTGAGGACATTGATTCCGATAGTGTCCTTGCTCCCACATTCAAGCATGTGACTACGGCTTTACCTCTACAATTCTGGCTAGGTGTCCCAATTTTGGCATTTGTGGCACTTGGCGGGGCAAGGACCCGTGATGAAAATTACATCGATTACATAGTGGGTGTGTTCCGGCATAACCTCTGCCTTCTATTGGTGCAGCAACATAAACCATATCAGCTTCTTGTCTTCTATTCTGTTGTTGGTGATGGTTAGTGTTACGGTTTTGGTTGTTGTTATTATAACCTCCTTGGTCATTTTCCCATTTTCTTTTGTTGTTGTTGATTTGGTTATCGTCGTTGTTGTTATTGTAGTTTCGGTTGGTGTTGGTGGTATTTCCTCTCTTTACTACTTGTGCCATAAGCTTCTGAGTCACTCTAATAGATTCCTCAATCGTTTGTGGATCAAAAGAAGTCACGTCACCTTGAATAATCTCAGGAAGTCCTTCAATGAAAGCCTCCAGTAGCTTCTCATTATCCGAAACCATAGATGGGCATAACACGGCCAATTCTTGAAACCTTCGAATGTAAGTATCAATGTCATACCCAATAGTTACCAACTCATAGAATTCGGTCTCCAACTTCTTCACCTCATGACGCGGACAAAACTTCTTTGTTACCAAACCTTTGAATTGCTCCCAAGTGAGCTTGAAAGCATTTTCCATTCCCATCGGTGAGCATAAGAGTTCCACCACGACAACGCCCATCAAGTAGTGTACTCGTAGCAAACTTAACCTTGTTATCATCCGGCAATTACATAACAAAACACGGACTCAATTTCTCGAACCATCTAACCATGGCGGTGGCCCGCCGGTACCCTAAACTTAGTGGGATCTCCACTTTTGAAATCCTTATACGAACGACTTCTAACTCCGGACCCTCCCGCATTTCCTGCGGTAGTAGCAAGCCTAGCGGCTTGACTTCCCTCGCAATTCTAGCGGCTTGGCGAGTCAGGCCTCGGCAAAGCAGCAGCCCACCGCTTCCTTTCAATCCTTAGAGCATCGGCTATGCTATCCCTTACTAACTTTTGAATAGCCGCTTGTGTCAATTGGTGCGGCTTTCTTGGCGCGCCATATCTTCTTCAAAATAAAAGGAAAGGTGAGATGTAGCAAAGTCCGATGTCAATAATAAACGCTCCAAAGAGATGTGATAAGAAATGATAAGTTTGAGGTTATTTTTCAAAATGATCGACGGTTTCCCAAAAGATGGGTTATGAGATGTTGTAAGTGCTTCAAATGTATGATGGTTTAGTGACCTAATGTGTGAATAACGTGTAAATTGACATGTTAGTGGTGAAACAAAGGAGTGAGAGTGACTTTGCCGTACTTAAAGGTTTATCTCGGCATTCGACGTTATCGGTGATGAGTCAATTGATGTAAAAATGGAATGACAAGGAATTCTCCACATTAGAGTATGAGGAAATGATAATGGGATGGGTATTTAAGGGCATCCATGTGACAATCGATGTGAAATGAAAGTAAATAACTCGAAAAATGTACGTATAAACCTCATGTAAAGTGAACATGCACTTATGATGAAATGATGAGATGCTATGATGATGTAGTTATAGTCTAGGGTCAATGATGCAACCTAGTTCTCTATAACCAAGCTCGATGTTAATCTGTCACACCCAAATTACATTTTTGCGGTGGAATGGAATTCACAGGGATTATTGTCATAGCATCACAATCACGATTATATTGAGCGACCTAAAGTGTCGTTTGGAAAACACATCGTTTGATTTAATAAAGCAATCGAGTTTACAAAGTGTAGGTCCCAATGAAAATCAACTTGCGAAAAATAAGTTTGTTACAATTCAAACGATGTTTTAAAGTCGTAAAACCCAGTGAGGCGCGTCGTCACGCGACTCTAAGATGTGTCCACATGCATGCCATGAAGTGTATGCCTTAGATACGAGATAAAACATGCTTAAAGCGTCAACACAAAGGTTGAGTGAAATCCATAGGTTTAATTAATTCGTTTGAACACAATAATCGTAGTGTGAGTTAAATTGATTCACACTCATCGTTGAAAACAAAACAGCATTTATTTCACTAAGTTCATGACAACCAAAGCGTAAACATCGCACCAATAAAAATTGGTAATCATCGTTTCATCGCCGCCCTAATAGGTAAACTTGCCAATTTACCTTAATGATTCAAATATAGTGCGCTCTTATTGACCCAGTTAGGGGAAATCTAGCGCACTATATTTGAATCATTAAGGTAATTTGGCAAGTTTACCTATTAGGGCGGCGATGAAACGATGATTACCAATTTTTATTGGTGCGATGTTTACGCTTTGGTTGTCATGAACTTAGTGAAATAAATGCTGTTTTGTTTTCAACGATGAGTGTGAATCAATTTAACTCACACTACGATTATTGTGTTCAAACGAATTAATTAAACCTATGGATTTCACTCAACGTTGGTTGACAGCTTTAAGCATGTTTTATCTCGTATCTAAGGCATACACTTCATGGCATGCATGTGGACACATCTTAGAGTCGCGGTGACGACGCTGCCTCACTGGGTTTTACGTGCTTTAAAACATCGTTTGAATTGTAACAAACTTATTTCGCACAAGTTGATTTTCATTGGGACCTACACTTTGTAAACTCGATTGCTTTATTAAATCAAACGATGTTTTTCCAAACGACACTTTAGGTCGCTCAATATAACTGTGATTGTGATGCTATGACGATCAATCCCTGTGAATTCCATTCACGCAAAAATGTAATTGGGGTGTGACAAGAATTGTATAAACAGATGTTGAGTTTCATGAAACACTGTAAATTCACACTGAAGGCAATAATAGCTATATGTATATCCAAATAATTACAAATGTGAAGTACCTTGTACCTTGGAGTCCTAACTGTGTGACTGTACCTACATTAGCCTCTTAGTATTTTCTGGTTTGGCCTTGGGAGGAAACTAGAAAGCTATGTTTGGTTGTGTAGGAGGTCTATCTCAGTATGGATGTACCATAAAGAAAGGCTTCCTTTTGTGAAGTGTAAATGGTCTTGTAGGGGAGTGTAAGTAGTATGGAATTGAGAGTGGTGAAAGATGACACTTCATGGTCCATACTTTACATTCCCACAGGAGGTAATGGTGGTCATCATGGAGGGAGAGTGTTCCCAAGAAACTGAAGCCTTCTTTGAGAGGGAAATGTAGGTTGCTTTGGCAGAGCCCCCCATTGATGAGTTACGGGTTCCTAGTGATTCCATTCTCTATTTCTACTTGGCTACTGTGGTGGCAGGTTGAGTGGCTTAGTAGGAGTGATGGAATGTAGCTAGATGGTAGGTGCTCTATAAGGTGAATTGATGTATGTATATATGATTTGATTTGTAGAAAATGCTGATGTTTGGTCTGCTGTGTTGTCTGAGATCTGCATCAGACTTGTTGATAAAGTTTTAAAATGTACCTTTTTGAGGGGTCGTTTAAGCCCATATTTGATCACTTTTGTATCCGTTATTACTTAATATCGTTCTCTTTCACTTTTTAGGTATCTTGAAGGCAAAATGCTAGAATGATACTTATTCGGACGAAAAGGCGCGAATATACGAAGAAAATGGCCAAAGTCAAGAATCGAGACACTCAGTGCTTTGAACCGAAGGGACGGCGTCGGTGTTAATCTATGACGCCGTCGCATCACTTTTGTGACTACCAAGAGCCAAATTGCTTATTTACAAGTGACGGTGTCGGGCTTTAAAAGAGTAGGTCGTCGCAACTCGCACGGCCTAGATTTGATCCGACGGCGTCGAGATCGAAGGGACGGCGTCACAAGCATAAGGTGACGCCGTCGCAAGACTAACGTGGCCAAGACGAAACCCTAATGACGGCGACCCGACGGCGTCACAAATTAAAGGGTGACGCCGTCGCGAATGTAATCTTATATATAGAATCCGAATTTTTCAGTTTTCAGAGTGTAGTCTTTTGGAGTAAAAACCTAAACCGAACCAAGGCTATCTTGTACAATATTTTAGGGTTCTAAACCCTATCTTACACCAAGATAAGTGTTTTACTTCATTAATTCAATTATGTCTTCAATTACTTGTGTGTATGCTTGCATGGTCTCCATGTCCGGCTAATTTACTTGTGTGTTTGCTTAGGGAATATGAATCTTAATTATTGAATATTGATTGGTTGTCTCTTATCTTAATTGTTAATGATCTAGTAATGCGATAGGTCATTCGTTGTGTAGTTAATGCTTGATTAATCTTTGTGAACCTTAGACTATAACACCTAGAGTAGTTGTAGGCTAAACCATCCAAAGAGTACCTTAGAGTTAGAGTTTATAAATCCTAGAGATTTTGTAGACGAGACCCTTTGGTAGTTTCAAAGAGTTAGGGATAAACGTAGGGGTGAAAACGAGCCGAGCCGAGTTCGAGCTCGTTTAGGCTCGAGCTCGGCTCGCTTATATATAAAAGCTCGAGCTCGAGCTCGAGCTTGTTTCGAGCCTCACATTTGAGCTCGAGCTCGGCTCGTGAAATTTTCACAAGCTCGAGCTCGGCTCGTTAACACAAGGCTCGACTCGTTAACACAAGGCTCGAGCTCGTTAACACGGTTATACTTATAGAAAATATATATACGTATATATTTCTGGGGCTCGTTTAGGCTCATGAGCCCAAACGAGCCTTTGTATAGAGCTCGGGCTCGAGCTCGATTATTAAATGAGCCCAACTTAGGTTCGAGCTCGGGCTCGAGCTCGTTTAGGCTCGGCTCGTTTGAGCTTTTTACCGATCCGATCCCGAGCTTTTCACGAGCGGCTCGGCTCGTTTCCACCCCTAGATAAACGCATACTGATTCGCTCCAAACGGTCTATCTTTTATTAGTCAACCACTTGTGAGTGGTCAACCATAAAAGTCAAACAGCTCAGAACAGAATGCAATAAAGTCCAGAGGAATATAGTGTATCCCCGGGTCGTTAAGTCCCAACGAGGTGTGAACACTGTAGAACGACTGTGTGTGCTAAAATGATATTGAATATACAAAAACAAGAATCGATTGACTAACACTAGGAATGTGAATAGTAATAGCTCATCACGCCTATGTCGTTAAAAACGTGCAATCGGGAACCTAAAAGCGTAAAAGATATTATTGGAAAATAAGTTTTACACTATTAAATTAATTAATATAAATTAAAAATGAATTAAATGTATTTAATAATGAATTAAATAATAAGAAAATCTAAAATTATCTTAAATAAATAAAATAAAGAATCAAAAATCGAAAAATCAATATGTAATGAATATGAACAAGTTTAATGAAAACAAAACTTACAAACCTAAAAATAAGCAAATTGTGGGCTTATGAGTCCAACAGCTTAAGCTTTTGGCTTCATAGTGGAGTTTAAGCTTGAAATAAGCTTGGAAAAAGCTATAAACAGAAACAAAAGATAAAATAAGATAAACACAAGTCCAATGGATAAATATAAACAATAAAATGGATGTGGTAGTGTGAGCTTAAGGTTTAGGCAGTTAAGCTTTTGAGCTTAACTTGGATGGAGTGAAGGCTTGAATAAGCACAGTATAAGCTCCACACAGAAATAAAAGGAAAAGTAATATAAGTACAAGTGATATGAACAAGTATAAACAAGCATGTGTCTTGGATTTCATCAAATAAGCTTGTAATAAGTTAATAAGCAATTAGTGAGAATCCGAATCTTCTTGAACCATTGCAAGGTACTGGCGATAAGTATAAGCTACTTGCGACCCTAGTAAATAGGCTACAATGGGAAAATTAAGCATAGGATCTTAAAGTTGGGCGATAAGCTCCACAGGAACTAAATCTCACAAGCTTATGATCACTAAGGAGCTTTTAGAGTCATTGGTAATGGTGTAAGTTCACCGAGTTCTCGAACTGCTGAGAATGGGCAAACAACAAGCTCTAAATTAACTTATCAAATGAGCTTATGAGAGCTCAACAAACACCAAACACCGAGTATGATTGGTTAGCCTCACATGAAGCCAAAGATCACAAGCTCAAGTTCAATGAGGAACTTTCCATAAGCTTAAGAGAATCACTCAACCTCCACTGTTTGCTTCAGTGGAAGGAGTTTAGTTGGAACAAAATAAGGGGTGAAAAAGCTATCTAATTAGCTACAAATGTAAAAGCAAGCATAAACATAACAAATAAGCCACACAGGCAACACAAAGCAGTCAAGTGCACAAGCTAGGGCTAAGTCATAAAGCTTCACAAGCTTATGAACTTAATAACTAAACTTGTGCATGTGGCAAAACAAACTATAAAAGCTATAAAATAAGCGGTTAAACATGGAAAACAAAAATAAACAAAATGCAATAAACAAGATTAGCAACAAAGCTACAATATCCTAAAAGCACAGATTATGAAATTAAATGACAAAGACACAGGAAAAATAAATAATCAAATCAAAAACAGGAAAACTAAAAATTTGACTTTTACTTAAAACACATAAGTTGACTAATATGAATTAAGAACTTAAACTCTTGATTAATTAAGTTATAATAAGCTATAAGAACAGAAAGAAACAAAGATAAACAAGATTTAAACAAGTATGCAAGATTCTAGGATCTAACAACCTCACAAAGCTCATAATGAGATTGTCAAGTGTCAAATTGACTTTCTACCATGCTACACCCTTTGGTTAGTATTTCACCGAGTTACTTAGGCCATATAGAGTACATCAAACAATAGCAACCACAAACACAAATTTCTAAACACGGTTTCATTATCAAATCCAAACAACCTTTAAATGGACTGCTTTGAGGTTTTTCAAAGCATAAGACTATGTAAACCAATTTCATCAAATCCAGGGTCACAATGTGTCAAATCGCACCCTTTTAAGCATAAACAAGTAGTCACAAATGTTCAAACCTAGGATTGTCAAAACTAGCATATTGACAAATCAAATGCCAAATCAAACCACAATCAAATCCAAAACATAACAACCTAAGATTACGCTATAATAACACTAAATAACAACAAAGAAACAAGAAAACATAAGAATTAAAGCATGAAAAGGATCAAACGACAAATTGCAAAATATGATAAAAGGGCTTACAAGTGAATCCTCACTGGCGAGAACCATGGCCACGAACACATCCTAAGGCTTTCCACAAAGCTTCTAAACCAAAGGCAATCCACAATTAACCTTGCTCCATGCGGTTTCACCAAGATCACTTTATGATTTTGGATTTTCATTGTTTTTCTTGATTTTTTAGTGTTTTTGAATTTTAAAGACTAAACTTGTTTTAAGGTTTCTAAAAGCTTTAAAACTTTTGTCAGGAGCTTATGTGAGCTTAAAGAGTCCATTAAACAACTTCATAACATGAAATTGAAATGACATGAAAATTAAAGGTAATTAAGCAAAAACTTGAAACTGAAATGATACTTGAAATTGAACTGAAAATAAAGTTTCATTACACTAATTTGATGAAAATACAACATTGAAAGCAATAAAATGACTTGAAATTAAAGAAAGCAGTAAACTAAATTAACTACGTGACCTAGGCTAATCCAAAGGTATTTAATCTAAAGAAAGCATTTTAAATTTTATACTACACGACCAATGGCTAGCCCAAAAGTATTTACACTACATGACTAAGGCTAGATTAGCCGAAGTAACTTCTTCTCTTGCCTCTCCTCTGGTATTTATAGTCATTTGAGTTCCCACCATCTTCCTCGTAAAATCCCACTTTAATTTTTGACCATTGATTGAGCGAGATGATCCTAGCCTTTGAATTCACTTTTGGCGCCAAAAGTAATACTAGTAGATTGAGGCATTACGCAACAATTAATGCTTCTTGTTCACTTGTAGAGGTGGAGGGACATGTTTGGTGGGTTTAGAGGTCAAGTGGTAGAGTTGATAGCAAAAACAGGTATGTGAGGTGAGGTGAAGTGTTTGTGGTGAGAATGCATTTATTGATTGTGGTGGTATAGGTGAAAGGATGGTGGAGAAAAAGGTGGTAGCAGTGGAAAAAACCGAGCAAGGTGGAGGAGTGGTTTTGACCGGATATTATTTAGGGACCGATATTTTAGTGGAAGTATCTGTGAAACGTATGCCTTCAAAGAAAACCATCGTTGCAAGATTATATCTTGGCGAAACCATTGATTCGCGAGAATCACAATAAACTTCAAGAGAAACCATCATTATCGCAGAATCAAACTGTTTCAACTCTTTTGTACTGATTCACATAAAACACATTTTCATGATATTTGTAACATTTATAAAGTCATTTGTGTGTTTTTGGCTGTTTTTGTGGGTTTAAACAATATAAAATATATGTGTATTTAGACACATATCACATACCCTACGACCTTAGACACACAACGTGATTAAAAATAAGGACGTGACAATTCAACCATCAATAGGAGATAATTAAGGAGTAATACAACCTAAGTAAACACATATTTAAATCATCATACGAGCACACAATAATTAGACATAGACTACCCTCACCTTAGTTAATTAGATAATTAGATAGTAGAGTAATCGGTAGAAATACCAACCCCCCAAATCCAAACCCCGAGATTCGTACTTTTCCATTTCCTAAAAACATAAAAGATAAAAATAATCTTCTCAACCCCAACCTTAGCGTAGTAACTTCTCACTAGCATTCCTATTCCCTAGAGAACGATATCAATTCACGTGGCTTACCCTAATACTACACTACAACGATTAGGTTCATTTGCCTAGGGTGTTGAAAAACTTGCTCGACGAAAAGGAAGTTCCTTTGACCCCGAACGCTACTGTAAGCGTATCAAGTTTTAGGCGCCACTGGGGAATAGAATAACTAGTTAGTAGTCCACCTCGTTTAGGTTTCTTTGCTTGATTCCTATCAAGTAAACTTTTTTTCCCATTTTTAGCTTTCTCGTAGTCTATCCCCCTTCTTCGTGACCTTTGTTCGTAACCCATCACTTTTCATCATGGAAGGTGATAACCCCCCTCAAATCATTGTCCCGCCAAGAGACCGTACTCTTGGTGAATACTCCAGACCTAGCCACCAAGGTTATAGGAACACCATTGAGCTTCCCGACCAAGCCCAAACTATGGCCCTACGATCCGACACCATCCGGTTGGTGCAAAACGGATGTGCTTTCCATGGACTTCGTTCCGAAGATCCTAATCAGCATCTTAAGGATTTCCTTAAAATTGTCGATTCCATCGACCTTGATGCTACTACTCGGGAGACCACGCGTCTGCGTCTCTTCCAATTCTCTCTACGGGACCAAGCTAGTAATTGGCTTGAGCGACTTCCCGCCGGCTCCATCTCAAGTTGGGATGATCTCACCTCTCGCTTCCTTGCTCAATTTTTCCCACCAGGGAGAACCACTAAGCTTAGGAATGATATCTTGATGTTCCAACAACGTCAAGGTGAATCTCTCTACGAAGCATGGACTCGATTCAAGGACTTACTTCATAAAGTCTCTCATCACCGCATTGATCTTTGGCTCCAAGTACTAATCTTCTATGATCATGTCAACTTCCCCACCAAGCGATCCATTGACCAAGTGGCCGGTGGAAAACTTAGTGATCTCACCGCGGAAGAATCATGGGGTATAATAGAGGACCTTGCTCTTTATGACAACGAAAGTTGGAATGACCCCCGTGAGCTGCCCAAAACCGTTAAGGCAATCTCCTTGCCTCCAATTGACTCACAATATTCCGACCGTAGGATGCTCGAGCTTGAAGATCAAGTAAAATTCCTAATGAGCTCCTACGAAAATCCTAAGTCTTCACGCCATGTGAACAAAGTTTCTTCCTCGTGTGAGCCGTATAGTGATCCTCATAACACGCCAAGACTTGCACCCGATTCCCGAACAAGCTTCCGTTGACTACGCATCCTCGCATTAATGGAACGGGAGGAAGATTCCCTACAACACCGGACCTAGGACTTTTAATGATGCCCGATAAGCATGGAAGGGCAAGCCCGACTTCTATTGGGGACAAACCAAAGAATTCACTTCAATGATTTCTCATGGCCCCATCTCATGGCCCTAACCAACAAAACATTGAGGGATGTTGCAACACCTAGTCGCATCCCAAGAAGCTCAATAGCTAAGCTCTCGGACCGTTTTAACCAACAACAAGCCGAGATGGATAGGAAGATAGATAACCTCTTGAAAGCCATGACCAATAGTGATAGGAAGGTTAATGCTATCTCAACTCCCGAGCCTTCCGGTGTAGAGATTAAGGACCCAAGTAAGTTAGCTAAACACGTTCAATTCGTCAATACCATCACATTAGTGAAACCTAATAGAACAAATGACGAAGAGGACCATATACTTGAGGATAATGAAACAACCGAGGAAGTAGATGAAGTAGACAATGACTATTTCAATAAATTTCCTACGGAAGAAGAGCTATCTTGCCACCCTCACTTAGTGCGTGACCTCCGTCACATGTATGTTAGGAAAAGCCCTAGAATCAAGTTTGGGAACCCTTGGAATCTTAACATACCATGTTGCATAGGACACCTTTTCGTGGCAAAGGCCTACATTGACCGCAAATCACCAATAAATATAATGACTAGCACCTACTATAATTGGGTAATGAAGAAGCCTATCCCAACTAGGCAAGACCCCGATAATCCTAGGGTTAGGTGTAATTTTCTTGGTAGAATTAAGGGATTGCCCGTTTATGTAGGTAGTTTCACGTTTCCTACGGACTTCATAATTGTGGATGATATTAGCAGGCCATAGATCCTAGCTTGTCCCACGTTATTCTAGGAAAACCTTTCATAGAAAACACCGGGATGACTTATGATCCCTCATTAGGAATAGTGCGATTCAAGGATGAGACCGATGATGTAGCTTACCAAATTCCGTTTAAGATTGAGCAGTTTTAATCACTCTTCAATGATGAAAAGGAACTTAAATTATCGGTCTATTATAGGAATAATGAGGATAAGGAAAAAGGAGTAGATTATGTTATGGCTAAGATTTTCGGATTCTATAAGGATTGCTTGAACTTAGGACCGAAATATAGAACCAATTGGGGAGAGGACGACCTCTTAGAAAGGTGCATCATAGGGCACTCTTACAACATGGAATCCCCCAATAGAGACCGTCATGAGGACGGAGATGACGGTAATGAAGTCACGTAGGGGCACGACTACGAGTCTAGCTACAAGACTCATAAATAAAGAAAAGCGCTTCGTAGGAGGCAACCCATGCTTAATTGTTTGCTTGTTTTTGTCATATATCTTTTATTGATTGCCTTTTCTCATGTTTAAATTTGTAAAAATGCTTTATTTTGTTTTTAACCTCGTCTTAATCACATATAAAGGTATTTTACATAAAGGATAAGTGTAGGGAGGATTACACACGTTTTCAAAAAAAACATAAACATGAGAATTTTAATTAATAAAAAGATATACATGTGTGTTTGTTCGAGTCAAATGCTTGTATCGAGTCATAATAGATGTTTTGCAGGAAATTTTTCCAGATTCTAAAGATGTAAATTTTCCGAATGTTTTTCGAAAAATCGCACCCGCTTTTGTCAGATAACTGACGGCGTCAGATCGCAACTGACGGCGTCAGATCGCAACTGACGGCGTCGAGAAGGAGCAAAACAAGCGATAACTTTTCTCGTT
The DNA here is from genome assembly GCA_022545495.1 of Chrysanthemum lavandulifolium. Classification (NCBI taxonomy): domain Eukaryota; kingdom Viridiplantae; phylum Streptophyta; class Magnoliopsida; order Asterales; family Asteraceae; genus Chrysanthemum; species Chrysanthemum lavandulifolium. The sequence continues at coordinate 266,802,596 of CM040240.1, forward strand.
TTACGAGCTACTTATAAATTTTGGAATTTTCGGTCTTAATTTTCCGAAATTGCAGAAACATCCATTCCACAAGCATTATATCCTAGTTTAGTAGAGTCTTATATATATTATTAACGCCGATTTTACGCGAAGGTTTCGTTTGTTTTCTTTAAGTGTGCAGGTTTTATTTATCAAGAAGAAGATACATAAGGTTGGAAGGAGCTTTTCACGCATACATTCTTCTTGGAAAGGATTTAACCAATACTTCACACACGGATCCTACCGAGCTAATCAGGGGAGTATTAGTTTCTTTTGTTTTTAATTACCTTCTATTATCATAACTTTGATACTTTCGGGGAACATTGGGGACAATGTTCAGTTTAAGTGTAGGGAGGGAAAATAAAACGGGAACTTTGAAACTATGCTTATCCTTGATTATTTGCTTTGTCAAATTGCATTTGCGTAATAAACCATGAGAAGATGTCGGTTAGGGTAATTTTGGCACCAAATTTAAATTTTTTCATGACATATAGGAGTGGGCCATTAGTCTTAACAAAATCGTCTCACGGATAGGAAGTTATATGACTAACACAAAAACCCTTTACGACTTAAATTCCACCCAAAATGTGAGGATCACCCTTAGATTAGTAGGAATTAAAGCATTCATCTTTAATGCTTAGAGTGTGAACCGGTAGTATATTAGATTCTAGAACTTGTTTTGTGATGCATCCCGAGATCGCTAGTAAGACTACACTTGTGTAGTTAGGAATAACTAAATGATAAGAGGCATTAGGATAACCCTTGTTTGATACCCATAATATAATTACTTCATCCACATCGGTTGAGTAATTCCCCACACCTTTATGTTGTACTCATCTTTAGTAAACGATACCCTAGTTAACCCCTCGAGCCTATCTTTTCGCGGTTCTCGTGATGTTTGGTTTTCCGAATATCAATGAAGAGCATTGTTTACACCCCACCCCAAATGTACACCCAAATCGCCTTAGCCTACCTTGTATGCACTCACTTTTAGTGCATTATTGTTATCACACTAAACCCTTAGTTCAATTATCGAGTTGCTTGCATAAGTTGCTAAGTCGAGTCATATCCTTTGTATACAGTTTTGGGACGATTGGGACTCATGGGAAAAGTTAAATATTATGAAATGACGGGAAGGGAACGTTAATTTCAAATTCCCTTTATTTGCGTAATAATGTACTCCAAGTGTTTTGATCTTTTCAATTCGGGTCAAATTAGTGTTAGAGTAATAAAAGACTCAAGTGTAGGGATGTGCCTATAAATCTCTATCATTTTGATGTTATCGTAGAGGATGGTAGAGTAAAAGTGTATGAAAAAAAAATCAAAAAAAATAGAAAAAGAGAAAAAGAAAAAAAAATAGAGTGTTGAAAAAAAAAAACATACGGGCTACCATCCTACATCTATCTTTAATTTATGTTTGTTTGTTTCAGTTATCTAGAGTCTAGAGTGTCGAGTCTTGGCTTAGCAACGCCATTCTTCGTTTGCTTGTAACATAAAGATTTTTGACTTGCCACCACTAAATAGCCTATCCCACCAAACCCTTTGTTTCCCTACCGTAAGACTAACGTTACAACCTTTTAAAAGACCTCTTTGATAGTCTTTCCTAGGTGCTTACGCCAAAGCGATGGAGGTTTGATCTAGTCTCAAGCCTATGGTAATCTATGTACTAGGACCGGTTAATGAGTGTTTATCTTCCATTTCCAACTTGTTATATTTCATATACACCCGAGAGATGTGAGTACCCAAACACCCCATGTGAGGTGCTAGTATGTAATTCCGTGCTTGTTAAGACTTTCTTGGGCTTATATGTGTTGTGGATTGTTCAAAACCAATGCTTCATGACCCCAACTTATAAATTAATTGGCTAAAAGCACATTTGCTTGAGGACAAGCAAATACCAAGTGTAGGGATATTTGATAAGGTTTTAAAATGTACCTTTTTGAGGGTCGTTTAAGCCCTTATTTGATCACTTTTGTATCCGTTATTACTTAATATCGTTCCTTTTCACTTTTAGGTATCTTGAAGGCAAAATGTCGGAATGACACTTATTCGGACGAAAAGGCGCGAATATCTGAAGAAAATGGCCAAAGTCAAGAATCGAGACACTCAGTCTTTGGGCCCGAAGGGACGGCGTCGGTGTTAATCGCGACGCCGTCGCATCACTTTGTGACGACTCAAGAGCCAAATTGCTTATTTACAAGTGACGGTGTCGGGTTTTAAAAGAATAGGTCGTCGCAACTCGGGCGGCCTAGATTTGATCCGCACGGCGTCGAGAGGCGAAGGGACGGTGTCACAAGCATAAGGTGACGTCGTCGCAAGACTAATGTGGCCAAGACGAAACCCTAATGACGGCGACCCGACGGCGTGATAACGCTACACGCGTCGTTCGGGGTCAAAGGAACTTCCTTTTCTTCGAGCAAGTTTTATAACACCCTAGGCAGTGAACCTAATCGTTGTAGTGTAGTAATTAGGGTAATCCACGGGTATTGATATCGTTCTCTAGGGGAATAGGAATGCTAGTAGGGAGTTACTACGCTAAGGTTAAGGTTGAGGAAGATTATTTTTTATCTTTTTATATTTTATGAAAATGGAAAGGTACGAATCTCGGGTATTGGATTTGGGGTTGGTATTTCTACCGATTACTCTACTATTATCTAATTATCTAAACTAAGGTTGTGGAGTCTATGTCTAATTAATGTGTGCTTGTATGATAGTTTAAAGATGTGTTTATTTAGTTTGTATTACTCCTTAATTATCTCCTATTGATGGTTGAGTGTCACGTCTTATTCCTAGTTGCGTTGTGTGTCTAAAGTTGTAGGGTATCGTTTCTCCCTAACTCTTGAACTTACCAAAGGGTCTTGTCTACAAACCCAGTGAGATTATAGACTCCTACTCTAAGGCGCTCTTGGATGGTTTAGCCTACAATTACTCGGTAATTATACTCTAAGGTTCACAAAGATGAATCAAGCATTAAGTACACAACGAATGACCTATCGCATTACTAGATCATTAATCAACTAAGATAAGAAACAACCAATCAATATTCAATAATTAAGTTTCATACTTTCTAAGCAAACACACAAATAAATTAGCGGGACATGGAGAACATGCAAGCATACACACAAATAATCAAAGACATAATTGAATTAATGAAGTAAAGACTTATCTTGGTGTAAGATAGGGTTTAAAACCCTAAAATCTTGTACAAGACACCTTAGGTTCGGTTTTAGGTTTTACTCCAAAGACTCTCCACACAAAGGCGAAAAATTCGGATTCTATATATAAGATTACAATTGCGACGCGTCACTTTATGTTTAGTGACGCCGTCGTGTCGCCGCCATTAGGGTTTCGTCTTGGCCACGTTAACCTTGCGACGGCGTCACCTTATGTCCGTGACACCATCCTCTTGACTTCCGACGTCGTCTGGATTGCATCTAGGCCGTCCGAGTAGCGACGGCCTACTCTTTCACAACTAGGCGCCGTCTCTTGAAAATCTGAGTTTTGGGTTACGGCCGTCACAATAATTTTGGGACGGCGTCGCATGTCTTTTTGACGCCGTCGCCTTCTACTTTCAACAGCGTGAGTGCCTCGATTTCGACTTTGGCCATTTTCTTCATATATTCGCGCCTTTTCGTCCAAATAAGTGCCATTCCAAAGATTTTGCCTTCACGAGACCTAAAAAGTGAAAAGGAACGATATTAAGCAATAACGGATACAAAGTGATCAAATAAGGACTTAAACGACCCTCAAAATGGTACCTTTAAAACCTTATCAAATATCCCTACACTTGTTATTTGCTTGTCCTCAAGCAAATGTGCTTTTAGCCAATTAATTTATAAGTTAGGGGTCATGAAGCATTAATTTAAAGCGGTCCACAACACATATAAGCCCATAAAAGTCATAACAAGCACGGAAATTACATACTAGCACCTCACATGGGGTGTTTGGATACTCACATCTCTCTCGGGTGTATAAATGAAATATAACAATATAGGAAATGGAAGATAAACACTCATTAACGGTCCTAGTACATAGATTACCATAGGCTTGAGAATAGATCAAACCTCCATCGCTTTGGCGTAAGCACCTAGGAAAGACTATCAAAGAGGTCTTTAAAGGGTTGTAACGTTAGGCTTACGGTAGGAAATAAGGGTTTGGTGGGATAGGCTATTTAGTGGTGGTAAGTCAAAATCTCTATGTTAAATGCATACGAAGAATGGCGTTGCTAAGCCAAGACTCGACACTCTAAACTCTAGATAAGCTAAATAAACAAACATAAATTTAAAGGATAGATGTAGGATGGTAGCCGTATGTTTTTTTTTTTTTTTTTTTTTTTTTTTTATCACTCTATTTTTTCTTTTCTCTTTTTCTATTTTTTCGATTTTTTTTTTTTTTTTTTTTTTTTTTTACACTTTTACTCTACCATCCTCTAAGATAACATCAAAATACTAGGGATTTATAAGCATATCCCTACACTTGAGTTTTATTACTCTAATACTAATTTGACCCGATTTGAAAAGATCAAAACACTTGGGGTACATTATTACGCAAACAAAGGGAATTTGAATTTAACGTTCCTTCCGTCATTTCATAAACTTTAACTTTTCCCATGAATCCCAATCATCCCAAAAGCGTATACAAAGGATATGACTCGACTTAGCAACTTATGCAAGCAACGGATAATTGAACTAAGAGTTTAGGGTGATAACAAACATTTGCACTAAAAGTGAGTGCATAAGGGGTAGGCTAAGGCGATTTGGGTGTATATTTGGGGTGGGGTGTAAACAATGCTCTTCATTGATATTCGGAAAACCGAAACATCACGAGAACCGCGAAAAGGATAGGCTCGAGGGTTAACTAGGGGTATCGTGTACTAAAGATGAGCACAACGCAAAGGTGTGGGGAATTACTCAACCAAGTGGAAGAAGTAATTATATTACGGTATCAAACAAGGGTTATCCTAATGCCTCTTATCATTTAGTTATTCCTAACTAAACAAGTGTAGCCTCACTTGCGATCTCGAATGCATCACAAAACAAGTTCTAGAATCTATTATACTACGGTTCACACTCTAAGCATTAAAGATGAATGCTTTTAATTCCTACTAATCTAAGGCGATCCTCACATTTTGGGTGGAATTTGGGTGGTAAGGGTTTTGTGCTAGTCATGCAACTTCCTATCCGTGAGGCGCTTTTGTTAAGACTAATGGCCCACTCCTATATGTCATGAAAAATTTTAAATTTGGTGCCAAAATTACCCTAACCAACATTTTCTCATGGTTTATTACATAATCACAATTGGACAAAGCAAATAATCAAGGATAAGCATAGTTTCAAAGTTCCGTTTTTATTTTCCTCCCTACACTTAAACCGAACATTGTCCCCAATGTTCCCGAAAGTATCAAAGTTATGATAAAAGAAGGTAATTAAAAGCGAAAGAAACTAGTACTCCACGATTAGCTCGGTAGGATCCGTGTAAAGTGGTGGTTAAACTCTTTTCCAAGAAGAATTATTGCGTGAAAAGCTCCTTCCAATCTTATGTAACTTCTTCTTGACAAACTAAACTCACACACTTGAAGAAAACAAACGAAACCTTCGTAAAATCGGCGGTAATAATATATATAAGACTCGATTTAAACTAGGATATAATGCTTGTGGAATGGATGTTTCTGAATTTCTAAGAAAATTAAGACACGAAAATTCCAAAAATTTTATAAGTAGCTCGAAAACGAGAAAAAGTAATCGATGTTTTACTCCTTCTGGCGCGTCGGTTGCAATCTGACGCCGTCGGTTATCTGACAAAAGCGGTGCGATTTTACGGAAAAATTTCGGAAAATTTACATCTTTAGAATCGGAAAAATTTACGCAAAACATCCATTATGACTCGATACAAGCATTTGACTCGAACAAACAAACATAAATATCTTTTAGTTAATTGTTATTCTCATGTTTACGTTTCTTTTGAAAACGTGTGTAATCCTCCCTACACTTATCCCTTATGTAAAATACCTTTATATGCAATTAAGACGAAGTTAAAAACAAAATAAAGCATTTTTACAAATTTAAACATGAGGATAAACAATTAATAAAAGATATATGACACTAACAAGCAAACAATTAAGCATGGGTTGCCTCCCACGAAGCGCTTTTCTTTATTAAAGAGTCTTGTAGCTAGACTCATAGTCGTGCTCCTACGTTTTCCTCCTCTTAGAAGCCCATTCAATTATCTTAACTCTGTTCTCATCACGAATATATTCAGGGCCCAATTCTAGACAGGCGGTATAGGGAACCTTGTCCTTCCAATCAACTTCAAAGGCCGGAATGCTATCTACATCTAACTCATCAATGCCCTCAAACCTCTTATTTTTGCAGGGCATTATATATTTAACACATTCGGTCTCATTCGAGAAATTGACTATTCCTTCCTCTTGATCATAAACCATCTTAGAGTCCTCAATAAATGGTCTCCCAAGTATCACATCTCCTAAAACTCCATCAATAATGCCCTTCACATTTTCTAGGATCATGAAATCACACCTATATGTGAAGTTCCCTACGAAGACATGCAATCCCTTAACCCTCCCAACATAGTTACTCACTTTCCTAGGGTAAAGGGGTCCTCATAGGTCCTAAATTTTCTCTCATGATCCAATTGTAGTAGAGCCTAGACATTATGTTCATGGGTGCTTTATAATCTATGTAAGTGTGATCCTATATAAGTAACCAATCATGCACGGTATTTTGATATTTTTAGGGTCACCACTTTTATGCATGGTTCGAAGGCGGTCGCGGAAGTTAACTACATTATAGTGATAAGCGCTTTCCTTTCCATTAGGGTATGAATCGAAATACTCCTAAGTTCCTCCTCCTCCTTACTTAGTCCATAATCTCCAAAACCTTATAATCTCCTTCTACAATTTCATCTTCGAATCACTTGAGGTTGAATCACTATCTAAGGTACCAGTGGATTCCTCAAGGGCTTTTCAAGTGCATTTTCAATTATCCTATTAAGTTTCTTAAGCTCTCCAATTTCACTAACAATGCGAGCTCGGAGTTGGTTGGCAAAGTTGGATCGAGTGGTGGGTATTTGTTTGGTGGTGAGCGTTGTTTGGTTGTTGGTTATCGAGTGGTGGTTGGTTATTATTCTCCATGATGAAGAGTGATGGGGTTACGAACAAAGGTTACGAAGAAGGGGATAGACTAAGAGAAATCTAAAATAAGAAAAAGTTTACTTGATAGGAATCAAGCAAAGAAACCTAAGCGAGGTGGACTACTAACTAGCTATTCTATTCCCGGCGTGCAAAAAACTTGATAACGCTACACGCGTCGTTCGGGTCAAAGGAACTTCCTTTTCTTGAGCAAGTTTTATAACACCCTAGGCGATGAACCTAATCGTTGTAGTGTAGTAATTAGGGTAAGCCACGGGTATTGATATCGTTCTCTAGGGAATAGGAATGCTAGTAGGGAGTTACTACGCTAAGGTTTAGGTTGAGGAAGATTATTTTTATCTTTTATATTTTATGAAAATGGAAAGGTACGAATCTCGGGTATTGGATTTGGGGGTTGGTATTTCTACCGATTACTCTACTATTATCTAATTATCTAAACTAAGGTTGTGGGAGTCTATGTCTAATTAATGTGTGCTCGTATGATAGTTTAAAGATGTGTTTACTTAGTTTGTATTACTCCTTAATTATCTCCTATTGATGGTTGAGTGTCACGTCTTATTCCTAGTTGCGTTGTGTGTCTAAAGTTGTAGGGTATGCGTTTCTCCCTAACTCTTGAACTTACCAAAGGGTCTTGTCTACAAACCCACTAGAGATTATAGACTCCTACTCTAGGGCGCTCTTGGGATGGTTTAGCCTACAATTACTCGGTAATTATACTCTAAGGTTCACAAAGATGAATCAAGCATTAAGTACACAACGAATGACCTATCGCATTACTAGATCATTAATCAACTAAGATAAGAAACAACCAATCAATATTCAATAATTAAGTTTCATACTTTCTAAGCAAACACACAAATAAATTAGCGGACATGGAGAACATGCAAGCATACACACAAATAATCAAAGACATAATTGAATTAATGAAGTAAAGACTTATCTTGGTGTAAGATAGGGTTTAAAACCCTAAAATCTTGTACAAGACACCTTAGGTTCGGTTTTAGGTTTTACTCCAAAGACTCTCCACACAAAGACGAAAAATTCGGATTCTATATATAGATTACAATTGCGACGGCGTCACCTTATGTTTAGTGGCGCCGTCGTGTCGCCGCCATTAGGGTTTCGTCTCGGCCACGTTAACCTTGCGACGGCGTCACCTTATGTCCATGACGCCGTCCTCTTGACTTCGACGTCGTCGGATTGCATCTAGGCCGTATGAGTAGCGATGGCCTACTCTTTCACAACTAGACGCCGTCTCTTGAAAATCTGAGTTTTGGGTTACGGCCCGTCACAATAATTTTGGGACGGCGTCGCCAATAGCTTTTGACGCCGTCGCTTCTACTTTCAAAGAATCGTGAGTGCCTCGATTTCGACTTTGGCCATTTCCTTCATATATTCGCGCTTTTCGTCCAAATAAGTGCCATTCCAAAGATTTTGCCTTCACGAGACCTAAAAAGTGAAAAGGAACGATATTAAGCAATAACGGATACAAAGTGATCAAATAAGGACTTAAACGACCCTCAAAATGGTACCTTTTAAAACCTTATCACGGCCACAAATTAAAGGGTGGCCGCCGCGAATGTAATCTTATATATAGAATCCGAATTTTTCGGTTTTGAGTGTAGTCTTTGGGTAAAACCTAAACCGAACCAAGGTTGTCTTGTATAGTATTTTAGGGTTCTAAACCCTATCTTACACCAAGATAAGTGTTTTACTTCATTAATTCAATTATGTCTTCAATTACTTGTGTGTATGCTTGCATGTTCTCCATGTCCGGCTAATTTACTTGTGTGTTACCTTAGGGAATATGAAACTTAATTATTGAATATTAATTGGTTGTCTCTTATCTTAATTGTTAATGATCTAGTAATGCGATAGGTCATCGTTGTGTAGTTAATGCTTGATTAATCTTTGTGAACCTTAGACTATAACACCTAGAGTAGTTGTAGGCTAAACCATCCAAAGAGTACCTTAGAGTTAGAGTTTATAAATCCTAGAGATTTTGTAGACGAGACCCTTTGGTAGTTTCAAAGAGTTAGGGATAAACGCATACCCTACGACCTTAGACACACAATGCGATTAAGAATAAGGACGTGACAATTCAACCATCAATAGGAGATAATTAAGGAGTAATACAACCTAAGTAAACACATATTTAAATCATCATACGAGCACACAATAATTAGACATAGACTACCCTCACCTTAGTTAATTAGATAATTAGATAGTAGAGTAATCGGTAGAAATACCAACCCCCCAAATCCAAACCCCGAGATTCGTACTTTTCCATTTCCTAAAAAAAACATAAAAAGATAAAAAATATTCTTCCTCAACCCCAACCTTATCGTAGTAACTTCTCACTAGCATTCCTATTCCCCAGAGAACGATATCAATTCCGTGCTTACCCTAATACTACACTACAACAATTAGGTTCACCGCCTAGGTGTTGAAAACTTGCTCGATTTAAAAGGAAGTTCCTTTGACCCCGAACGCGCTGTGTAAGTGTATCACTTGTATGTGGTCTTGTATAGTCTATCAGATTAAAGAAGTTAGTATTCTGCTAGTATTTGATTTGGGATTTGTCCAAATCATTATTGTTAATAAAAATAAGCCGTAAAAACGTTTATTTATATTTTACGATCTTTTAATGTTTTGTCGATAACAAACTTAAAATCATTTTAACGAAACAAATAAAATACGTAAATGGTTTGAGCCAATAGTTTACTAACACACTTACGTTTTCACATAAAACACCAAACAAGTAATAGTGTTTTCATGATTTAGTAATACATATGTACAACAACTAGTGTTTACATATTGGGTAAACATATACATACTTAGTATGTATTATAATGGGTAATATAATAGGTAGAAGTCTAAGTATTTGACCCATTGACTAAATACATTGAATGTAGTTGGGTAAAACCCAAAGTACATAACCTATACCCATGGAGCATAACCCATAACCCATTGCATGACATCATGCATAAGTCATAATGGGTATTATCCATGACCCATGGAGCTAACCCATAACCCATGGACTAGATGCATTGCATCTGCTAGATACATTGTATGTATTTGGATACCCATGGTCCAAAGTCTAGGACCCATAACCCATGACCCAAAACCCATGGGCAAATAGGAGCGTCCCACGGTTCCCCCAGTTTACACTGGACGGATCCCTCAAGTAAGGGATCCGTGGGATCCGTGGAACATTAGCATGTTTTCTTCTATAAATAGTGAGCAATTTCTTCATTTTAGGTTGCCACTCCTACACATACTTTCACCTAGTATTGTAAACTTTCTAACCTCATATCCAAAGGATCTTTCTATATAGTTTGTGTTTGTTTTTGTGTGATTCTCTAGGTTCCTCTTAAAGGCGAGATCACCACCTCTTGAAGTCGAGCAAGCTCAAGTCCATGAGTTGCCATGCTTCGTCATCATCAAGACTACTGAGGTTCTCTTGTTGATAGTTCTTCCATCCTCATTAGAAGTGTTGTGTCAAAGTCATTAGTGAAGGACTTCAAAAGGGTCAAGACTAAGGCATTAGTGAAAGGTGCTTAACGTCCGTGTCAAAGGCATTAGTGAAGGATGCCAAAAGAGTCAAGACGAAGGCATTAGTGAAAGGTACCGAACGTCCGTGTCAAAGGCATTAGTGAAAGATGCCAAAAGGGTCAAGTCAAAGGCATTAGTGAAGGATGCCAAGGGTGTACAATCGATATGGTGTATTGATGTACAGATAGAGATAGGTTGTATCTAAGGATTTTGATATCCTTGAGGATGTTGTAATAAGGAGTTGGTCTCCTTTGGGATAGGTGTGGTGTAGTGTTGGGTAGTAGTTCCTCCTTTGTAATGGAACTCGGTATCTAGCCTTGTACCGGATAAAGTGTAGGCGACGTAGTGATAGGTTTGGTTCTACCTTGTGGAAGAACCCGGTGTCTAGCCTTGTACCAGAAAAAGAGTAGGCGACGTTGTGAAGGCTTCTCCGCCATAAGGACTTGTGTCGTGTAGTGCTAATGAATTCTCGAGTAGGTGACTCGGGGAGTGAAGTAGGGCAAGGAAGGTGTCCTTGTAGCCGAACCACTATAAAAACTCGTGTCGTGGTTTTTTGTTTCTTACTCCTTACCTTTGCATTACATATTTCCATATCTATCTATCAACATCCAACATACACATCTGAATAGATTGACATAAGTCGATCTAAACATTTTAAAACAAAGTTTTAATTGGTAAAACTATTCAACCCCCTTCTAGTTTTCCACAATTGGCATCAGAGCTTCGTTACCAAGTTTCTTAGAGTATGTTGTACTTTAAAAACTTGATACGATCCGTATATGATTGAAAACTACAAAGAAGGATATTTTTTTAAACAAATTGTTTCTTTTATGTTGGATAGTGATAGATTATTCTAACATTTTCTTTTTAAGAAATCTTCTTGTTAGGATCTCTCTAAAGTCTTCATTTCTATTCAAAGAAAAATGAAGTCAACCTTCAAGGAAGAACCTAAAAGTAATCGCAACCTACTTATACTAAGTACAACAGATTACTTTAAATGCTCATGAAGTATTTCGGTTTTATGGTCTCCATTAACCATATCAAGAGTTTAGAGGTATGTTCACTTATCCACAAATTAGCTAATTTACGTTTACATGGATATGTTGATATTATTTCATTAACTTAGACGTTAATAATTTCTAGTCTCTAAAAAGTCTCTTTTCGCCACTTTCCCGACTTACTCATCATCGGGAATAGTATTCCTCCTTGATTTTCTAAAGATTGTCAAACTAACGCCGCCATCACAAATATATCCTTGATAGTTAACCTATCAAAACACGTTGACCAAACATCTATTCAATTAGGAACCTCAAAGCTATTTTTGTTCCATAAGCTAGTGTATAACTTATTACAAAAATAACACCAAACACCCTCTTTCTGTCCACAGTAGCCGAATCCCACAAGTTGTACTAGTCGGATCCCAATTACAAGGGATTCGGGGAAACCGTGTGATGAAACCAATTATCGTTTTTCAAAACCAATTATGCTCTTTTCCTCTCCTCACAAAACACAAAACGACCCAATTGTCGCTTTCATCTCCATAGGGCTTCACATCCTCAAGCATCTCCTTCTAGAACATCATTGTAAGTAATTACACTCATATGTTCTACTCTTCATCATCCTCATCCTAGGGTTTATGGTTTTCAATTTTTTTTACATCAATTGATGAAATTAGGTTTTGCAAAATTAATCACTAGAAAAGGTTTCACATAACTAAGATTCTATTGTGCTTACAACCTTGTTAATACAAATCAAAACCATAAACCCATCTCAACAAATTTTACCTAATTGGAATATTTGTTTTTCTAGGACCAACCATGCCTAAAGCTACCCAACAAGACCACCATGATACCGTCCACTACCTCACTAGATACTATTGAAAAGAGGGGTTTTCAAAAACCAATCGTAAAATCTTTAAATGACTTGAAAAATGACTTATTCACGAAGGTCGTGCGGTCAAGGAATGTTTCCTTGAAAATAACAACATTCGTCAAGTCTTCTCGGCAATCAACTTTGATTGTCTCCTTGATATTGATGAACAAATTTGTCCGATTTTCATCTTTGAATTCTACAAAAGCGTTAGGATCATTCGAAATAGTGATGATAGCATCTCAATCGCTTTTATCATCAATAATCAAAGCCTTACTCTACCCCTCAACACATTTGCACAAATCCTCCGCATTCCTTGTGAAGGAATTTGTATGTACTCCTAAGATTGGGCAATATCCACTCAATCCTTTGAACTAGATTCCAAACCAATCTACCGCACTCCTCTTGATGATCCCGCAATTGTTCGAGACACCATTTTCCAAATTAGAGCTGACCAATCTCGCTTCAACCGCAACAAAGAACTTATTCACTGTGATCCCTATGAAATGGAACTCTTCGAAATGCATACCATCTATAGAAAGTGGGAAGAAATTCTTTGGGAAAATGTCATTAGTTTGGTCGGAAACAAACACCATCCAAATGATGTCTTGTCCAAATGATATATTGCCTCATTCACCAAAGGCCATTTAATCTTGCCTATTACATGGTGAAGAGAATGGCCGGTGTATTCAAAGTCGCCAACATGGTACTTCCCCATGGTATGCTCCTAACACGACTCCGTGAGTATGTTAGTGCAATGCAACCTTCTCCTATCAACGATGATCATTTTCTTGCCGATCACGTCATGGTACCACTCACCAAACAACCCTCTAAACGGTTCATGGTTAATGGAAGAAGACCTCGGGCTCTCCTGGACTCCTCGAAAGAAGAAGAAGAAGTAAATGTCAACCATGTTGCCAACGTCAACTTGGACCCCATAACCTACTTTGAACAACTTCCAACTCTTCCAAACGAGACCGAAGAATTCAAACAATTGAAGGGTATGATCCAATGCCTAACTAACTACGTCGTGAAGTCGGGAAAGAGGAAGAGAAAAGATTGACAAAAGAGACATTAGGATTATGGTTGTTTTTAGACATATTGTTTATCATTTTGCAATGGATGCTTATGTTTGTGAATGGTTTATCTTGATTGTTTGGATAGTTTCACTACTTCTCTTATTTATGTTATGGTTTATGAGATATTTACTTGTTTTGATGCTCCTTTTTAGTAGAGACTAGTAGCAATTCGTATGATTAGTATAGTGCAAAAACTGCACATTTTTCTGTGATGCTTCTGATCTGCAGTTGCCGGATCCCTCTAGTTGTACTAGACGGATCCCTCCTATTAGGGATCCGTGGGATCCGGGGTGACAGAAATACAATGCAGACCCCTACACATCAAACCAGCCCACTAGATCACTTCACACTAGCTTAACATAATGCCTTAGGACCACTTAAGTCTTCCTCAAGCTCAGTAAGCTTCGCACTCACTCATAGCTCATTTAGGATCACACTCAAAGTGCTTTTCAGTTTATCATTTCACCAAAACTCATCATCCTTCTGCTCCTATACTCACACATCATCTTTCACATGTCAACACATCTAGTTTTATAAATCTCTCAATTTTAGCAAATTGATTTTAGTCATCTCTACCTCAAAATGGGTAACAAAAACTAGCTTTTCAATTCTTATAATTTTTGAGGAATTTTCAAATTTTATCCCAAGTTGCCATCTGATCTCTAGGGTCATTTAACATCACTTGACACTCTCAAATCTCCTAGTGTCATTCTTGATCACCCATTGGTGGTCATAAAGTCCCGTTTTCCTTCCGTGAAAGGCAATCATTAGCTACCATTACTCATTAACCTTGATCATTTAAGACACATTTCATTTAAAACACTTAAGAAGACGGAGACACTCAAGATGTATAGGTATTAGACTCTACAAACATCATTTTCTTCTTTTCTTGACTGCTGATAGCCGAATCCCTAGGATTAGCCTAGACGGATCCCTCATTGGAGGGAACCGGCTGGCAGATTCAGCAAATCCTAGCTAAAACAATCATATCAAGCTCTCCTTTCTAACTTTAACACTCCATCTTGTCTTAATTAAACTCCTAGATCATTGCAAATCTGTAGTTGACCCTTGTGCATGCAAATCATCACATTTCAAAGGATCTTAGTGGCTTAAGTCTTTAATGCACTTCCCAAATCCTTCCTTTTATAAGTCATCTTGTTAGAACTTCTTAGTCACCAACTACAACTCTATTCTCAGCATTTAGAAACCTTTACATCACTAATCTTTAGTCATTTCATCATGAGGAAAGCTCCTAGTGCTAACTCATCCACCAAAGGACCACCTAAGAAACTTGCTCGTGTTGTACACGAAATTTCTTCAACCGAATCATCTCCCGTTAAATTCGCAAATGCTAGGATTTCTCTTCCACCAACTCAACCAATCAAACCAATACCCAAAAGGATTGTTCCCGCAAAAATATCATCGCCAAACACCACAATTCCTCCTAAACCAAACACACCCATCTCCACCCAACCATCACCTTTGGTTCCTAGAGCCATATCATTTACCACTTCACATTCATTTCTGCATCTCTACAACTTGGAGGACTTGCCTCCTAGGCCATCCCATCCTCCACCATTGCCGACACTCTCTTCAATAGAAAAGATTATGCAACAAAACCAAGGTGTTGAATCAACACTTGCACCGGTATCTTTTTCTCCATTTCCCTCAAATGGTCCATTTTGGATTATGAGGAATCATCAAAGTCAACCACCCGACCACATGGAGGTTGACACCTCTCTCCCTCCACCATCATCCTTTGTTGAGCCATCATCGAATGTGCCTCCGCCAATCCCTCCTTCTTTTGAGGATCCTCAACCCTCCTCACTTGATCCTCCACATCAAGCCACTCCATTTATACCACCACCTTTTCCGAGCCATGACATAGATTTTTATCATTGTCAACACGTTGAAGGCTTGATACATGAACTACGTGAAGAGCAACGTTTCATGTTTTATCACCTCCTCAAACGTTTTGATGAGGTCAACAAACCTAAACAACCGTGAACTTAAGGATTCAAGTGGTGTCCTAATCTTAAGCTCAACTTAGACAAATTTACGAATCCCAAGTCATGTATCTTTCATTTTCTTAGTTTTTGGAGTTATGTACATCATTTCTCTAGTTTATTAAATGAAATTACATGTTATTTGCCATATTATCTTGAGAATATGTTTGTTGCCTTGATACATATCTCATTTTGATGTTAACATCACTTGTTACATCACCATTGCTGTCTTATGCTTACAAACAGACGAATCCCTCAGTTTTGCCTAGACGGATCCCTCCAAAGAGGGAACCGTGGGATCCGTGCAACAGAAGACTTGTTTACTACTAATTTGAGTGTTATTTGCAGGAAATTATGCATTATATACTTGTTTTCTAACCTTTGTTTTGTAGATTTTCAGTATACACATGAAGACTTTGACACCCTTAGCTAGGGGGAGTTTCGTGTCAAAGCGATACATTGCAAAATAATTTGCAATATAATTCACATTAGGATTACATTACATGACATTCTCTTTGCAAAGTTGCAATCATCAAGGGGGAGCATATTCGTCACAAAGACGAAACCATTTACAAACATAGTTCCAATGCACTAGTTTAGTATCTCTTCCTACTTGACGACCTCACAAAGGGATGGACTCATCAAGGGTGAGCTAAGTCGAGAATACTTCTCCTCAGTTACTCTCTATTTTTCATATTTTTTCTTTTACATTTTTTTTAAAACAAGGTGTTAGTTTCTTTTCGACGCACTTTTTGTTTCGACAAAAAGGGGGAGAAGAGAGTAAAAAACTCCAATTCAAACTTTTACGAATTTTAGTTTTTCCTTAAAATTATCTTATGTTTTGTCATCAACATAAAGGGGGAGATTGTTAATACAAATAAGTCGTAAAAACGTTTATTTATATTTTACGATCTTTTAATGTTTTGTCGATAACAAACGTAAAATCATTTTAACGAAACAAATAAAATACGTAAATGGTTTGAGCCAATAGTTTACTGACACACTTACGTTTTCACATAAAACACCAAACAAGTAATAGTGTTTTCATGATTTAGTAATACATATGTACAACAACTAGTGTTTACATATTGGGTAAACATATACATAGTTAGTATGTATTATAATGGGTAGAAGTCTAAGTATTTGACCCATTGACTAAATACATTGAATGTAGTTGGGTAAAACCCAAAGTACATAACCCATACCCATGGAGCATAACCCATAACCCATTGCATGACATCATGCATAAGTCATAATGGGTATTATCCATGACCCATGGAGCTAACCCATAACCCATGGACTAGATGCATTGCATCTACTAGATACATTGTATCTATTTGGATACCCATGGTCCAAAGTCTAGGACCCATGACCCATAACCCATGACCCATGACCCAAAACCCATGGGCAAAGAGGAGGGTCCCATGGTTCCCCCAGTTTACACTGGACGAATCCCTCAAGTAAGGGATCCATGGGATCCGTGGAACAGTAACATGTTTTCTTCTATAAATATTGAGCCATTTATTCATTTTAGGTTGCCACTCCTACACATACTTTCACCTAGTATTGTAAACTTTCTAACCTCAGATCCAAAGGATCTTTCTATGTAGTTTGTGTTTGTTTTTGTGTGATTCTCTAGGTTCCTCTTAAAGGCGAGATCACCACCTCTTGAAGTCAAGCAAGCTCAAGTCCATGAGTTGCCATGCTTTGTCATCATCAAGACTACTGAGGTTCTCTTGTTGATAGTTCTTCCCTCCTCGTTAGAAGTGTTGTGTCAAAGGCATTAGTGAAGGATGTCAAAAGGGTCAAGACGAAGGCAGTAGTGAAAGGTGCTTAACGTCCGTGTCAAAGGCATTAGTGAAGGATGCCAAAAGAGTCAAGACGAAGGCATGAGTGAAAGGTGTCGAACGTCCGTGTCAAAGGCATTAGTGAAAGATGCCAAAAGGGTCAAGTCAAAGGCATTAGTGAAGGATGCAAAGGTTGTACAATCGATATGGTGTATCGATGTACAAATAGAGATAGGTTGTATCCAAGGATTTTGATATCCTTGATGATGTTGTAATAAGGAGTTGGTCTCCTTTGGGATAGGTGTGGTGTAGTGTTGGGTAGTAGTTCCTCCTTTGTAATGGAACTCGGTATCTAGCCTTGTACCGGATAAAGTGTAGGCGACGTAGTGATAGGTTTGGTTCTACCTTGTGGAAGAACCCGGTGTCTAGCCTTGTACCGGAAAAAGAGTAGGCGACGTTGTGAAGGCTTCTCCGCCATAAGGACTTGTGTCGTGTAGTGCTAATGAACTCTCGAGTAGGTGACTCGGGGAGTGGAGTAGGGCAAGGAAGGTGTCCTTATAGCCGAACCACTATAAACACTCGTGTCGTGGTTTTGTGTTTCTTACTCCTTACCTTTGCATTACATATTTCTATATCTATCTATCAACATCCAACATACACATCTGAATAGATTGACATAAGTCGATCTAAACATTTTAAAACAAAGTTTTAATTGGTAAAACTATTCACCCCCCCTTCTAGTTTTCCACAATTATTGTGTTATCCATTTGATGTAATGTTTGGAAGTTTATTAATATAATTCACCTTTGCACAGAAAAATGCATTTAATGATTTGAGGCATAAAGAGAGAAAGCTTTTAACAAAAACTTGAGGTTTATCAAGTCTTTGTAAAAACCTATACAAAAAACTTTTGATGCAATGCATAAAAACCTCTTTGAAAAGTTTTTTGAAATAGTAAAAAGCATTTTGTTGGTTTTTCCATTGCGAATGCTCTTACGAAGGACATTAAAGAGGTTTGTTGAAAATGTTACTTTTACCTACATGTTGTTTATAGAGTTTTTAAAATGGATCCTTGTATATCTCCTTTTGTTCTCTTGTTAGCAAAGGTATTCGCACAAAATGATAAGGTTCAAATCGTACTAGTAACACACTTTTGGCAGTTGATTTAGAAGTTCAAAAACCGTGAGACGGGATCATCTGAGGCAAAAAATTTCCTCTTAAATTACCCTAATATCTTATTTATTTGGTAGGAGTACAATGATTTTAATTAAGAGTTTAAATTAGACGAGCTACTTAAATCATGCTCCAAGACTAAACGAACTTTTGTAACTAACTTAAGAAGAGAGGTGTTAGTTTTATCATGTGTTTAAGTCTAGTCCTTATTGGTTACGTAAAGAGAAACACATTTGAATAGTCTTATAAAGCTAATTTAACTATTTTGACTTTTGTTTTACTTTCTTCCTTTTTTGCTATCGTCTTATAAGTAATAAGCTTAATGGTTAGTTTTTGGTTAGCTTATCAATACTACTTATAAAGCATTTAGACACTTTCCTCATATTTAATTTTTAAGACTTCCTAAATAGATTTTAAGCAAATACAAGTCAAAAACATAATTTACAAATATGTAAAGCATAAATCAAACTAAAAAAACTATTTCTTACATCCAATTAATACATAATTTAAAACTCACTTCAGTAATTAATATAATTATCTAAGCACAATGTACAAATACATTAAGCTTCCATATTAATTTTTTAAAGCACAGTTTACATAAGCATAATTTACAAGTATTTAAAGCCTAGATAAAACTAAAAAAATACTATTCAACACATACAATTAGTACACTATTAAAAATACCCCTTCACCAAAATATACAACTATTTAACCATATCCGTTTTCTTTACCCGGGTTTTATACACGTTTTAGAGCGAATTAATTTATTTAACCTAGTGGGTTTTTTTAGCAAAATTAAAAGGTTTATCTATTTCATTATTTCTTTTAATTTGTTCTTTCATCCCCTCTAAAAATCTCATAACCACCATCACAGTGGCTATTCACCAACACCGACCACTTTGGCTATTCACCACCCCTGACCATTGTGGCTCTTCACCACGAAACCCATCGCACTTCCCTCTCGCATAAAGAAGCAACAACAACACTTCCATCAAATAGCCCATCTCAAGAATCTAATTCAGCAACTAATATCCACAATGTCAGAAGATTCAATCCTTACAAGATGCAAATTGTTCACAAGAAGAGCTTAGTCAATTGCAACCCAATGTAAAGGTGTGTCTTAAGCAGTTAGATATTTTAGATATTTATGTTAGTTAAAGTTAGTTTGTTGACTTTCAAGTTTGACTTTCATTGTATCTTGTATAAATATTGCACTTCCAACCTCATTTCATTTAGTGAGAAAGTTCCCACAATGATTCTCTTTCTCAAATTCTAGATGGTATCAGAGCATCATTTGCTCAAATAACTTCGACCACCAAACAATCTTCGGCCACCACCTAACAAACTCAAATTACCAAGTTTACACCACAAATCAATTCAATTTCTCATCACAACCACAATAACATCAATTAAACAGATCAAAATCAACAAAATCACTCAATTTCATGAATAATCGTTTTTCAGGCCAAAACTCACATATTTTTTAACTGTCTGTTGCCATTAAAAGCTTCAAACACCATGACTATTACAACAAATTATAACAATTCATCATCAACAACACCAATCACAAACACACAGATCAATATGTAATGACGCTATTTTCTTTAGATCTGATATCTTAACACGTGTTTTGTTGAGTGAAGGTGATGATGACGTCAACAGATTAGTGTTAACAGGTTTTTTTTATTGTTTTATTTTTTTGATTGGTGACGGTGCGAATGATTTTCGGTTGATTTCTTCTTCATTTTATAAGTTTGTTGGTTTGGAGGTGAGGGGTGAATTGTGGGATGTGGAAGGATTTTATGAGGTTTGATATTTTGGTTGGCGGGAATGGAGAATATATTTTTGTTTAAACTTTAAAGTTGCATGTGAGCTTATTAGCTTATTTGAATTTGGCTTATATTTTATACATATTAATTTTTGGCTTATTTGAAGACTTGTGGACTTTTAATACGTTATAAGCTTGTTTTGTCATACTAAGCTCATGTAAGCATAAGTCTAAAAAAAATGGTGTTTATGAAATACGCTGAAAACAAATAAGCTCGTAAGTCCAACATAAACTTAAAGAGACACCTCTTAGATTATAAATGCATTTTTTTAAAGTGTTTGATAATCAGTTAGAGTGAATTTTATTATAGTAAAATGACATGAAAGTGTTCATCATAATATACGAAATACTTTTAAGTAATTTGTCAAATTACAAGCTATGCTTATTTAAAAAAGTTTATTTTCATTAGTTTGAGCTTATGAAAGTTTATAGTCTTTATAGAAGCTTCTAGTACTTTTGTGACGAACAAAACTCAAGCTAATTTTAAAAGTTCAAAATCTTATAAGCTCACATAAGCTACTTCCCAAACACACTCGTAAAAAGGTGTAATGGCCGATAGGTGTTGCTAAAGTTGAATTGTGAAGCTTATACAAAATGGACTTGAACATTTTCTTTTTAAACATGTTCAGGTAACTAGATAGAGCTATAATTTATGAATGCAAAGATGAATTTGAAAACAAACCTATCATAAACATTACTTTTACTTAGGCGGGAAGTAATGGTCATCAAACGCACCATTTTCACGTCAACGTCATATCACATTCAGCACACCACCAAACACGTGTAATGGTTATCACCAAACCAAACACATAAAAATACCCCCTTTATACATACATACCCCCACGCACACAAAAGAAAAAGAAATAAAAGCGCAAACGTTTGGAGGTGCATACCACGAAATCAGTGCCAAAATGTGAGGACCACGCGTGAGAAAGGGGAGGGGGTGGGGGTAATGGGGTTGCCACGTGATGGGTCACCACCAAGTAGTAGACCACATTCCATTACCACCAGTCTTATAGGTTTACAAGTCTTTAATACAAGTTATTATTAACTTGTGTGTAAAACAAAACTTATTTTGTAACTCAATGTGCTGAGTAAAATTTAATAGTTCTGGACATGGACGAAAGTGTGAGTTTTATTTCATAAAAGTATTTTAGCATACCATACCATCACAAAAGATAAATATGGTGACCAAAACACTAAATCCAATATCTTATCTATTTGTATTTGTATTATATATATTTTTCTGCTATTTTTTAGGATGTGTTTGGTACGTAGATGTAGTAATCGGGGAATCCATTCATTCCTTCATTTAGGGTGTGCTTGGTTCAAACTCGATAATGGGAAAAGGAAGTGCAATGGTAATCTAAGGAAAGGGAACGGGAAAGGAATCCATGCCTCCTAATTTATTAGGTAATGACCTATTATTCACTATTGGGTAATGGGTCATTGCATTATAATCAACCAATCACTTTTTTTCATTACCTTACCCATTCCTCACCTCCCAAAACCTTCTACCAAGCGCGCCCTTAGTTGTTTGCTAAGATATTTTGTAATGATATTTGAGAATGACAGTCCGTTTGGCTTGTAAATAAGTATGGAATAAGAATTGAATTGGTAATGGTTTGAAAGAAAAGTTGGAAAGAGAAAATAGATTATTATATAAAATTAACTTTTGTTTAATAAATTTGATTTTTTTTTAATTAAGACAATATTTAAAGATAAAAAATAAAAGACAACAAAAATAAAGGCCTCACCTTATGTGAGAGAAAGAGTCCCACTCTTTGTTTTGTAGCTCATTTTTCAGAGCATAAAAATATGAAACCGACATATTACCATTGGTTTCATGGATTCCTTTATCTAAATGAATCATATCTATTTTCAAACCAATCCCATCAAACAACCTTCTTTATTAGCTTTAATTCCATTCCGTGAATCTAAATCCTATGTAACAAACGGACCCTGAAAGTTAATAATTGATGGTAGTAGGCTATTGTGGGTAGTAGGGGTGAGCAAAACCGATCAAGAACCGAACCGATCCGATAAAACCGACAAAATCGAGAAAACCCCGAACCGAACCGAGTAACTTCGGTTCAGTTCTCAGTTTCGGTTTTACTGATTTTCGGTTTTTGGTTCGGGTCGAAAACTCCCGAAAACCTAGAAAAACCGACTAAAACCGAGCCGAACCGAACCAAGTAACTTTGGTTCGGTTCTCAATTTGAATTTTTTCTTTTTCCGGTTTTCAGGTCGAGTCGGTTTTTATCGGATCGGGTTTGACCCGGTGCTCGCCCCTCGTGGTGGGTAGTATATGATCATTCTCTTTCTTTTGGTGAAGTGTTGGTCCACCACTAGTACAACAAAAACTAATTGTCTATGCCAATATATGCTAGTATATGTATATGTGTACTTATAAAGAAAAAAACAATTGTGATGAGACCCATAAAACCTTTATACAAAAAACCCTCCTTATCAAATCTATATCCATAGTGAATACACCAAATGCACCCGTAAAAAAGGTGAAAAGAAAAAGAAAATATAATATACACAAGTTACTGTTATGGATCACTTACCAAACACGAAAAAAGAAACAACCTTACAATTATGGATCACTTGTTGACATGTTCAATGAATTTCTAATCAATTTCTTTTTGACCCACTGGATGATATGAATGGAACCAATTAGATTAGAACCATGTCAAGACCAGTCCCATTAACAAGCGTATCCTACAAAATGATCATAACCTTTTGAGTTATAGCATCCTATCCACATGAGAAAAGATTAACTATATAACCAACTGAACAAATCAAGCTTCACAAAAGTCCTTAATGTTTCGTTTTTATTTTGGGATATACACTCTTCCATAAATCTGTTTTGGTTGACACATTTCTGGGACAGAGAGTAGGTGCATTCATCCAAACATGATTTAAGATTATGAACCTCGGGATAATTAAGTTCTATTGACAGCTAATCAAGACTCCAAAGCCTCAAACTTTTATTATGCAACTCGAGTTGAGCTTCTATTAAAGTCGGAGTTTGAGCATAGAAAATAAGCTGGCTCAACTTAAGCTCTGATCAACCGTTTCGAGCCTTATGTAAATTGAGAATTTTGTTATATCTTTTATTATTTCTATATGAATTTGATAATCATATATAATAGTAGTAGATTTGATTGTCAAGATATTTGTGTTACTCATCAGATATGATCAGATTCTATATTAAGACCTGAGCGATTTATATGCTCATTCTACAACGTGACCCGAGTTTCAGTGTTTGGTCCTCAGAAGCCCCTAATATTTTATTATTTCTAATATGTCTTTCATTATTAATCTGTTCTGGTGACACAACCCCACGATATAGATAAAGAAAAGAGCATTCCTCCGAACAGCTAGCTCAAAAAACTGATCCCTAACGAGTTCCTCTTAATACCATATACCATAGCAAATTTTACAGCTAGAACCCGGAATTCACTAGAGCCAGACATAATTTAAAGTGCTTGACCTTCAACAATGAAACAATTACCCCATAAAGTCGACACAATTATGTTTCCAAGCATGTCCTTCAATATTAAAGAATCTGTTTTAGCGTATCACCGCCATTCTCCCAAGTTATTAAGGAATAAGGATGACAGGGTCGTATTCTATGCTTATAAACTCATCCGTATAACAAAATGTCGAACTGCTGATGTGAAATTGAGGTAAATAGCATAATTGCCAATTCACAAATCGAACCGTCGAATAACTTCCGAATTTTCCTAGCCAAAATCTAACATTACGCATCGTACTTCATGTACACATAAAAAAAGTTCTGGACAACATTCCTAACCCAAAACATAACAACCTGGCTTACCTACCTTCTAGACAAAACAGAAACATAACATAAACCATACCTTTTCTTTTCATCAATCCAATAATCCAAACATACTTCCAGCATTCTTAACCCAATTCCCACAACTCTCGGCCTTTAAGTGCAACCAAAGTTTCCTATAATCGGCACTTTGACTAAACAACAAAAGTGCAGTGTCGTACATTGGGTCTTGTGCTACCCATCCAATTTTGTCCAACTTTTCAATGCAAGCGCCCATATCATCTTCTTTATTTTTCTCCATCATCATTCTCGTCAATTTAGAAACATTTTCTTCAAGTGTCTCCAACTTTTTAAAGCAAGCACCAACATCATCTTCTTTATTTTTCTCCATCATTTTCGTCATTTTAGAAACATCCTCTTCAAGTGTCTCCAACTTTTTGAAGCCCACAACATCTTCTTTATTTTTCTCCATCATCATTCTCGTCATTTTAGAAACATCTTCTTCAAATGTCTCTAACTTTTTGAAGCAAGAACCTGCATCATCTTCTTTATTTTTCTCCATTATCAATTTCATCATTTTAGAAACATCTTCTTCAAGTGTCTCGAACTTTTTAAAGCCCGCATCAACTTCTTTACTTTTCTCCATCATCAATTTCGTCATCTTAGAAACATCTTCCTCAAGTTTCTCCAACTTTTTATAGCAAGCATCAACACCATCTTCTTTATTTTTCTCCATCATCGTTCTCACAACTTTAGAAATATCTTTTAGGACGGCTGAGATGTTATCATTGCTTGATTGACATTTTCGCTTTTTGCTTTGAGTTAGAGAATGAGAAGAGGAATTTTGTGTTGAATCCGATGGGTTTTGCTTTAAAGCTGGTGGTTCTTCTCCATGATGGGTATCATCAACATCTTCATTCAGATCAGAATCAGCATGTTCTTGATCTGAAATTGGGGGCACAGATTTTTCCATTAAAGGGGTCTCGTTATAAGGTAGTGGTTTTGGATCACCTATAATGTCACATTTGCTACGTATCACATGAAGGTCGTAAACATACACAAAACTGCAAAAAAAAAAAAAAAAAAAAAAAAAAAGAAGATAAGCAGAACTGACTATCCGAATGACCAAGGCACAAAAGTGCACACAACACCAAAATTTTGATCAAGTTTACTACGAATCAACACCACCCAATCCCGCTGAAGCCGTAAAATAAGATAGTAGAGTAATAAATTAAAGGGAGTGATATATATATACGTACGAGGTCAAATTGTTGGTGATAGATGAAAAATCAGTCAATTGAACAACGGAACATTTCTGCAACTGCTTTAATCTAATCATCTCATTAACCTTGTGAGTAATAAAACCATCAACGCAAACCGAACCATCAGACAACACAATACTGTACGGTTGCTTGTCCTCTTTAGAACGTACCGGAAGACTTTGAATATCAATCACTTGAAGCACCGGTTTAGAAAGATCATTCTCTATACATTTACCGGTCACTATCTTCGATATTGCCCCTGAAGTAAGATTTACCGCCATTATTTTGTAATTGATCGTTTGGTATTTAATTTGGGGGTTTTTTAAAACAAGCCCTAGAAAGAAATGAAACTAAAAAGTGGGGGGAATATAAAGCCACAATGTTACTTTTTTAGTATTTAGATTAAAATACACTGTTTGTCCCTAAACTTGGCTGGACGGATCGTGATGGGACGAACCTCGCCTTTTTCATCGCCACAGGTCTAAACCTTGGCCATTAAATATCAGATTCGTCCCTTGACCAATAACGCCTATGTCAACGTCTCTTTTCTGTTATTTATTGGAGGGTATTATAGTCCATTCACATTTATAACTCAACCTAGTTAATTTTGAGAAACGGTTTACCGTATACCATCTTGATCGTTTCCCTCCTTCTTCACACAACCCTCACACACACTTTAACAATGGCAGATAAGGAGCTTACTTGTACATATGTAATTGATGAGATGGTAAAATATGTGAAGGAAAAAATATGGGGATACTTGGTTAAAAGAAGATGAAATGTCTGATGAAATGTTTGATGATTTATGCAGATTTGCGAAAGAAGCTCAAGTGATGAAAGGTTAGTCGGGTTTTTTTTGTATTTGTATTATTGCCATTTTAAGGGAGGAGCATAAATAACTCCAATTTATTTGACAGAAATCCGAGCGGTGTCAGAATCTGTCAAAAAGAGGGATTATAGCAAGCTAAAGGTATCTGACGATATAGTTGACTATGCCATGGCTACTTATGGGAATAAGTGGGATATAGGAGATGACATTGCTGATGTGATACTTGAAGACTTGTGGGAAAAATATGGGAATAAGGAGTCTGAGAAAGGTTAGACGTAAGAGTTAATGTTTACAAGCTAAGAAAGTTGTAATGGGTCAACTCTGATTAATTCTGTTTTGTCTATCTTTCCAGATACTAACGTGAAAGGATATGAAGTTGATGTCATCATTATTTCAGACTCATCTGATGATGAGTGTGGGAACATGTCTTCTAAGACCACTAATTTGAAAGGTTCCACTTCCCAAGCTTCTAAGACGTCCAAGGCTTCCGCTCCCAAAGTTGTACTTGGTCTTGTAGCGGCTGTGGGATGCTCCGGCACAAATAGGAATGAGTGGTATGTGCCTCCCCCTAAGGACCTCAAGTCTCCCCCCATGAATAAAAAGCCTCCCATCAAGAAGATCACCTGTTATTTTTAGTTGTTGATGTAATGAAGATGTATATTTTTTGGCTGATGATGGTTACTGAAAACGATAGTTGTTAACATGTATATTTTGCTTCGTATGGTGTAATTAGGTGGTGGTGTAGGTATAATTTGAAAATGTTGTTTTCATTTTGTGGTTTGCACTCGCATATCCAGTTTATGTGGGTGTTTGGGAAAACCGATTTTGACTTATAAGGTCAACAAACCAAATTATTAGAGGAACCACACCGAATTGTTAGTATTTAAAATCTCTTTTGTTTGACTTATAAAGTCAACATATTCAAATTGTATCCAAAATTCAATTATTATAACAAAAGAATCACACACATATCAGTTAAGCTACATTTAGACTGAAAGACAACATAGCATTTCTTGCTAGGAATTCACTGCGTTAGTAGGTGATCCATTTGGTCTTTCAGTTGCAGTTTATTTAACCGGTGTTTCTCTTGAGCGTTCTCCATTTGGTATTTCAGTTGAAGGTGCTTCACTTGGTGTTTGGCTTAGGCGCTCTACACTTGCTATTTCAGTTGTAGGTGGTTCACTTTCTTCTTCATCACTGCCCAAGGATGCACCAACAATAGTAGGTGCAGAAATATGTAGACCCATCACATATCCAACACTATCTCGTGTGGTTGTGTTTTCCCTGGTAACACCATCGCTACCAGTATAAGATGTGTTTTCCCTTATCTCAAGACACACTGGAAAAACATACCACATGAAAGCTCTATAAGGTGGACGCCTAGCAAAAAAGGTCAATCCAGCCCTGTTTTCCCTTTGAACCCAACAATCAATGCATACCATTTGAGAACCATTTTCTACATCCATGGTGATAATATGTTAGTATGATAAACAATTGCTGACTTAAGATGTATTATATAAGTAGAAGGGAGTTGTGGTTGTTGAACAAGTAGATAATGAGTAAAGACAACATAAATTCTTAAAAGCTAGTAACGTCAACAAAAAAACAAAAACATGTTCAAACATAATATTGTCGATATTACAAATGGCTAGAAGAGTAGAAGCCTACAACCTTCGAAAACTGCTGGAATTTGTGCCTTTCAGAGCGTGAATTTTATCCAGCACATATGGATGTCTTGGATATAACTCTTCCACAGACACTCCATAGTAAGTCGCCTCATACTCTGCATCTTCAAGCCAATTTTTCCTCTCCCATTCCTCTTCAATTCTTTTTACATTCTCTCTCTTCCAAAACTACGGAATGCTTCTTCATCCAACCGGATCGCTTCTTCATCTTCCTCCAAATTTGTGTTCTTCTTCTTGCTCATAAAGAGCATCATAAAACTCTTGTTCCATAGTCTTCCTTATATCGTCTTCATCCATCCACTACAAAAGTAATACATTTGCACATCAACTAGAATGTAAACACACTAGAACAATCGTTATACAAATGACAATTAAATGAATACTGTTGCCTTACGCCATCACAATGCCTTTTCTACCTCGAACCTTACTTTCCTTTGTTGGTTTTGGTACCTGATCCTTGTGACAACTAGACTTATTATGTCTAACAGTTTGACAATTGGAGCATTTAATCTGTTTACGAGCTCTAGATTTACCCATTTTGACTCAATTTCTCTGAAAGGGTTGGGTTGATGTATTTGAATTCAAATTTGTGGTAAAATGTGAGAATAAAGTGCTTGCTATAAGTTAATGCAAGACAGGATATGGGACTAAAACTTGTGTCCCCTATACTCTTAATCTGTTTGAGCAAGGACCATAGTTCTACCAACACCCAATACAATCAAAACCGATATAACAACTCTCTTAGACGAATACAACAATTAATAACATAATTAACAAATTAAAACTGTAACCACTCGTAAATTTCCCTACAGATTTTTCGCGACTATATTTTTTTTTCTCTTTCGTTTCGAACTTTAAACACGACAAGTCACGGGATATTTTTCCACCTCGACCTCGATATTAAAAACTTTATAAAATAAGTATATAAATAAACCTTTATATTTTTATTTCTCACCAGGCCTTTTAACCGAAACCTGATCCACACCTTATAATATCTTCTTGAGCTCGCGTGTTCAAACCAATTCAACCCAACACCTTTAACTAATCATTTGGGCTTAGCCTTTTATTTTCAACACAAGCATACCCCATTTATATTTTTGTAAAATAAGTTGACAAGTAAATTGGAAACTTGTGACTAGCGAAGCAGTAAAGCAAAACCCACATCAACTTTGTTATTCTATGAGTGCATGTGCATGTTGGTATCAAGTGCAACGAATGGCCTTTTTCTTTTGTGACCCCACGATCAGAAGCCAAAAACGTAAAACAAACCGAACCACTTTTTTTTAATCTCATTATAAGTAGCACATAGGTATGATAGGAAAAGTAGGGGACAAGTCTTTTCTTCTTTCTTTCCTTGTGCAGCCAACGAAACCCAAAAACAAAGCAATATACACAAGCCTACCTAAGCCCTCTATCCTATTTTAATAATACAAAATATGGCAAGTAAAGTACTATGTTTCTGTGAGACGTACGGCGTGACCCCATCAAACATAAAACGAAAGTAGCATCAAACCTTGGTCAACATTTTCACTAGCGTAATGCACTCCAAAGTACAAATGTTTGTAGACAACAAAGACATTTGACGTTAAAAAAAATAAAATAAAAGATATAGCAAACAAAGTAATTATGAACCGACTAAAAACAATAGAGCATGAAATATTAAGACTATAGACTTTATCCATTGATTAAAACATTACTCTACCTAATATATCACTACTACACAAACAGGTTTTTCTCACAGACTTTTACCCACAGAAAATAATCTGTGGGAAATTTCCCACAAATTACCTACAATTTACACACCAAATTGTAAAACAAAATTTCTGTGGGAAATCAGTCAAAGATTTTCCACGGATTTCCCACAATTTACACATCAATTTGTTGACCAAATTTTAGTGGGAATTCGGTTGCAAATTTCCCACGGATTAGCGACAAAATTCACACTAATACTGTTGACCGGACTTCCGTGGGAAATATGTCGCAAATTTCACACATATTAGCGACGGTCATAAGTCAGTGGCAAATCTGTAGCTAAATTACCCACGAATTTCACACAATATTATTTAATGAATATATGGTTTAATTAGTGGGATAGTTACCACTCATTAACCATAATAAATATTGTTTTTATGTTTCTTTATAATTACAAAATCTCATATTACAATCTATGTCTTAACATGGTTTATTAGTTGCAATTATATGTGCATTCGTATTTATTTAGCTATATGTCTGTGTGTCACAAGTGTATATGAATATATGTATAATAACATGTTTGTGTAGACACGTGCTTTATGAATCATTGTATATCTATTAGCGAATGTACATACGCATTGTAAGTAGATTTTAGCCTTCATTGCACTTTTGTATGTCTAGATATATGAATGTGTACATTTGTGAATGTGTAAGTATGTCAAAAACATAATAGATGATTATGTTCGTGGGAAATCTGTTGGTACTTTCCCACAAATTTCTCAATGATTTGATAAATTCGTGGGAAATTTGTGGGTAGTTACTCACGAATTTTGGAAAACATGTGACATATAAACTATTGTATATGTAATATAGC
Organism: Chrysanthemum lavandulifolium; assembly: GCA_022545495.1. NCBI lineage: Eukaryota > Viridiplantae > Streptophyta > Magnoliopsida > Asterales > Asteraceae > Chrysanthemum > Chrysanthemum lavandulifolium. The sequence continues at coordinate 266,833,226 of CM040240.1, forward strand.
TACATATGCGTTTATTCCCACATTATCTATCTTAATATGCATGCTTTGTTAGTTTTAAATATATGTGTCTTCATATTTATTTAGCTAGTTGTTTGTGCGTCACAAGTGTATATGAATACATGTGTAACATGTTTCTGTAGGCACGTGCTTTATGAACCATTGTATATCTATTAACGCATGTAGATAAGTATCATAACTTTATTTTAGCCTTCATTGCGCTTTTGTATGTCTATATATAAGAATGTGTACATTTGTGAATGTGTAAGTATGTCAAAACATAATAGATGATTATATTCGTGGGAAATCGGTCGGTACTTTCCCACAAATTACCCACCGATTTGATAAATTCGTGGGAAATTTGTGGGTAGTTACTCACGGACTTCCCACAAAAGATATTGTTTTTGTGTTTTTATATACTTAAACATTTCCACATTACTATCTATGTCTTTTTATGTGTTTTTATTTTCATTTTGTACGTGTTTGCTTATTAGTGTAGCTATGTGTGCGTATCACAAGCCTACGTGTTTATATATATAATTTATTCTTCACAATCCTTAGTATCCCTTCTTAACTTTTGGAATTCAAATTTGGTTTTCAGTTCGATTCAACATAATTTAAATTCGATTCGATTAGGTTTTTGATTTTACAGTTTTTTTAGCCAAACTAATCAAATCAAGTAAATCAAACAATATGATAACCGAACCGATAAATACCCCAAAAATAATACATAGGGGTGTTCATCGGTTATCGGGTTATTCGGTTCGGTTAATTTGGTTAAAAAATTGGTCAAACCAAATCGAACCGAACCAAAAACCGAATTTGAATTCGGTTCGGTTTTTTAGTTGACCCGAATAACCTGAATTACACCATTATATATATTTTTAAAATTTAATGTTTGGCAAATAAAAAATTATTTCAAGAATAAAAAATATATTTTTTATATTAAGATAAAATTTGAATGGTCTTTTTGCATATATAAATATATAAAAAGTACATACATTTATGTAAATTCGGTTTTCGGTTCGGTAGCTAAAATCAAATTCAAACTGAAAAAAAAAATATGTATATAAAAAATCTCTAGAAGACTAAAATGTCTTCACTAAGTGTACAATATTAATAAGGTAAAAGCGATAAACACTTTATTTACTATTATTCATTGATTTGTATGATTAAGTAGTTTTTTTATTAGTAGGTTATTGTGTACATGAAACCTATTTGCTATCTTTATTCTGTATTGATTTGGAATCATTTATGACTTAAATACGTGATTCATGCATGATTTTTTCGGATGCGGTTTTTGTATATTTATTAAAATGAAATGTAATGACGGGGTGTTTGTCTAAACTTATTCACGGCGTATCACAATCTTTTTTAGCTTATAAACTTATGCAGTTGAGCTTATGGACTTTGTATATATAGATGAATCCAAAATAAGCTTACCAAATTTGAGTAATCTTATAAATCGTTAAAATATGTTTCAACAAACACTCCAAATATATTAACCAGTTTTGCTCATCCAAAATTTTAAATTACATAAACGTAAAAGATATGAGTTCAAGAAAGGCCTGAACTCAAGATGTTATCTTTTACAACTTAGCTACATAGAAATAAGCTAAATTAAAAAGTGCGGAAAAATATAAAAAGATATTATATAATGTTAAATAGTTTTAAACAAGCAACACAATAATAAATAAGTTTTTCAAAAACACTTAGTTTCTAAAAAAAACTCTTAATAATACACTCTTTATAAATCTTACATCTACAAAATTTGGCCCATAACCGGCCCACTTTGTACCACTCTTATTAAACCTAGCCCTAAACCTAAATCATTTTCTCTTTCACAGCCACCACTTTTATTTCACACAACCTCAAAAAACATCCACAAACCCTTATGTAATTTATGCTAATCCGAATCACAAGCTTCTATGTAACTAGGTTTGATACTTACAAATAGGGCTGTAAACGAACTGAACGTTCAGTGAACATTTCATGAACGGTTCGGTAAAAAGTTCGTTTATGTTCGTTTATTTATTAAATGAATGAACATGAACAAGCTTTTTACGATCGTTTAGTTAAATGAACGAACATGAACAAAAGTCACGTCCGTTTATTTATGTTCGTGAACGTCCGATTATACGTTCGTTTATGTTCATTTATTTATTTATGTTCGTATATCAAATCTTTTAGTTGTATAATTTTTAAATTAGTTCGTTTAAACAAAACGACACTTATAGAACAATATTGGATGCATAATTTAATAAATTTTATGATTGTTTGTCTATGTTTATTTATGTTCAATCGTTTATGTTCGTTTAGCGTTCGTTTAGTGTCTTAATGAACGAACATAAACAAACATGAACAACTCATTTTCTTAATAAACGAACATGAACAAGAAATTTTGTCCGTTTAAGCGTTCGTGTTCGTTTATTTGTCCGGTTAAAATTAAATGAACGAACATGAACAAGGCTCCGTTCGTGTTCGTTCGGTTCGTTTACAGCCCTACTTACAAACGAACATTTTGTATCTAGTTATTAGCTACTAGCAAATGTATATACACCTAAACCAGGCGTTGTAGTCTCGACCACCTCATAGTCTCTCCATTGACGAAGGTTGGCATCATCATCCACGTCGTTTTAAAAGAGAAACATATGCTTTACATTTCGTTTCGTGGAGAAATGAAGATTGTACAAAATATAGAGTTTTCATGGTAAACAAAATTGTACGAAAGATTAATTAATTCTGTTCCATGTGAATATAATCTGTTTGATTTGCTTTGTGCCTTCTAATTTGTGTTTGACGATTTCAGCTTGTCTCCTTTGATTAGTAGTATTTGTTTTGGTTTTTATGCATGTCACTGTAAGTTTTATTTTAGTTTATCTAAGGCTTTCACAAGTGTTTTGTTTGCTTATTCTTCTTTTTTTTATTGTAGATCTTGTAATATTTATTGTAGATCTTGTTTGCTAAATGGTTCAAGAAAAAGATAGAAGACTACTCGAAGCAGCCCAAAGGAATCGGATGTACAATCGTCTTGAAGCAGAAAATAGTTATCCAATGAACACCAAATAAGTGGTCCAAGAAAAGATAAAAGATTTTGAATAGATGTAGTATTTTCCTAGATGTATGATAATAAATTAAACGATTTATGTGTTTCATTGATATTAGTTTTGTATTTATTGAAATTTATTATATTGGATTGGTTTTTGATTTTTTGCAATTTGATAGTTTGGGGTTAATTGCTTTTATGATTATTGTTTTTAATATATTTGCAAAAAAAAAAAAAAAAAAAAAAAAAAAAGCCTACCAATAAACTGTGAAAAAAAAATATTAATTTAAAATATTAGATAACTATTGAATTCTAATAAATATTAATCATGTTTCACACGAAATTTCTAAAAAAAAATCAGCAGGACGATTTTTGGGAGCAAATAATTCGGTGAGAAATTTTTTTCCGAAAATAGTGGAAAATTCGTGGGAAAATATCCGTGGGAAATCTATGGGTAATAAACTTACAGATTACACACAACGATATCTGTGGGAAAAATAGTCAACGCAGTGGGAAAATCTGTGGGAAAATATTTACCCACGGGATTTTTACACACGGAACAATTCTGTGTGAAATCCGTGGAAAAAGGCCTTTTCCCACGGAATTTCCCACTGATTTTGCCGTGGGAAAAACATGTTTGTGTAGTAGTGTATGTTAAATTTGCCTTTCAAAACTATAGCTTAAGCAATATATATATTTCGAAAACATCACCTCATGTTATTGTTCTACCTCAAGAACATGGAATTCTTAGCACCTAAGCCTAAACAAGCGCACCTTATTAATATATAGGCTTGTCATAAATTAGTACCATATGTTCATTTGGCTTTCTGACCCTAACGTGCCCACCAAAGCAAGAACCAGGCAACAAAACAAGATAATAAAATAAATCACATATCTATCACTAGCATCCTTGTTATCAGCTTCTTCCTTCCCAACGCGAGTCAAACGCAACATGGTTATATATCACTTTCATCTTTGCTCACCCCACAACCTGTACCTCACCTCCAAATTCGTTCCCAGTGCCGTCTTTGAGGGTGTGCAAGGTGAGCGACCGCTCAGGGCCCCAGAATTTTTAGGGCTCCAAAATTTGTCCCGTTAATAGTTATATGCATATGTGTTGACATATTTTTCACGAAGAAAAAAGTATTTAGATGGGAAAATATCTTAAATGAGTAATATGTTAGAACATTTAGATAATTAATTGCATTATATCTTATAAACAGTGACACTTTATATATAACATTGCTTAACGAAATGTCTCATTATATAATTTCGCACAGGGCCCTCAAAAATTTCGCCGATTCATGAGACGGCCCCGTTCGTTCCTCTCTCTACCTCCACCATGAACGCTCCTCCAAATGTAGTAAACCATCCAAACTATTTCCCCCATCTCCAAGGACAACCCTAACCAAATATTGAACCCATCCTTGGCTTTTCCCATGGAAAACAAATCGACAAGAGCAAGGGTCCCCATCTATTTCCTTGTCTCCATGGACCACGGTTGATGACAACACCAAAGACGTGCCCCAAATTATAGCTGGAGTCGAGCATGCTTGATTACAAAAACAAACTCATTTCTCTTTTCTTGGAACTAAGAAGTATGGTTAGATCATGGTTGTCTCGCTATAAAACCCAACTTGAACATCTAAGTTTAAACTCACACAACTTATCAAGTCAAAACACTTCTCTCCCTCTCAAACATAAACGTCCACGGTGGGAAAGACGAGCAAAGGAAAAACATGTGGTTATTCGCTTAGCTTGAGTATAAGGTTTGAGGGCGTCACCTTGAGTCACTTGGGTCACGTTCACTTCGCTTCAAATCTCGTCACCACTCGCTAGAGTGTCGTAAGTTATTTCGTCACAACCTCATTTCATTTCTCGTCTTAATATTTAAGTCACGTATCATGTTCATACCACCTTACTCTTTGCAAACGAGAACATAAAAGAAAACGTAAAGCTAAGTTAACATAAGTATAGTATTTGCATCTCTTGTTCGAAGTGGTTATTGGTGAACCTTGAGTTTATAAAGGTCTTCATGAAAATCTAATGGCAAAATAAGTTTTGGAGAAGAAATAAAAACTTAACTCATGCATACATGCATACACGATAGTCACTGAGAAAGAATTAAACCAAAAACTGAAACAGTTAAAAGGAGGTTAAAACTGATAATGTTGTAAATATAAACACAAAACGAGCTTGGTTCAGATGGTTGGAGTTTTGGATTGTCAAGCGAGTGGTCTCAAGTTTGAAACCTGGCCTTGACATTTTGCTTATTTTTGTTACTTTTGCAACTTTCACCCTTTGACAGATTCAGCCCCTTGACTTTGTACCACTCACCAATTTCATTAAAAACTCTTAATAAGTCTTATAACTTGTATTAAACTTTACATTTATCCTTCAACTTCAACTCACTTGACACTTATCTAAAAACTTTTATAAATTTAAATAACTTATATTATTGTATTATTCTTGGTTTAAATAAATATGTTTAAGCATATATTTGTTTGACGACCACATTCACGTAAACTTTAAATAATATATTTGTCCTAGTATATTATTTCCCTCAACTTCAATAAATATAACTTATATGTATTTAGACCCTCGAAAACCAAACAAATTTAATATTTACTTGTCTACTTATATTTATTAATTCCTTTGACAATACTCTTATACGATACATTTCGTACTCATTATTATCCCACATCTATTTCAAGAGCCAATATTCACAAAACATTTTCTTTTTGAACTTTAAACATTTGCCACACAAACAACATTAAACACAACCACTTGTAAACACTTATATTTATTTACACACTTCGTGTCGTGAGTACACAAAACTGCAAAACTGAGTCTTGCCATCTCGTTCTTAGGTTCCGGGTAGGAGCCACTGCTTCATCACACTCGATCTCTTTGTGCCTTATTCACTGAACTGCTAAGGTGAGTTTATAGCACCACTTTTACTCTTATTTACTTGTTTTATAAAAACTTTGGGGTGAGAAACATGCAAAACTCTTTTCGGACCTGAAACTGAAAACACTAGTACGTGAAACAACCTTGAATCCCAACTATGCTACCGTTAGTTCCCTTTGGGAGGCGCGATTGTTATGAATAGATCTATTGGGATGACACCCCGCTCGAGTTTGACCGGATAGGCAAACGTCGGCGATATCATATCGTATTGATTGAGTGTACGGAAATACACTTGCTGGGCTTTTATTTATCATGCTTCAGATGCATGCACACCGTCGTAGTTTCGGTCGCATGAACTTGGTACTAGCGTAATAGCCTTTTTGCATATAGTGTCATTCACGGAGATGCTATATGTGCAACTGTGGTCCAACTTGATTTCTTAAACTTAAACCTATGAACTCACCAACCTTTGTGTTGACATTTTAGCATGTTTTTCTCAGGTTTACTTATTGGCGTGGGCAATGGCAAGGGCATTCGTTAAAGACTGGCATCCGAAGTGTTTCCAAACATTTTAATACAACTTTTAATGGGACAACATATATTTTTATGGGCTTTACTTCCGCACTTTGAAACAATGATGTAAAACTATTTCTGAAATAAATCTATATTTTGAAAATGGAATAGAATTTCCATTCTTTATTACCTTGTGTTGTGATTATTGATTTAGTAGCACCCCATGACCCGAACGCTTCCGCTGTGAAATTTTGGGGGTGTTACAAAAACACTAGAACATAACATATAGATTCATTAACTTCGTATTAAACATTAAATATTCAGTACATATTTTTCAAAAAAAAAGGAAAACATAACCATAGCATTTCCTTCTCAACACTTCCTAAGATCATCAAGGAAGTTGTTCTGTCACACACACCGAGTGTGTCGACGAGATCATCCTCCTTATCTCCAACGCCTTCAAGACATTAGCCTTTTGCCTGTTGCAAAGATCCTCGATAACCTTGTAGTTCATCACCGTAGTTCGAAAGCCTTCGATCTAAGAGATGTATTCTTGGGTTTCCTTCATACCCCGAATCAAGTCAGTCAAAGTGTTTTGGAGTGCTTTAGCAATTTTGATGTCCTTATCGTTTTCTCTCTGATAAAAGAGAGAAATCGAGTCAAACATGTAGTCAAAGTTCGAAGCTTTGGCGAGTTCTTCAAGTAGTGGGAAGTCAGCCATTGGGAGGTTGTTGAGATTTTCTTAGGATATGTTTCTTGTGATTGCTGGTATGCAATTGGTATAGTGTATTAACCAATAAATACCAAAAACAATTGGACGTTCCAAATTCAGGGACTAATTATGAAGTTAGTAAACATAGAAAAAGTCAAGTTTGTGTGAGAAAAAATACGCGGGAATTTTAAGTGCAAAAAACGGCTAACTGGCCAAATTGAGGGACCAAGTGTGACATTTTAAACCTAATACCCTGCAACTTGGCCTTTTGCCTTCCTTGATACGCTTATACACAATTAATATGTTGGGAATCACCAAAAGAACCCAACTAACAAGATCCGAAAACCATAAACACTATCATAATAACCCAACCCATTTAACAAAACCCAATCAAAACGAAACCTAACATACATCCACACTCACGTACTGAAACACACATCTAGTCAAACCCATTCTTAAAAAAACAAAAAAGTAAGAATTAAGGACAGAAGCATATTCGTCTCCACTTTTAAGGATGTGAAAGAAGAAGAAGAAGGTGAGGTCCTGTTCAGAATCCACTATAATGGGGTTTTTTATTATAGCCCACTCAGGTATGAACGAGGTTCATTAATTAATCTGTGTGCCTTTACCAAATGATAGGGATATATTTAGTTCAAGCCTTGATAATGTGTTATCGAGATTAATGAACAAAATGGGCGTTGTATTTCGTGATCCTAAACAATCCCTAGAAAATGGTTTGCATTTGATTCATACTCGATGTTCATGTTCATACTTTGTTTGGAATGGTCAAACAAATGAGTCGATTGATATCTTCGTAGCCCACAAGCCCCAAAAGTTAGCACAATTTTACTTAAAAAACATCAGTTTTGAAGTTGTGGGTTGGGTAGAGCAGGATGCTAACTTTAGGATGCTTAGTCAAACACCTTTTAGGACTAGAAGTCAATGGCAGGGAATAGATAAGAAAAAAACGCAGGGGAGTGGAACCAGGACACCAAGAGTAGAAGGTGGTGTAGTAATCAAAGACGAAGAAGGGGTTGTAGCTAAAAAAAGGGACAAAATTAAAGGAAAAGGAAAAGGAAAGATGGTTGATGAAGAAGAGGTTTTGCCCAAAAAAAAGGGAGAGAAATTGTTCAAGAATTTAAGCGAGGTTTAGATGAGAAGGGGAAGGACAAAATGGTTGAGTTTGCAGGGTTTGATGTTGAGAACTTGCCTGGTTTTGACTTGGAGGGGAAGGCTGAAAGGGTTGGTGGTGCTGCTACAGATGTTTCAAGCGGTGTTAAGACACCCTTTCGAGCAAAGAAAAGATTACAAATCTGCGTCCTAGCACTGTTCGCCCAAAGGCGACCCTAGGTGATGTTTCAGTGATGAATACCATGTCATGTGTTAAATTCCATTAAGCTGTAACACTACAGTTCATAACTTATATGTTTGAGTTTGTATACTTGTTTTTGCAGACAAGGTGGCAGCAACATCATCAATTTAGGGCTAAAAGTTTTGTCGGTTTAACAGTTAAGGATATCAATCACAGCTGTGTAGATCATTTGAATATTCAGCAGTTGAACGTTTTGAAGTTGGGCCCAAATTCATCTTTTATATTTTGTAACGAATCAGTAAATTAACATGTATCAGACAATGACTCTGTAGTATCAGTTATGTTCCAGTTTCATCAAACACTGTATATAGTTGACCTTATAAGTCAACTAGCTAAGTAGTTGATAATGTATAAATTTGTTTGTTAATCCTGGGTAAATTTCTGTGAGCTATTACTTTCTTTACCAGTTGACTTTTATGAAGTCATACTTAAGTGGTGAGGACTCAGGTACACTGCTATTATTTGTTCAAACAATATGCTTTTTTTGTTTTGGTGGAATAGTTCTTGAGTTAGAATTAACTAGGTTGAGTTATAAATGTGAATGGACTATAATACCCTCCAATAACTAACAGAAAAGAGACGTTGACATAGGCGTTATTGGTCAAGGGACGAATCTGGCATTTAATGGCCAAGGTTTGGACATGTGGCGATGAAAAGGGAGAGGTTCGTCCTATCGCGATCCGTCCAGCCAAGTTTAGGGACCAACGGTGTATTTTAGTCTAGTATTTATCTTTGAAAATGTTGAAATTATTAGACAAATGGTCAATGTATTCTTTAATGTTAACTCAACGCCAAATCAGCTTCTCATGCCACCATCAAACATATGTAATAAGATCAACAATTTCACCAAATAATAATGTCCTACTTAAACGCAAACATACCCCACAATACACGCGCACATACAAAACTAAAAAAGAAAAATTTAAAATTCGGTTGTCTGCATGACTGAGTTGTGCACAAAGTTGATTCATAATGCGCCATGGGGCGGTGGTGTAATAAGAGATGACATGGTGGTAGGGCTCTTCACGAGTTGAAGATGCACCTACTACACAGTCTTAAAATTTGATTCACTTGATATAATGATTTTTATGCATATTACATTTTAAATATTTATGCAATTATGTGTCTTTTAAAGGATATATATGTACATATCCCTTTAAGAAGTAGTATTTTTATTCTATTTTTAAATGGGATGATAGCATGGTTCTAAAAGGGCGTCATGGCGGCGCAAAGGCTCCACAAAGGCGTGAGGCTTGGTGATGCTGTCACGCCACGCTTTATGCCGTCTTATGGCACGTCTCTTTTTGTAAACTCATATAAATATTTTTATATTTTGTGCCGCCTTATGTCACGCCTTATAAACGCAAAAATTTCGCCTTAGCCGCAAAGGCGTGAGACTTGGTCATGCCGTCACGCCACACGTCGCGTTATTTATAACCTTGGGTGATAGGCTGAAAAATGGTTGGCAATATCAACCATGACCGACATGCTTACTAAATGGGTTACTTGTATCGACCCGCTGATCACACTAACCAACATCAATCCTAACTTGTTAGTTCCCGAGTTCCCGTGTCATGCTGAGAATTGTTACCTCTGTTAGTTCCCGAGTTCCCGTGTCATGCTGAGAATTGTTACCTCTATTTAGTATGATGATGCCAACTAGGAGTGTAAGCGAGCCTGCTACCGAGATTGTTTAATAGAGGAGCTAGAGCATGCTCAAGAGACAAACTAAAAAAACTATTCGCGTAACTGTGTCTTTAAGAGAACTACAAAGTGGTTCACCTTCAAGACATGAATCAAAACTTAAACACCGATTTACCTAAGGGTGAAGGCTGATAATACGTAACAAACTTTCTCAAATATACCGAAGTACGTAACATACAAATTTTATTATTTTTGTACGTAATATACTTTCAAATTTGGAACAATGTACGTAATATGACCGGTAACTAACAAGTTACCAGGTCAAAAAGTTTGAAAAATGACATAAATGGTCCCTGTGGCTTGCGTTGACTTTCACATGTCATCCATTGACTTTATTTTCGGTTAAAAAGTTTCAGTAATAGTCCTTATGGTCATTGGCTTTTAGATTTAGTCATTTTGTTCCGTTTTTGTCTGTTTTTCTTACGTTTTGTCCGTTTTTATCGGTTTTCATCCGTTTTTCTTACATTTTTCTTAATTTTTTCTGCAACTGCTTTGATCTAATCATCTCATTAATCTTCTTATTAATAAAACCATTAACGCAAACGCAACCGTCAGATAACATAATTCTATACGATGCATTCTTTTCAGCAACTCCGTTACTTTTCACTTCAGTTCGTGTTTGAGTACACTTGATATCTATCACCTGAACAACCGGCTCCCTTACTGTGTGTTCACCGGTTAATAGCGTCGATATTGCTCCTGGAGTAAGATTTACAGCCATTATTTTGTGTGAATTGTGGTGATTTTTATTTGGGGGTTTTGTGTTTTGAAAACAAGCCCTAGAGAGAAATGAAATTAAAAAGCCATTTAACTTGTGCCGACATGTTAAAGAAGAAGCTTAGGTGTCACCCCAAATACTTCGTCGCGGACCCAAAACTGACCGAGACCGAGAGGACCGACCGAACTGACTCAACCGAATGACCGACGGTCTGGTCTTGGTATATATTTTTTTCTTATTTCGTTCTCAGTCTGGTCCGGTCCGATCTTACGTAAACCCGACTATTTTACCTTTTTGGAATGGACCGGACCGATCCTCGATCAAAGATTTTCGGCTAGTTCGGTTTTGATCCGGTCCGGTTTTGGGCCAATGATCACCCCTTCATGACACAATACGCCCTTTTATTTATTTATCCTTTTACTTAAAGTTAACTTGCACTTTTTTAAATAAAGAACTTATTCTATGAATATATATCTTATTTGTCATTTTAGTTTAGTTGCATTTATAATCATGGAAAATGATATAGGTGACTAACTTGTATGTCTAATAATGAGATTACTCCATACAAAATATGATAAGTGGATGATGCATTTTCTCTTTCTTGATGATAACCTTTAATTATGCCATGTGTTTTGATCTCTTTGTTAGGCATGAAATTAGGCATGTCTTTTAGGCATGCCAATCACTTCTCTATTATCATTAGTATCAAATTATTTAATAACCACCTTTTTGAATTTTGATTCTTTTGTGTATCGATTTTCAAAAATACGTGATTGGATTCTTAAAAATACTTGATTCGATACCTAAAAATATGCCAGCCGATACACGGAATAATCAAAATTCAATAAGTTAGTTAATCTCTTTGTCTCAAATTTATTGTCCATATTTCTATTTTGGGGTGTCTCAAAATAATTATCCACCTTTTATTTTTAGTAAAAAAAAATGTAATTTTGTGAAGGTTCTATTTGTGTGGTTAAAAATTGTACTAGATCAACTTTTACTAAACTTTGTGTTTTTGGTCTCCTGACAATAATTTTGAAACTGAGTAAGTATTAGATAGTCTGATTCTAATGATGATATATACAACTAAAAAAACTAAAAAGTAAAATACATTTTGAGACAATTAATCCTTAAATAAATGAGCTTAAGTTCAGATATTAAGCTTACGAGACTAAACGGACTTTTAAAGCTAAGTTTAGAGTTTTTATTTATTTATTTATTTATTATTTTGATTAAACTAAATTTGGTCTCTCTAATTTATGCATCATGACCTGAAAAGAGAGAATAATTTGAATAGTCATATAAAGCCAAAATTTAAGTTTTTATTTAGAAACTAGACAAACAAACTGAAACCCCATCCCGATCGCTAAAACAACCACCAACTAGGACTCTACGACAACAAAGGGTCGAACTTTTGTCAACCAATGAGACCTCGAGCTTTTATTACGTTTACATGGAGCTTATAAAGGGTCGACTCAAGCTAAGCTCGAGCTCTTGTTAGGCTTTTCAAGCGGTATGTAAATATGTTTTTGACTTATGACAATAATTTGGTATAATTATATATGAATTTGGTTATCAAGTTTTTGACCAAGTTGTTCATGTAAATGGATAGAATACGATCGGATGATCGAGACCTAGCCCACTGATATGCCATTCTATAGTATAACCATGTTACTATTAAAACATCATATTTTTATTCTATTTTTAAAAAAGGTGCCGTGTTGAAAACCGGTTGGGAATATCAACTAGAAGCGGCATGCTTGCAAAACGAGTTACGTGAGCTAACCCGTTGACCGCACTAACCCCTTTAACATAAATACTAACTTGTTAGTTCCTGTGTCGTGTTGAGAATTTTCACCGCTATGGTACAATGATGTCAAGTAGGAGTGTAAGCTGATGTCAACTAGATGTAAATGAGCCAAGCTATATTGTGTTTGATAGAACAAAATTTAGTCTCTTATCAATCATTTCTTATCAACCATTTCAAGCCCTATGTAAATTGGTTTTTAACTTATGGTAGAATTCTGCTGTAGTTTTCACAGTATGTTTTCTCAGAATTGGTTCATCAGATAAAATAAAATTGACCATAATTTTTCTAGACCCAGTGGAACATATAAATGGGTCGGTAATAATCAAGTCTATATCAATACCCGGACCATTCATATGCCCATGCTACATGACCCTAGTTCCAGTCTTCAGCTCACATGAAAAAACATGATCTGTTTGTGGTTTAATTGCGATACAATCAAAGCTTCTTAGATGTCCCCGTTGTTTCACCTTTAAATTGGAATACAATATTCCATTCATCTGTCCGAGTGACACAATCCCTGGAAATGGAAAAAGAAGTGGCATTCCTCCAAACAGACATTACAGCAAGAACTGGGAATTCATCATGATCATGCAAGTCTTCAGTCTTGAGAAATGATATATGCTAAAGATATAAAATGGAAAAAAGCATTAAAGCAGATTTGATCACTGCACATCATACATCATGGAAAAAATTTAAGATCAACCTGCGCATTCTTCCTAACTTTTAATCATAACAAAGTTTTTAGATGCAACAGTAGTGGAATTATTGTCTCGAAGAACATAGCAAAGTGGTTCAACTTCTAAACAAAACAAAAACATAACATCGATTCACAAAAAAAACAGATACTATACCTTTTCTTATCAACCCAGTTGTCCAAACTTACTTCCAGCATTCTTAACCCATTTCCTACAACTTTCCGGCTTCAAAAGCAACCAAAGTTTCCTATAATCAACACTTTCACCAAAAAGCAAAAGTGCAGTGTCGTACAATGGATCTTCTGTTCCCCAACCAATATTCTCCAACTTCTCAAAGCAAGCACCCATGTCATCTTTATTTTTCCCCATCATCATCCTCGCAGTTTTTGGAATATCTTTTGCAGCTGCCAAGATTTTTTGATTACCTGATTGATGCTTTCGTTTTGTGCTATGAGTTTGAGAACACTGTGAAGTCAGGGGTTGTTTAGGATCGACATCAACATGATCTTCTTTTGGGTTAGAAAGCCCTGTATCAGCTAGAGGTGCAGGTTTTTCAATCGAAGAGGTCCAAATCCTTGGCAACGGTTCAAACAGCACCAACTCAGGACCCCTAAGACTGCTATAACTTGCTTTGGATGTGGTGAAAGGGGGCATTATAAGAATGAATGCCGGAAACCCAGAAGTCAAGGCAATGGAGGAAACCAAGGTAACCGAAGTAACCAAGGTAATCAAGGAAGCCAGGGAAATGGCAAGATTCAGGGGAATGTTGGACAGCAAGATACTCAGGGAAATGGAGGAGGAGCTCGTGGAAGGGTCTATGCAATGACCAAAGTGGAAGCTCAGGAGGACCCGAATTTCGTGACGGGTACGTTCCTTATAAATAACCGTTATGCATCCATATTGTTTGATACGGGAGCGGATAGGAGTTTTGTTTCTAATGCATTTAGTCCACTACTCGATATTGCCCCGACTACTTTAGACAATGCATACAATGTGGAACTACCTAACGGTAACATAGAAAGGGTAGATACCATCATAAGGGGTTGCACGCTACATCTGTTAAACCACCCTTTCAACATCGATCTTATGCCAGTAGAAATGGGTAGTTTCGATGTTATCATCGGGATGGTTTGGTTGTCAAAATACCATGCCGCCATCATTTGTGACGAGAAGCTCGTCCGACTACCCTATGGAAATGAAGTCCTAACGGTGGAAGGAGACAGAAGTGATAGAAGAAACGCGTCAAGGCTAAACATCATTTCCTACACTAAGGCGTTGAAGTGTATCGAGAAAGGATGTTACCATTTCCTAAACATCATTTACTGCACATCATACATCACGAAAGAAGTATTAAAAAGTCAGATCCTAATGATGATATATACAACTAAAAAAACTGACAAGTAAGATACATTTTCAGACAATTAATCCTTAAATAAACGAGCTTAAATTCAGATATTAAGCTTACAAGACTAAGCGGGCTTTTAAAGCTAAGTTTAGAGTTTTTATATATTTATTCATTTATTATTATTATTATTTTGATTAAACTAAAGGGTTTTGGCTGTTAAATAGCTATATACTTTTTTAAATGTGTCATTTTGGTACGTGTACTATTTTTCGTTTCACTTTATGTAGTGTACTTTCATCTTTTGTTCCAATTTAGTACGTGTACTATTTTTTGTTCCACTTTATGTAGTGTACTTTCATCTTTTGTTTCAATTTGGTACGTGTACTTTTTAAGTTGTATAATAGCAATGTACTTTTCATAAGTGTTCCATTTTGTTACGTTAATGACATACCAAATTGAAACACTTATGGAAAGTATGATGTACCAAGTTGAAACACTTATGGAAAGTACATTGATTCTACAACTTAAAAAAAAGTACACGTACCAAAACGAGACACTTGAAAAAGTATATTGCTATTCTACAACTTAAAAAAAGCACACGTACCAAAACGAGACACTTGAAAAAATACATTGCTATTCTACGACTCAATCTTGAACTAAATTTGGTCTCTCTAACTTATGCATCATGACCTGGAAAGAGAGAATAATTTGAATAGTCATATAAAGCCAAATTTAAGTTTTTATTTAGAAACTAGACAAACAAACTAAAAAGCCCATCCCCAACGCTAAAACAACCACCAACTAGGACTCTACGACAACAAAGGGTCGAACTTTTGTCAACCAATGAGACCTCGAGCTTTTATTACATTTACATGGAGCTTATAAAGGGTCGACTCAAGCTAAGCTCGAGCTCTTGTTAGGCTTTTCAAGCGGTATGTAAATATGTTTTTGACTTATGACAATAATTTGGTATAGTTATATATGAATTCGGTTATCAAGTTTTTGACCATGTTGTTCATGCAAATGGATAGAATACGATCGGATGATCGAGACACGCACACGACCCATTGATATGTCATTCTACAATATGGCCCTGATACTATTAAAAGTTCAAACTTTTATTCTATTTTTAAGTGAGGGGACGGGTTGAAAACGGTTGAGGATATCAACCCGAACCGGCATGCTTGCCAAACGGGTTACATGAGCTGACCCGTTGACCGCACTAACTCGTTCAACGGTAATCCTAACTTGTTAGTTTCCGTGTCGTGCTGAAAAATTTCACCTCTAATTGGTACGATGATGTCGACTAGGTGTAAATGAGCCAAGCTACTGAGATTGTTTTATAGACGAGTGTGAGCATGCTCAAGAGACAAATGAGCTTTTAGACCTAATTAAAAAAATAACTATTCGTGCACTAGTGTATAAAAAAATAACTATTCGTGAACTGTAACATAACCAGACGGACTTATTTGAGTAGCCGTATAAAGCCAGATTTTTATTCTAAACTTCGGAACTGTTGACAAACAAATAGAAAGCTTATGAGTTATGAAAGCTCAACATGTCCCGTTATAACCCCTTACTAAGGCTCCTAAGTGTCGTAATTTTAACAAGCAACTCAAGCTTAAGTTTATATCAAGTTTTAGTCAAAGTTAAACTTATGAAAGCTCAACATTGAGCCAATATCGGTCGTTCCAAGCCTCATATAAAAACTGGTTATTATCTTACGGTAGTGTTCTAATGTAAGTTTCACTGGTTACTTTATCGGAATTCGTTGATCAATTACAATAGATTTGACTATCATTTTTCTTGACCCACTGGTTCGTATAAACGGGTCGGAATGATCAGATCTATATCAAGACACAGACCATTCATATTCCCATGCTACAACATGACCCTAGTTCCATTCTTCTGCTCACATGAAAAAACATTAACCATTTGGGGTTTAATTGCGATCCAATTAAAGCTTCTTAGATGTCCTGGTGTTTCACCTTTAAATTGGGATTGAGTCTTTCATTAAGCTTTCCGAGTGACACAATCCCTGGAAATAGATAACGAAGTGGCATTCCTCCAAACAGACTTTATAGCAAGAACTAGTAATACATCAGGATCATGCAAGTCTTGATGTCATGGTTGCTAATTCATGAACCAAATTGTTGTATCATTGCACATCATGAAAAAAAATAAAAAATAAAAAAAAAAAAAAAAAAAAAAAAAAAAAAAAAAATTAAGAACAGGTTGTGCATCCTTCCTAATCCTAGAACATAGCAAAGTGGCTCAACTTCTAGACGAAACAAAAACATAACATCGGTTCACAAAATAACAGATAATATACCTTTTCTATTAATCAACCCAATAGTCACTTACTTCCAGCATTCTTAACCCATTTCCCACTAACTTTCCGGCTTCAAATGCAACCAATGTTTCCTATAATCAGCACTTTCAACAGAAAGCAAAAGTTCAGGGACTCATTTGCATTTTCTCTTACAGTACAGGGACCAAAAGTGTCATTGCTGTATCAGGATCATATATAAAGAAGGAAAAGACCCCAAATCATGTATCTTTTGATCATTTGAATATATTGTTGTTGACGAGCAAATTTAAAACCACAATTGGACACCCACAACGCCTTGCACGTAAAAAAAACTGCTAAACAAGACTCAAAGAAACAAACTTTTATTAAGCAACTCGAGCTCAACTTCTATTAGAGTTGGAGTTCGAGCATAAAAGACGAGCTGGCTCAACTTGAGCTCTGATCAACCGTTTCGAGCCTTATGTGAATTGGAATACTACATATGGAAGAATTTTGTTATAAGTTCTATTTCTATATGAATTTGATAATCGACTATAATAGAATTGACTGTCAAGATTGGTGTGTCACTCGATCAGATACGATGAAATTCTATATCAAGACCCGAGCGATTGATATGTTCATTTTACAACATGACCCTAGTTTCAGTGTTTGTTCCACAGAAACCCCTAATGTTCAACATTAACTTGGGATACAGTGTTTCAACAATCTGTTCCGGTGACACAACCCCCAGACATAGATAAGAAAAAGGGCATTCCTCTGAACAGCTAGTTAATTTCAGTTAGAACCCGGAATTCACTAGAGCCAGACATGATTTGAAGTGTTTGACCTTCTACATTGCAAAAGTTAGCCCAAAAAGTCAACACAATTAGTCTTCAAAGCATGTACTTCAATATTAAGAATCAGTTTTTAAGTATCACCACCATTCTTCCTAGTTTAAGGAATACGGATAATTGGGTGAAACCAGAAAACACAACAATAAAATCCAAAACAATGTTGTAGTCTATGCTTATAAGTTCAAGTGTTCAACCATATAACAGCAATTGAACTGCTGATGCGACATTAAAGTTGATTGCATAGCAGCCAATTCATGAATCAAACTGTAGAATAACTTCTGATTTTTTCCGCTGTTAACTTCAATATATAAAAACAGAAAGAAGCTTTTTACCAAAAAATTAGCATTGCACGTTGTACTTCATGTAGACATATATTAATATATAAACAAAACAGATTCTAGACCAAACAGATAAACAACATCAGATGACACAAACATAAACTTTACCTTTTATATTCCTCAATCCAGTAAGCCAAATATACTTCCAGCAATTTTTACCCACTTCCCACAACGCTCCGGCTTCAAGTGCAACCAAAGTTTCCTGTAATCGGCACCTTTTAGAAACAACAAAAGTGCAGTGTCATATATTGGTTCTTCTGCTCCCCATCCCATTTTATCCAACTTTTCAATGCAAGCACCCATATCATCTTCTTTATTTTTATCTGTCATCATTTTCGCCATTTTAGAAACATCTTCTTCAAGTGTCTCCAACTTTTTAAAGCCCGCATCAACTTCCTTACTTTTCTCCATCATCAATTTCGTCATTTTCGAAACGCCTTCTTCAAGTGTCCCCAACTTTTTATAGCACACACCAAGGCCATCTTCTATAGTTTTCTCCACAATCATACTCACAAGTTTAGAGATATCTTTTCCAAATCCTGAGAAGGCATCATCGCTTGTTTGAATTTTTCGTTTTTTGTTTTGAGTTGGAGAAGGAGAAGAGCACTTTTGTGTTGAGGTCGATGGATTTTGTATGGAAGTTGGGGGTTCTTCTACATGATGTGAATTAGCATGATCCTCGTGTGGAATTGTGGGTGTAGTTTTTTCAACTAAAGGGGTCTCATTAAGAGGATATAGTTTCGGATCACCAATGATGTCACATGTAGTATGACGCAAATTAAGGTCGCAAACCCTTATTCCCCTGCACAAATTGATTACAAGATAAGCATATAGACATCACTATCCGAATGACCAAATATATTGCATTGCACAAAAAGTGAGCTAATGAAACATAAGCCGAAAACCAAATAAGCCATAATCACACTATATAAGCTGAAACAAACAACCCCTTAAAAAAAATATAAATATAACACATACCTTTTATTAATAATTTCACCCTTACTATTACTCGTAATACTCATGGTCAGCTGAAAGTTAGTCAATTGAACAATTGAACCTTTCTGCAACTTGTTTGATATAAAAATGTCATAAGGAATATAACCAATCTTGAAAAAAGAACCATCAGATAATGCAACCTGGTACAATTGCTTGCCATCTTTAGAACGTGTCAGATGACTAGCAATATGAATCACTTGAAGCACCGGTTTCAGATCCATTGAGGTACATTTACCGGTAACAATCTTCGATATTGCTCCTGAAGTAAGATTTACAGCCATTATTTTGTCAAAGGTAAAGTGTGAAATGTGGTCTATTAATTTTGGGGTTTTTTACCCTAGAAGAAATGAAATTCAAAAGTGAGGGAAATAAAATGGACCCTTGTATAGCTCTTTTCCTTCACGTTTTAGCAAAAGTATTTAGGGTGCGTTTAGTATATGGTAATCGGAACGAGGGAATATTTTTATTTCGAAATAACATGTTTGTTTTATCATTTTGAATCCAAAAATTTGCTATGATACTCAAATATAAAGCATACTCTATACCTCATTCACTTGCCTTCTATGGAAACTATCATACCTGTGAGACCCACTTTATACCCAAAGTCATGCCGATTGTGATACATAGAAGCATACCAAACGTACACTAATAGAGTGCCTTTAGTATTGGTATATGGGGAATGTGGTTATGTGTTTTATAGTGATTAAAGGTGTTTGTTTAGTGTATGGGTGTGCACGGTCCAAAAACCAGACCGGACCGAGATCCGATTTCGGAAAAAAATCTTAGACCGAGACCGGACCGAATGTGGTCGGTCCGGTCTCGGTCCTTCGGTCGGTCCGGTCCAACAAGGCCAAATTAGCCCAAATTCGTCGCTTTTGGTCCGGACCGGACCGAGGACCGACTTAGCCCAAAAGCCGAGACCGCATACCGGACCGAATGTGGTCGGTCCGGTCCGGTCCAGTCCGGTCTCGGTCGATCCGGTCCGTTCGGGTCGTATGCTCACCCCTAGTTTAGTGAGCTTCGAGATGAAATGAGTATATCAAAGTCATAGACTAATCACCCACTAATTTGGTGTTTATGAAATCTATTTCGTGGACCCCTTTTTTTCTACTACAAAATTTAAATATCTATGCACTTTTTCATACCATACTTTGCCATTCAAACATAAACAATTGTAATAATACACTTTTTCACATATATTATCATTCTACCCCATACCAAATTCGATATGTATTAAACTGATAAGAACAGTTTAATAATTCCTTGCATCATTTCAGACACATTCAGAACTCCACATAGTATGTTTCATCCTTACATCATTTCAGACCATTCACCAGCTGTTTTAATAATTCCAAAAGGATAGATGAAGAAGAAGAAAGCTTTTAGGATGTCTAACTTTATACCTGAGAAGGAGGATTTTTTGCCAGTGGTCAAAGAAGAATGGGTAAAGAGAATCAATGGATTTCACATGTATAAGGTGAGTCAGAAACTCAAATTGCTCAAACATAAATTGAATCATTTGAGTTGGAAGAATGGAGATGTTCATGAAAGGGTCAATAAACTGCGAGATAATATCAAAGTAGCTCAAGAGGAAGTTGATAAAAATCCTTTTTGTGAGAACACAAAAAAGTATAGTTGTCTTTTATTACAAGAATATTGTGAAGCTGTGAAAGATGAGGAGAACCTTTTATTGGAACAAGCTAAGATTGAATGGTTGAAAGAAGGGGACAGAAACACCAAATTTTTTCACAAAATCATTAAAGGGAGGCAACACAAGAGCATAATTATGGCAATTTATGGAGAGGATGGGGTGAGATATGAAAATGAAAAAGTTGCTCAACAGTTTCTAGATCATTTCCAAAGATTCCTGGGAACCAATGATGATGTTGAAGAGTTCAAATGCAATCATGTTACCTTTCCAAATAAGTTGTCAATTGAAGAGGCTTTAAATCTGATCAGACATGTTAATGTGGAAGAAATCAAGGCTGCAATGTTTGATATTGATGACTCTAAAGCACCAGGGCCAGATGGTTCACATCTAAATTCTTTAAAGCTGCATGGGGTATAGTTGGGGATGAGGTGTGTTTGGCAGTGCAGGAATTCTTCATTTCACGGAAACTGCTAGGTGAGTTGAATGCTACATTAATATCCTTAGTTCCTAAAATTCAAACTCCTAATAAGTTATTTGACTTCAGACCCATTGCCTGTTGCAATGTACTGTACAAATGCATAAGCAAGGTTATCACAAATAGAATTAAAGGAGTGCTAGGGAACTTAGTTAATGAAAACCATAGTGCTTTTATAGCAGGAAGACAGATAACATATAATATTCTTTTGGCACAAGAACTTCTGAGAGGGTATAATAGAAAACAAAAAATCAAAAAGTGTGCCCTTTAGATTGATTTCCAAAAGGCTTATGACACTTTGGATTGGAAGTTTCTTAAAAGTGTTTTGGAACAGTTTGGATTTCATAGTAAGATGGTAAGCTGGATAATGACATGTGTTACTACTACTAAATTCACTTTGAATGTCAATGGGGAAAGGATAGGATATTTTAATGGAGGTAGAGGTTTAAGGCAGGGAGACCCAATCTCACCTTATCTGTTCACTATGGCCATGGAAATTTTCAATTTGCTTATGAGGAAAAATATTAACAATGCTGAGGATTTCAAATTCCATCAAGGTTGCAAGAAGCTTAAAATCACACACTTGGGGTTTGCAGATGATTTGATTGTGTTTAGTCATGGTGACAATAAGTCAGTTAAGGTGATTAAAGACACTTTAGAAGAGTTTAGCAAATTATCTGGTCTCAAAGTCAACATGCAGAAAAGTACTATATTTTTGGTGGATTGTCTAAACCTGAACAGGAAAGCATTGTACAAGTCCTACCTTTTTACAATTGGGAAGTTTCCTGTTAGGTACTTATGTGTTAGGAATTAGAAATTCCGGTATTAAAGAGTCGGTCACCTCAAGTATATGTAATCGTTAAAAGCTCGTAGTCGTAGTTATTTTAAGTTAAGTAGTATTTAGTTAAGTAACACCGTGGAGGACAGACGGGTCTTTACCCATCTGTATGCACGATCCACGACCCGATGTGTGGCGATTTATGTAAGACTATAAATACTCTCTACCTTCCAAGGTAGAGTTGGAGCTCATAATAATATCTTTCACTTTCTCTCACTAAGTTCCCTAAACCTCTAACTTTCTCTCTAGAATTCCATTTATCGCCACTTTGTGTTATGGTTTGATGTGTATGTGAAAACTTATATCTAACAATTGGTATCAAGAGCCATGGTTAGATCATATCTTGCACATCTTTGGATTTCTAGTGGTTTTAGGTGGTTTTGAGTTTGAAAAAGTTTAGTGGTTTTGCATCATTTGGTTGATTTCTTGTGTTAAAGTTTGGATTTTGTTAGTACTTTTATGTTTAGAATCATCACAAGTGTGTAGGTTTTCATTTGGTAAGCTTGAATCATCTTGGTTGGGTTGTTTTGGATTGAAAAGTGATGTTTATGTGGTTTTTCTTGCTAGCGACTTAACTCACGGATTACTTTCTTCGTAGCGACTTGCTTTACAAATTTGTAGCGAGTTACGCTTTTAGACCTAGCGACTTAGATCTAGCGATTTCTGATACAAGTAGTGGACTCTCCACTACGGGTAGCGACAGTGGTAGCGACTTGGTGCATGCGAGTTGCTCTTTAGCGACTTGTATCTTTAGCGACTTGAGTAGCAATTCTTGCCAAAATTTTGCTAGCGACTTGAGGCTTAGCGAGTTACTACTTAGCGACTTGCATTTGTCTAGCGACTTGGGACTCTAGCGACTTAGTGGTGTAGCGAATTAAGTGTTAGCGACTTGGTGCATTATCTTCTAGCGACTTGGGTGATTGTTTACGGTTTTCTCTTGATTTAGTAAAATCCGTGAAAGAATCTATTTCTCGGTTTAATCATAGAGTTATAAAATCCGTATTATCATTTAACATGTCTACCAACGTTCCTACTATCATCTCCATTGTTGCGAGAGGATGTTCAAGCGGTGGGTCGATACTCGTCCACCCATGCTTGACCAGGCCGACTACGATTCTTGGGCTCAACGAATCAGTTGTCTTGCCTTGGAAAGGAAAATGGTGTCAACATTCTCAAATCCATTGATGAAGGACCATATCGAGTTGAGGCGACTAGAGACATACTTGATACTAATGAAGATGGTACTCTGTTTACGGAATGGACGGACCTAAAATGTATGATGAGCTTGATGATAAGGAGAAAAGAGATTCGATGCGAGATATCGGGGCTTCAAACATTGTTCTTCAAGGTCTTCCTAAAGACATCTACAAGGCGATCAATCATAACACCGATGCAAAGGCGGTTTGGGATAATGTTAAGATGCTTCTCTCGGGTTCGAAATTAACTATGGAAGGCAGAGAATCCCAACTCTATGACGAATTTGAACACTTCAAGATGAAACCGATGAGAATGTCTATGAGTACTATGTGAGATTTCATAAGTTAGTGAATGACATGAGGAACATCGAATGACTATGCCTAACATTCAATTGAACTCAAAATTTGTGAACAACATGAATCCCGAATGGCACAAGTTTGTCACCGTGTTGTGAAGCTCACTAAAGGATTGAAGAATACAAACTATGAGCAACTCTATGCCTTCCTCCTTGAATGAGAGACATGCTATGTTTGAAAAATTGATTCTCAATCGGTTCAAAACCAACCGAGGAGAGACAAGCTCGTCTAATGACTCAACGCCTTCTACTCAAACATCGGAATCACAACCAAAGCATCACAAGTCATACCCTTGGGTAATGGTAATCACAAACTCATTCCCGATCCTATGTTCAAACAAGGCGATCTTTGATGCACACGTGGGTAACTTCATTAATCAACTAGCTCTTGATTAGTCAAAACATGAATTCTCTCCCACAAACCAACAACAACCTCGAGCGACATCTAACCCACACAATCAAGCCATTTGTTAAAGATGGAAGGATCGTGGTGCAACCGATTCGGAAAGACAGTATGATCGGGGAAGAGGTGGGTGGTAGAGGTTATGTTGGCAACCAAAATCGAGGAAGGAATGGTAACCAAGGTCAAGCTAAGCCAATCAAATGTTATAAGCGTGGTGGTGAGGACACATTGCAAGGCGCACATCTCCAAAGCGTCCACGAATCTTGATTACTTGAGAGATAAGATCTTTGCTGGTACAAGCTCGGGACAATGGTCTTTGCTTTGGATGAAGAGGAATTCTTTGTTTCTAGGCGAGGGCAATGCCAAGACCTATGATGCGAGATGTGGATGAGCGACCTATTCGGAGATAGGTCACAATCATCGAAATGCCTTTCAAGTCGTGATTGTGATGCATACGACTCGATGTGGATGATGGACCTCGGCACACACAATTTTATGGCTAGCATTTCTCCAATGGTTTCTCCCAAGGTCTCTTCTTCACCACTAGTGGCCCATCCCAAGACAAACTCATCTCGGAGGTATTAAAACTATACGATAATCTTGATGTGCAGCGGATGCATGACAAAGTACAATCAATGAAACTATTGAATCAAATGTTGAAAATATGGGTAATATCGATATTATCCCATATGATCAATCGTGAAACAAAGTGAAAGTGAAGGTGTACCAAGTGATGCATCTTCTGCGATCAACAATGACTATGTTTTTGATGAATACACCGCATGTGCCCGATGATTACGTAATTTCGAACTAAATGCCTATAAAGAGCGTGTTGCTATTTATGAACAACGTGCTAAATTTGAGTTGACCACTCGTGAGCGGAAATGGATGACCAAGTGCGTCGGTCATTAGAAAAAGTAATTTTAGAGAAGAAGTATTGAAACAAGAATTAAATTCCTTGCAAGAAAAACTTTCTAAAACAATAAGCAAAAACAAGAACTTCAAGAAAATGTGAAAATGCTTAAGCAAGAATTTAATGCAAAGGAATCAAAACTCTTGAGAGATTTTTCTAATCGAAAACTTTGAAAAACAAACTTGAAAACAAGTTGTACATACAAGGAAACACCATTCGATTGCTCACATGGTCACTAAACATAGAGTTCTAAGCGATAAGCATAGTGTTCCCATTATAGATAAACCCAACCACGAGTATGGAAAGATAGCAAAAGCGACTCAAAGTGTGATCTATGATGGCAATGAGATTCTTAAACCTAGACGAAACCTAGTTGCGTTGAGTGCCTTGAGGAAGATAAGAAATCGAGATGAAGTCACTAGGAAAGGATGAACAAAAATTAGATGATCCTAAATGCAAAGAAAAAAAATAATTATCACTCCCATGACTACAAAAGGAAAAGCTGGATTTCCTTGAACATGTTTAAGCCTCGGACATTGTTGACTCCAGAACAAGTTTTCGGAAAAAGGATTTAGATAAGCGAAAAGTGAAAATATTGTTGAAACAAACCCTCCCTATGGAGAATGCCTAGAAGCGTTGTGTATCCTCCTAATACACCAATGCATCTTGTTCCTAGAACAATTGCCACTAAAAGCAAGACCTTAATTAGCCAATATGTTATATTTCAACTATTTGTTGATTTTGAGAAAACTTGCAAGAAAAGGATCACACCCATTGGTATAACGGAAGGAGAAAGGGTTTTGAGCAAATGAAAGAATGTTATTTAAGCGAGGTCATGCCTTTCTTTAAACTTCGAAAGATCACTTTGAGAGTCTTAAAAGGGATAGAAAGCGATATCAAGGGAATGGAAAAGGAATTTGATGCAATGGTAGTTGAAGTTAGTGATTATGGCGTGCACTAAAATATAATGAGATTGAGAGGAAGAACTTGCATACCTTAAATGAGACTCTTATTCTTGAATGTGTTGCTCAAGATATTTTTTCAACGCTTCAAATTGCTCTATTAATGCTTCCAAATTTCATGAACTATCTGTGGCCTGAAAGTCTCCCATGATCGTGTCATTGAGCTTGAAAAACTAATTCTAAACTAAGCGAGAAAATTGAACTGGATGATCACGACAATTTGGTTAAACATTTTCTAAACTAGAAGTTGAGCATTTTAATTTACAACTCAAATATCAACATCTCAAAGAAAATGTCAAAACTTCAAATATCAAGACATCTTGGATGCTCGAGTTTGATGCGATTTTCAAATTAACAAACGTGATGAATGATTCAAGCTCGGTGCAACACGATCGAGAAAGTTGAAAGCCCAAATCTCTCAATTAAAGGGTCAAACGAACAATATGACGGGCTCCCAAATGCCTCCTCCTTTAGATTCTCGAAATTCTCAAACGTTTCATCTTCAAAACCTAGTAAATGCTTTACAAAGGAAAGCGAAAGTTTTCTAGAAGAAAATGAAAAGGTTAACGTCATTTCAATGAGTTATTTGAATCAATTAAAGTCACTCGTAACAAAAATAACGAACAAATAGCTTCATTGCAAAAGGAAATTGAGAATCGAAGAGTCGGTAAAAGGGAAAATGCCAATGACCAATGGGAGAATGTTGTATCAAAGGTTCACTCTTGTAATAAATATGCTTTATCGTGACATATGTCCTCCTCATCTAAGGAACAACAAACTTGCTATTCAAACATACTTCTCATCCCTTAAGGATTGCCTAGAATGTCTGCGTGAGATTGTTGAAGAGGATAAGCTAGAGAAACCTCATGATAATGCAATTAGACATGCATGCTTATATGCCAAACGATCTCAAGAAATCTTAGAATGCTTGATCACAATATGCCCAAAGTCATTAGGTGAGAGAGTTAATCCTTTGATTCCATGCTCGATGCCTAATGCCAAGTATGATATGCATTCGATTCCCAATGTTTTGAATGTGAACCGTAGTGTGCCTTTAAGTAGTTCGATTCGGATCATCAATGCTAAGAAAGAGAACTCAAGTGTGCCTTCTAGGAGTACAAATCTCGGTACCTCTAGTTTTAAGAAAGTGAACCTTAGTGCACTGCATGTAGTTCGGACCCAGTACATCTAAGCAGTGATGCAAAGAGTAGTTAAACCAACTAATGTTCCCATTCCTCTACAGAGTAATCGGTGACATTAAGCGGAGCGGTCAAAGTCTCAAGACAATACAAGGAATGATAGGACCTCTCAAGCTAAGAATGTGCCTTTGGAAGAGAGTAGAAGAACAATCTAGGAACTTTAAGCTTGAATTGAATAAAGCGAATCGTGTTGATTCTAGTATTAGCCATAGGCGTCTTGTAATTAATTCAATTCGATACTATTTGCAAACCTTGTCTTGATGTCTGCTTGAATTACATTTCTAATCATGAATGTGGTGTTAATGTTACGCTAATGATGTTAATTGTCCGATTAATATTGTTAATGCAAAATTCATGCTAAGAAGGCTAAAAGGCAAAAGCGAAAGAAAGTTAGAAAGCAGTGGAAACCCACGGGAAGAACATTCGATAAAATAGGCTTTTATTGGATACTGTTGGTCTTAAGACTAATCGAGATAATGCCCACTAGAAAATGGATGCCTCTTGGTAGAACTATTCCCTTAAGAAGTGATCACACTGTGAGCAGGGGCTATCTGAGACACTAATCTTGCATCTATTCACAATGATTCCATTGCCTCACTTTACGATATGAATGCTTCTATTTACGATGTGGGTGTTCCAAACATTGTTACTAACCAAATGGAACCCATTCTTGCATGGGGATCCCAATTATCCGATTATCCATTCTTGTGCGTGTTCAACTGCGGATCGTTCAAATCGTTACGTGGTACACGGACTCAGTTGTTCCAAGCATATATTTGGAGACCGGTCGCGACTCATGAACCGTGAGCAAATTCATCGGGGCTATTAGATTTGGTAATGATCATTTCGGTGCTATTATGGGTTATGGAGATTATGTTGTTGGTGATAGTGTCATCTCTAGAGTTTACTATGTGGAAGGTTTGGGTCATAATCTGTTCTCTGTTGGTCAATTCGTGATTACGATCTAGAAGTAGCCTTGAAAAACATACACCTTTGTTAGAGATCTTAATGGTAAGGAGCTGTTAAAAGGAACTCGTGGCTCAAATCTCTACACCATCTCTATCGATGACATGATGAGGGCTTCTCCAATCGCTTGTTATCAAAGGCTTCAAAACAAAGTCATGGTTATGGCATCGTCGTCTCAATCACTTGAACTTGGCACCATCAACGATCTTTCGAGAAAGGACTTAGTTGTAGGTTTACCTAGACTAAAGTATGAAAAGGATCATCTTTGTTCGACATGCCAATTGGGTAAAAGCAAAAGTTTGCCCACAAACCCAAACCTACTAACTCATCACGAAGTTCTTCATATGATTCATATGGATTTATGTGGACCAATGAGGGTGCGAGAATATCTTTGGGAAGAAATATGTGTTAGTTGTGGTTGATGATTACTCTAGATTCACACAGGTCAAGTTCTTAAGGACAAAGGATGAAACTCCGATATCATCATCAAACTCATCAAACAGTGCGAGTTCGACTTAACAAAACCGTCGAATTATCGAGCAGACAATGGGCCGGTTTGTCAACAAACAACTTAGTGAATTCTATGAAAGCGTTGGAATCGACCATCAAAGAAGTGTACCACGAACTCCTCAGCGAGCGGTGTAGTTGAAAGGCGAAATCGAACTCTTGTTGAAGCCGCTAGAACAATGCTAATTTACTCAAAGGTTCCAATGTTTCTCCGGGTGAAGCAATTGCCACTGCATGCTACACACAAAATCGTTCCACGATTCACACTGTACATGGAAAAACTCCATATGAACTTGTCCACAACAAAAACCTAATCTCTCTTTCCTTCGTGTGTTTGGTGCATTGTGTTATCCAACTAATGAGGGTCAAGACTTAGGAAACTTAGGGCTAAAGTCGACATTGGAGTATTTGTAGGATATGCACCAAACAAAAGGGATACCGAATCTACAACAAAAGAACCCGAAATATCATGGAAACCATTCACGTTACGTTTGATGGTGACCGGTCAAATGGCTCTGGACACTCCACTCGGGACCCGCACTTCAAAAGCAGTCCCATTGGTTCATCTCTTGTTCCAAACTCTTCTCAAGAAACTCCATATGTACCTCCATCGAAGATGATTTAAAGAAATTGTTTGATCCTATGTTTGATGAACTGTATGATTCAATTACTAATGAGGTGTTGATCCCTACAACGAGAGGATGCTCATATTCACGTGAATGAAGTCAATCCTTGGTCTCAATATCTTTAAGTCAAGAAGCACTGCTGCGATCCTTGATCTCATCAACAAATCATCATCCTTCAAATGTACATCATGGAAATGTTTACGGCATCAATGATGAAGTTAATCCCTTGCTACTCTGAAGATGCTCCATTTGAAAACATATTTGCTCTGAATCATCATCGAACCATCTTCTTGAGAGACATCGACTCGACTACTTCGGTCCCTCAACAAGCGCCACACGAACACCTCGGAAAATGGACTCACGATCATCCATTAGACAACATCATTGGTAATCCCTCTCGTCTGTATCAACCCGGAAACAACTTGCAACCGATGCCTTATGGTGCTTCTTCAACTCCGTACTATCTAAGATCGAACCAAAAGATGTTAAAACCGCCATGAATGAAGATAGGCGGTTCAATGCCATGCAAGATGAAATTCATGAGTTTGATCGACTTGATGTATGGGAGTTAGTACACTCTCAGGCGTGCTATGATTATAGCTCTTAAATGGATCTTCAAAGTGAAACTTGATGAGCATGGTGATGTGTTGAAGAACAAGGCTCGATTAGTTGCTAAAGGATACCGTCAAGAGGAGGTATTGATTTTGAAGAATCTTTTGCTCTGTTGCTCGAATCGAGGCAATCGAAATCTTTACGGCTAATCTTGCTAGTAAGAACATGGTAGTCTATCGGATGGATGTGAAAGCGGCATTTACGAGCGGAGATCTTAAAGAAGTCGTCTCGTCGGCCAACTGAAGGATTTGTGAATCAAGAGCATCCTACTCACGTTTATCGTCGAAGAAGGCTCTTTACGGTTTAAAGCAAGCTCCAGGGCATGGTATGATACATTTGTCAAAGTTTCTTCTATCAACGGATTCAGCAAAGGAGCGATTGATCCTACATTGTTCACCGAAGTCGAGCAAACATTTAACTCATGTTCAAATTTATGTTGATGATATTATTTTTGCCTCGGCGGACCCAATGGAATGTGATCGTTTTCAAATGAAATGAGTTCAAAGTTTCAAATGTCAATGATGGGACAAATGTCATTTTCTTGGGATTACAAATTTCACAAAGTCCGGAGGCATTTTCATAAATCAATCTAAATATGCAATGAGATTTTAAAGAAATTTGGATTTGATTCAAGTGACCTGTTGACACCCCATGATTGATCGAACCAAACTAGATGAGGACCACTCGGGGATCATGATTGACCAAACGAAATATCGTAGTATGATTGGATCCACGATGTACCTCACTTGCTAGTAGACCGGACATCTTGTTCATTGTTTGCATGTGTGCTAGATACCGAGCTAAGCCTACTAAAAGCACCTTGAAGCGATTAAGCGGGTCTTCGGTATCTCAAGGAACCATCAATATGGGTCTTTGGTACCCGAAGGACACCGGTATGTCACTAACGGCCTATCAGATCTTGATCATGCGGTTGTCAAGATACTCGTCGAAGTACATCCGGAGGTGCTCGGTTTTGGGTGATAAGCTTGTGGTGGTCTTCAAAGAAGCAAATGAGTACTTCTATTTCCTCTGACAGAGGTGAATACATAGCCATGTCATCTGTTGTGCTCAAATCTTATGGATGAGATCTCAATTATCGACTATGGCTTTGTATTCAACAAAATCCCTCTGTCTTGTGATAATAAAAGTGCTATTGCTCTCTCATGCAACAATGTTCAACACTCAAGAGCAAAGCATATCGACATTCGACATCATTTCATCGAGGAACAAGTGGAAAAAGGTGTGGTGGAACTCTATTTTGTGAGGTCCGAATATCGGTTAGCGACATCTTCACCAAAGCTCTTCCAAGAGAACGTTTTGAGTTTATTCTTCCACGTCTTGGCTTGAAAAGCCTTCAACGAAACACTCAAACGTCTTGAGGAGGAAGGCGAGGAGTAAAGGTCTATCTTCATCTATCTCTTGTAAATATTTATTCGAAAAACAAAATACAAAATTATAAAACTTTCAAAATCAAATAAAAATATAAAAAATTCAAAATCCAAAAAATCTTTTAAAAATTGTCAATTTGTCATTTTGTCATGTTTTCTCGGTTCGATAATATCTACGGTCTTTGTGATGTCATTCAAAGAATGACACGGGACTTTAGATGTTGTTCGAATTTTATTTAAAAAAAAAAAAAAAAAAAAAAAAAAAAATCAAAAATAAGAAAGAAAACTATGGTTTATTGTCATTTTCGAGCAATAACCGGTTTTAAAAGAAAGAACGAGCCATGTTTTATCATGCTTTCAAAATTCCATGCTCGATTCTATAAACATTTATCTGCTTGAAAACTAAATGCTTTGAAAAATAACTCGGTCTCTATTTTTGATAATCATCGGGACTTATTTGTCAAAATCTCTATCTCTCAATCAACAACCTATGTCATTGATTGAGGGGAGAATGATTTCAATTAAATTAAAAAGTTATTTGGCATTAAATTGTTTTCAAAAGATGTACATGCATGTTTTATCAATGGAGTTTAAAGTCTTAAAATCCGATCCTTATCGATTAAAACGCTTTCATAATCAAGTCACAATTCTCCTTAAAAGCTTTCAAAATCAATTTAAATCTATAAGAGATCACAAATCTCAAATGATTTGATAATTGTGATCGGGGAGAATGTGTGATTTAAATTGGATTTAAAGCGATTATTCGGTAAATGGTTTTATAAGGATGTACATCTTGTCCTTCCCACATGTGACAAACGATTTCAAATTTTCAATGCACATGTTGAGGGGAGCATCTATCTTAAACCTATGATTTGAAACGTGATCATTTATCTCAATGTGCGGGTTCCTCTAGTATGTGCAAAACTCTTTTCAAACCTCGAGGCACATATTGAGGGGAGCAAATTTATGGAAACCTCATCCTTCACGGAAATGCTTTATCTACTTGACTTGATCAAGGAAGTGATGGTGATATTTTTAGAAAATGGTAATCAAAGTAATTTCTTCCTCTTGCCTCCGTGTGCAAAACGATTTCAAACATTTGATGCACATGTTGAGGGGAGCACTTATTCTAAAAATATCAAAAACAATTCGGTACAAAATGTTTTGATAATATATCACAAGTATCGAATTGATTTTCAAATGGTTTTCAATTGGTTCCAACGGCGGATGAACAATACCAAATAGACCGACCAACTTTACTTTATGTACGGTGATATAAGGATGATAAGGTTAGGTTTTGGTTCCCATGATCCGCCGAGCCGGAGGGATCTACCGAGGACTATCCACTAGTTAGTGTAGAGTCCTTAGGTATGATGATAAAAGGAGAAAATGAGATATGGGAAGAGTGCGGTGAGGCCGAGCTAGTCTTGGAATAAACCCAACAAGGTTCTAGTTATGAAGTCTCGGTAAGCTTGAAGGGTTGAAGAATTAAAAGAATTGAATGAGAAAGGGTGAAAACAAATAGCCTCCATTTATTCAACCTTAGGGCGAAACCGGGTTCAATTCATATGCTCTTGATGGTAACATCGGTATTGAAGACAAGGCGTCATGGACCCGGTGGCGCTTGCACTTCAACTTTCCAAACCACTCAAGTTCCTCTTAAAAGGACTTGTTTCATTCTCACGGGAACCGACATTATCTATCGACTTTCTCTTAGAGATTGTTGATATTGAAGAAGGAGACCCTCTCCCTAGTCTCGACACGGGATCCAAATATGCACAAATTGAGTCTAGAGCCACGAGATCATCAATAAATCTCATTAGGACACTTTCAATGAAGACTCTCTTTTCACACAATGTGGAAAGAGATTATATCTTGAGTCCTCGCATTATCCTTGTGGTATTGCGAACATCCGAGTGATGTGTTTACATATTCACAATGAAGATGGAAAGCCTTCGGAGCCAACATCAAACAAGCTCTGGTAGGTGGCATGTGAGATCTATTATATGGATCAACCATGTGACAACCGAGCGAAACAATGGGGCGATTCAATCTCTTGAATCAATCACGGTTCGAGTTATGGATTGACGGATACCTTTGAAAAACCGGTCTTTGTGCTTAACAACTCTTTTCTTTAGCACATCGACCGTGTACTCATTTTCAAACCAAAAGGTGTTTTATGATTGATAATTGATTTTCAATAAAACCTTCGTTGTATTGCAAAACAATTTCTATTGAGCAATACGATTGTTTTCAAATCTCTTTTCATCAATCGGTGGACTTAAAATTATTTGGTTCACTCACTCCGTGTTGTCTTCTTTGAGACGTTCGGTTTGAGAACGACTAGAAGCATTGCGAAACCACATCAAGGAAATTCTTGAATTATACGATCACGAGCGATACTTGTCTTGATCAGCGGGGAACCGTGGGCGTGTACCTCAATTCAACGAAAGTGATCAAAGACACTTTCGTGCGATTTATTGCTAGCTGTTGTATGCGAGTACGCCCGACGTTTGCGGTGATCGAATGAAGCGGTCAATCCATAGCCGCATGCTCACTTAACACATTCAACTCAAAAGAAATCATGATTAGTGCATCAATGACTCGATATTTTCACTCCATGCTTACGCTTTCTGCTGCGCCAATATCATGAATCAACTAAAGCTTCCGCTACTCGATGAGAAGATATCATGATCCGAATGTGAGCATGTCGGTCCGTAAAGTCACAACATCACATAATACCAACACCACAATGGATGTCTCGAGAGATTTTTGATTCTGATGATCTCAAAAGATGGCTCAAATTTATTATCACGTGGATCGATAAAGACCTCCACTTGGAGTAACCAAACATGCAATGTGAAGAATCAATGACTACGAGCTTAGAAGCAAAGGACTACATCAAGAATGCAAGAACAATTTTTAATGTAATATCTATTTGTATTCAATGTAATTTTGGTACATGATTGAGGTGACCTCCTTAGGGAGATTGTTAGGAATTAGAAATTCCGGTATTAAAGAGTCGGTCACCTCAAGTATATGTAATCGTTAAAAGCTCGTAGTCGTAGTTATTTTAAGTTAAGTAGTATTTAGTTAAGTAACACCGTGGAGGACAGACGGGTCTTTACCCATTGTATGCACGATCCACGACCCGATGTGTGGCGATTTATGTAAGACTATAAATACTCTCTACCTTCCAAGGTAGAGTTGGAGCTCATAATCATAATAATATCTTTCACTTTCTCTCACTAAGTTCCCTAAACCTCTAACTTTCTCTCTAGAATTCCATTTATCGCCACTTTGTGTTATGGTTTGATGTGTATGTGAAAACTTATATCTAACATGTCCCATGTTTTGCAAAATAGGTCCTTATGCAATTTTAATCCTTACTAAATCTTTAAATTTTGAGCAAAAACATATGTTCTTTTTCAAATTTCATAGATGTTTTCAAATCTTGAAGAAAATGGGTACTTTTGTGACATTTTTAAAAATTACTCCACTTTTAAGAAAAAAAATCCAAAATATCCACGGATTTTGCAAGATATGCGAAATTTGAAAGTATCACATGTTTGCAAAAATGGTCCTTGTGGCTTTTTTTTTTTTTTTTCAATTCAAATTTGGTCTTTATGTAAATTTTTATTTTTAATTGCATGATTTTTGATTTTTATTAGTAGCATGAAAAATTTTAGAGGAAATTTCTTAAACGAACCGTTTCTAATGCTATTTTACGAAATTGAACTTCGCGCGTATTATTTACGAAAATGAACTTTTAAATATTAACCATTAGATTCATTTCAGGATACATTTTAAACCGTACACGTGTTCAAGATTCTTCTGAGCGACGTTTTTACGCGAATGAAAAGTGACTCGACTCCCGAGCGACATCTAGGCGAGTCCCAGGCGAAATCTAGGCGAGACACATCTTCTGGGCGAAATCTAAGCGCGAATTGACTCCCGGGCGACATCTAGACAAGTCCCGGGCAAAATCTAGGCGAGACTCATCTCCTGGGCGAAATCTAGGCGCGAATTGACATCTGGGCGAGGGTGATTCGGGAGAGGTTCATATTTTGAGATGGTTAATTAACAGTGGTTGTGTGACATCGATCTTTAATAATGGAAATGAAGAAGAAAGATGACGATGAAGAAAAAAAAGGTGAAAATGGAGATTGAAGATGAAGTTGTTCTTTATATTTATGGGGAAGAGGAAGTGGTTGGGTTATAAATGAAAGATGTGTTTATTACGAGAAGTTGGATTGAGTTAGTCAATGCACAACCAACTGGCTTAGCTCAGTTGGCCACCTTGGAGTCCTTAGGGGCTCTTGGGGGAGGGAAGTCTTGAGTTCAAATCCTGCAAGGGGTTTGAATGAGGATTTTCCTTCAGGTAGTCCTTTAATGAAGGGTTTGGGCTGTAACCCTAGGTTCAAATCTTGGAAAAGGCAAGGTTTATCCCTATTAATTGTCGTGCTTTCGGGCGGATTAGTAGGGTTTTTCCCATCGGTATTTGAAATAAGCATTTCGCTCGAGGAGCTCTCAGCGGACCCGGTTTAGACAACGTAGTCTAGACCTCCCGCTGTCGAACCGCGACACGAAGCACTTTATAAGAAATTCACCTTTCAAAAAAAAAGTTAGTCAATGCACAAAACACTAAATGTCAAATAAATGATAGCACATGTGGGGCACATGTCACATGTTGTCGGGTCTGTTTTGGTAAAATGAAAAAACATAGTCTATATTGGTTAAGTGGGTTCATTTTTAGTCTAGACGAGCGGGTGAGCCCGCGCGTTGCTGCGGGAGCACTGTGTTGATGCATATAACACATATTAGTATATGACAACCTTATTGAACATAAACCGATCATATTTTACCATTATCTGTTTGTTTCTTTGCGAAACCGTACATCCAAGACTTTTGAGTGGTCTTACAAAATTCAACACTTTTACATCAAGATTGGGGATTAAGATTGTCTTCTAAGTATTTAGAATGATGATCAACCTGGCTGTCACTAAAACGACCAAGATGGCGAAGAACCTGCAAAAAACATGAACATTTCAGATGGCTGGATTGGTTGTGAAAGTCAAGTGTTACAAATTTTGCAAGACCTGTAAATTCATATGTTTTTTTCTTTCTAAACATTTTCCTGCACAATTTTTTAGCAACCAAACAACGCCTTAAAACAGTTTTCTGCATAAATTTTTAGCAACCAAACATCATTCAAAACCACGTTTTTGGAGAAAAATTTGACCGACCAACCAACCCATTTTTTGGTCTTTTATTTTTAAACACTTTTTTGCACAAATATAGAGTTTATAATCAAGGTTCACCCTGAAGTATATTCGCCTTGTTATATTCTAAAGAAGCTTTCCTTGAAAAGGCCAGGCTCGGTAGAAAAATAGACCTGAAAATATACTTACAGATTGAAGAAAAAACCATAACCGGTGTTTCTATTTGTCACTAACTGATCCCTGGATTGTACTTATTTTCCACTAACTGTTTATGCCTCTATTTGTCAAGCGGTAAACCATTTGCAGCAACAAAGACATTACATGTGTGAAGAAAGTTACCTGAGATTTCTGTTCACCGGATTGTACATCATTGCCGTTTCTAGTCGTAATTTCAGCACGAAAACCCCCTACCTTTTGAGTCCATGTTTCAGCATGAAAACGCACCCATTCAGCCCCATTTAAGCACCTAAACCCACCCACCACACATTTCAGCAACCTATTGTAGCCCCCATTGTAACAACAAAACGCATACATTTCAGCTCCTATTTTACGAATGCAAAAGAAAATTATTAGAATGGCAATGAAAATGAATATCAAAAAGTATTTTACAAAGTACTTTGACATATAACACTGAATACCTATGCAGTGCACTTAAATCGTAATTTGCTTACATAATATAATATTCGGCTGTTAAAAAGCTTATAAGCAGTTAATGCAACATAACTACTCATTTTGCAATATTCCATTTCATATAATTAACTTTTAGTACTTATGTAATACAATTATATATATAAGACAAAACATTATCCTTCATTTTTCTATATTCCAACAAATATTTGGTAGCTAACTGATACATAACAGACATGGAATATTTCCTTATAAAATTTGACCGCTAACTATGCTAAATAATGGCCCAACAGTTATGCTTTTAAGTTAACTTATGACCACTTTATCTCAGGACGGCTAATGAAAAGTTGAAAACGGCCATGTGAAAACACAATTAGCATTTGCACATTTTTTTGGACCGTTGCCTTTTTACCGCTACCAAAAGAGCATCCAAATTCTAACGCTACTTTTACGGTATCATTATCACTCATTATATAGTTTGGGATGATAAATGTAATAGCAATTGGTCGAAAATAGGTTGGCTTGATACATCAACACTTTATATCGTAATGAAAGGTCACATATGAGTTTTAAAAGCGAGTTGGATAGTTGAAACCATATGCTTAGTTTTACATATAAATATAGGTATAAACTCATGGCTAACTAATCATTAGTTTTCTAGTATTAGTCTATATATATTAAACTATCGAACCAAACATTTTAAAATGTAGAGAATGAAGATTACCTGTCGCGAGAGTGGAAGTAAACTATATGGTTAATTGGTTTTGCGCGCAAAAAAAATGTATATGTAAGCCACTGTAAGAAGCATTCACGTAAATGATTTGTACCGTTTCTTGTCGTTGAATTAATTAACAATGTTTAGGCCTGTTCTTGATATTCGTCACTGTAATCCAGAACTTGGATAATCTCATGCATTGTCGCCACTGCAGAATCAAGAAGTACTTGTTCAGTATACTATTTTTATTCAGTACTAATAATCTTACATATATAGGTTTCTTCTCTTAGATAAATATTATACTTAAAAACCAAAAACATATAGGAATTAGTTAAACGTAATTTAAACATGAATTCATCAGTGGAGTAGTAATTAAAAATCAGTACCTCCTAGAGTAGTAAAAGACGTTGAGGAAGGAAGTCTGTTAATGAGCAGACCATCAGTGTCTAAAATATATACACCACCTAATTTGCTGCTGGAGACTACAAACCATGTGATTATACACTCACCATTCACTGAGGAGTATCGTGAATTCCTCAACTGGTTTTAGATATCTTTTAATTGCATTTGGTGAGTCCATTTTGTGCTTGTCGGGGGCAGAATAAGCGTTTTCAGTAAGTAAGGAAGCAGATACGAAGATGTCAGTTCAAAATTCTTAGTTGAAATAAGCTAATGTTCAATAAGTAGCTTATGGGTTTAACATAAGTTTTACCAAATACCTTGAAAGTGCTTAATTTCTTTTCAAAACTAAAATAAGCTAAAGCGCTTGAAATAAGGTTACCCAAACAGCCCCTTTAAAACATTCTTTTGACGATGGAAAATATCTAAAGAAGAACACTTGGCTATGGTAAGGAACTCACAACATTTGCAGCCTTATGCATACTTTACACAAACTGTTGCACCTGCACAATAGGCTCAACAAACACCCCATCACTCTTTTATGGCAGTGTCCAGGAAAGAACGCAATACCTTTGGCCACAGCTTACAAAGCCTCGAACTCAGCATTACAAACCCGTTCACGAACACAATTTTCCACGCCAGGCCTAAAAAAATTCCGGTTATAGCAAGTACTTGTTTTTCATAAAAATTTCAAACAAACTCTAATACACTTAAAACTTAAAACTGACCTTTTCTTTTGACATTATAGCAAACTCAGAAGGCGCACATGATAGGAACAAACACACCTATACTTTCCATACCATCAACCACAACCCCACTTTGTCATGCTTTTCTAAACTCCAAAGAAAGTCACTTTTCCAAATTGGTTCTCCATTATCCACCAATAATTCGAGCCGCACAAAACCGTGTTAAATCCGCCTAAGCACTGTCACAAAGTAACACAAAAAGGCGTATGTTAGAATTATTTTGAAAATTATGGACCAACCAAATTCAATATTGCTCAAACCCATAATCAGAGCCTAAAATTGAAACCTTTTAAAGAAAATTGGTTCAATATCTTTATTAACTTAAACCCTATCTTCATTAACCTAAACCAAAGCAGTTACTAAAACACAATCCTTTAAAAACCCACAGAAACCCACAAACAATTTTCAAAACGAATTACTAAAACACAATCTTTCATTCAATCGTTTTTATGTAAAAACCAAACCCCAAAAGTAATTTACCTTAAATTTAGATAACGGATTTGCAATCGGGATTCTTGGTTTCGTGTGTATGTGTCTTTTTCTGTGAATGAAGGACATAGGATGGGTAGTCAGAAGTAAGTTTTGATCATAAATCTTGCCTATGATTAGGCCGATCTATGTGGTTATTTTCTTTTGTGTGTTTTGGTGTAGAAGGTTCAAGAGGAGCTTTGAAGGGAGAAAGTCGGTGTGGAAAGATTTTTTGTTTAGGTTGGATAACAGAGATGGAAGGATCAGGATATAACAGAGGAATATACAACCGACATACTGTTCATTCATTTGGTGTAGTTAAATGTGTTAGCCAATGATAGAGTGGCAAGTGTAAAAAATGACACTAATCACATTTAAACAACCAATAGAATGTGACATTAGGGTACTAATTGCCATATAACCCACTTGTTTTGAAACACCCATGGAACGCCTATTAGTGTATATATATATATATATATATATATATATATATATATATATATATATAGTGTAAGGTTATTGTCAGAACCAAAAAAATTGCGAGAACTGCGAGAACCGATCTAAAACCATTGATTATTTGATCAATGGCTATAATTAATGATGGCATAAAAGTAATTAAATAAAACTTAATGTGTAATCTTAAAAATGATGAAAGGGTGTTTAAGTAATTTAACATCTCCCTCTTAGAAAACTTGAGCCACTAATTACTCTCTCACAATTTATATCTCTTCCTACTTTTAACCTAATAACTTCCACCACCATGATTTATTTCAAAACTTCAGCCGCCCCATACTATTTTTCTCTCCGGCGGTTTCTTTCTCAATATGCCTAATTTATATTCATTAATTCTTTATATCCACCTTGGTTCATCCATTATGAAGACGTCATCCAATTATGCCTAAGCCATGATTTTCTTAATTATACATTGGTATGTTAAAATTCATATTTTTTTTTGGTATGCATCGGGTTTTCTTTATTAACCTTTTTTTTTCTTGAATTCCGTATGTGATGATGGTAATCGTTATTTAATTTAACCTACTGTTTAACATGTAATTTAGTTTTTGTTTAACTGATCTCATGTTATTACTATAGTATTGAAAACTCATACAATACTAATAGAGTTTTATCATGATATAATTTAAATAGAAAATATTTTAAAGCCCGCTTTTTATCTGACACTTTAGATGAATTATATGATTTTTAAATAAAAGGTTGTTTGCAATCTTTATGAAATTGGTTGTGGTAGGGATGAGCACGGTACCGGTCCCGTACCGATTTCGTACCGAATTAGTGGTACCGATTTTTTCCCGAGATAAATTAGTGGTACCGGTAAATCGGGTTTTCCCCGCTTTTTTTCAGGAATTTCCCGATTTGGTACCGGTCCCGTACCGAATTAATGGTCCCAATTTTCTTTTCACCTTATTTCGTAGTCTCGGTACCGTACCGTATTTCAAGAATCGGTACCGTTTTGGCTTCGGGATTCGGTTCGAAATGCTCATCCTAGGTTGTAGATCTATTTGAATTACATTAAATAGTCATTTATGTTGCTTTCGATTGTTGACGTTTTTTTATTTATTTGTTTCTGTCAAAGCGAGCTAATAACATATTCATATACAAACCAACAACACAACATAGGTCTCGTATTAAAAAAGTGTATTTATGTTCATCTCTTTTGTCGTTTGTTTATACATTAATAAAAATATCTTTTTATTAAAGCTTGCTTTTCTTTTTTTGTTATGTTTATTTTATTTGTTACTCCGTATGTTCAACAAAAGTTAATATAAAATCATTGAAAAGTATGTGTACATATGTGTTATAATCGTTTGTATATGTTTCAAGGGGCGTGCATATGTATTTTAAGGAATGGTGCATATATATTTTTTGGCTCGTTTGGATAAAAATATTGAGAGTGAATATGTGTTTTCACAGGTTCTGGTGAATTTTATGCCTTCTGTGCATATGTGTTTTTACAGTTTCGGAGTTTAACTGTATTAAAATTGCATATATGTTTTCAGTTCTGATATAAGGATGATAACTAATATTTGATGATAACGTAGATACTCGTGCACATGTACACAAGCTTTAATCAACTTAAATTTTATTTAGTTTATTTCCAGGTTTGGTTTAATGGATGTTGTGAACATCCTCGGATACATGCGCACAAATACCAAGCGTGCTTGATAAAAGAGTAAACATGATAGACTAAACATATATACATCCCAAAACATATGTGCACAAGTATTGTTGTTTTATGAATAACGTGTTTCTTTTATTAACAAATACTCATTTTTATTCATTTTGTTATTTTTTTTATAAATAACATGCTCATTTTCAAAAGCTTGGTGCCTGCATTATTCTGATTATGGGGTGTTTGGGCTTACTTGATCTTTTAACTTGACGCATCCTTTTTAAGATATCTTTTCGAATAAGGAAGCTTTTAAAAAAAAGTGAAAAACTTTTAAAAAATTGAAGGGTGCATATGTGTTTTATAGTTGGTATATGTATGCATCTGAGTTTTAAGTTTTATACATATAATCAGTTGAATGGTGCATATGTGTTTTAGAAAGTGTTTTTATAGTTGGTATATGTGTACATATGTGTTTTAAGTTTTGTGCACATATGTTTTTACAGCTAGTATCAATAACAAGTGTGTCTATAACTTTATTACAATATCTGATCCATAATTTTTTCGTATTATTGTTGTGAATTAATATTGGTTGCAAATATCCAGGTTTATGCTCAAGACAAAGAATACAAATGCACTGAAAATGATAGAGACGAAGAATGTACATGTGCATTGTACACATGT
The DNA here is from genome assembly GCA_022545495.1 of Chrysanthemum lavandulifolium. Classification (NCBI taxonomy): domain Eukaryota; kingdom Viridiplantae; phylum Streptophyta; class Magnoliopsida; order Asterales; family Asteraceae; genus Chrysanthemum; species Chrysanthemum lavandulifolium. Next base: position 266,875,604 of record CM040240.1, read on the forward strand.
GCAGATTTTATGTGTGTTTGAACCAGTCGAGGAATACATGTGCACGCCAAAAAGATGAACCAACTGTTAAAGACATTAGATTATGCACATGTGCATGCTTCTTATATTTGTAACAAATCTGAATACAAGTGTAAACATAATGATGTTAGTACTAAAGTTGAATATCATATCAATAGAGTTTTATTTCTATTGTAAAAGTTTTATTTCTTGTATATACATTTATGTAATATTTTTTAAAGATACATGTGCATATACAAAATACTTATGCATAAACGAAAAATAAAATTGTCATAATGTAGTTAATAGTTAACCTTATTTTTTACAAAAACACATGTGCATACTGTATTTTTAAATATGTCTAATGCAAAAAAAAAAAAAAAAAAAAAAAAAAAAAAAAAAATTGAAATTTAGGAGTAAAAAAACGGTTTTACTAAAAAGAAATTCAAAAGAAAAATAAAAAAGTAATTTTACCATCATACCCTTTTGAATTAAATAACAAAAATTAATATTCAAAAAAATCGATTGGTTGATCTTAGGTTCTCATGATTCTCGCATTTTATTTGGTTACGAAAATAACCCTTCCCTATATATATATATATATATATATATATATATAATTATATATATATATAATTAGTAATTGACTTAAAACTTTAGGTATCTTTTCAAAAATGGTCCTTGTGTGAATTTTATCCTTAATTATATCTAACATTTGTTTTCACTTTAAAGTAAACGCCTAAAGGTTAAAAGAAAAAAAAATCATAAGGACTAAATTTGTAAAGATAATTTTCATGACCAGTTTTTTAAATTAAAAACATGTACCAATCTTGTAAAAAGAGTTTTCCAGCGGGACAAAAACCGCACAAGGACTTGTTTTGCAAAAAATTGCAAAGGACCTATTCAATAGAAAAAAATCAAAAGGGTCTATTTTGCTAAAGAACAACTTACAAGGGACCATTTTGCTAAAACAAATTATTTTTTAGCCGGTTTATCGACCACCCACCTATCACATTGGTACAAAAAATTGATTAATGTATCAAATGATTAATATTCTGGGCACATGTACCATATCGGTACACCTGAGGAAATATATTTTTATTGTATTACTTAAACCTTTATTTATGAGAAAATTTCTTAGATGTCTAGCTTCACTCCATTTTCTAAATCAATAAGTTTTTTTTTTTATTATTTTTTTTCTTTTTCTTTTTTTTTTCAAAATAGACGAGGACGACTTTAGAATTAGGCAACCGCCTTAATATCTTGGCACATGTCATTTTTTATTAGTACACAAAATATAAGTGTGTAAGCTATGTGTAAGACTTGTCTCTTAGGTGTACTTTGGGCGACTCTGTTATGTCGGGGCAACTTGTACATTTGGCGACCTAAATTTTGTCATATAGTGAAAAAACTTGTACCTTTGGCGGCCTAAATTTTGTCATTTAGTGAAAAAAAATTTGCATTTTTTTCACTAAATGACAAAATTGAGGTTACCCAAGGTACAAGTCATCGACATAACAGTAGTAGCCCAAAGTACATATAAGGAGACAACTCTTATACATAGCTTACACATTTGTACTTTGTGTACTAATAAAAAGGAACACGTGTAAAAAAGTGAGCCTCACTGAGCAACCGATGTACTTTCCAAATCTACTTTTTATTTATTTGGTAAGAGCACACGGTATAATAACCGTGTGTCTCGCTTTAAACCATAACACCGGGGCTGTAAACTCCGTTACCCACGCCGAAGGTGGCGTTAAAGCTACGTTAACTTGGTCACGTTAGCAGTATAACGCTGCGTTGAGGGTATTTGGCAAGCCAAAAAAAAAATCATTTTACCCCCCTAAACGGCTACTAGCCGTTGGGGTTCCCCGCGTTTCAAACGGCTAGTTTGAATAAAAAAAATTCAAAACCATTTTTTTACCACTATAAATACCCAAATAAAACACCATTTGTTCACACTTCAACTACTCAATCTTATGCTTCCATTTACTAAAAAAAATGTCGGGAGACAACAACAACGATGATTCATTCATGAATCTTCTCGGTGGGTGGAATACCTCAAACCCGGGTTCATCTTCAAACCCGAACGCGAGTTCATCATCACCCAACGTCTCTTTTCCCAACCCACTAGGCTTGTCGAGCCAAGATCTTTTCCTACAACATCAAGAATTTATGTTTTGGCAACAAAGTCAACAAAACACACTAAACACCAATTTTCAAAATCTACAATTCTCACAACACTCACAACATTCACAAACTGAAACACATGATATTCCCGAAACACTCACGTCTCCTCCAAAGCCCAAAAGTCGTGGTAAACGAAAGTCTAAAAAATCCTAAGACCCCGAACCAATCGATGAGGATGACGAAAATCTCAACTGCGCCTATGGACGTTTGCAACCAAAAGAGGAAGAGTTACTTGCCACGTGTTATGTAGCTGTTACGGAGGATCCGATTTTCGGGCGTGCACAAGATCGTGATCCGTTTTGGCATCGGGTCAGAAATGAGTTCAATAGACTCAATTTTCAACGACGCACCAAGGATATGATAACAAGCAAGTGGAAAACGTTGAACCGTGATTGCACAAAGTTCAACGCGTATTTCAAAAGCGAGGGAAATGAAAAGAGAAATGGGTGCAAAAAGTGTTTACTTTTAAGTACGTTATATATATACTTGGCACAATATACCCTTTCGTTTATCCTACTCAAATTTGACTCGGGCCAAGCTTAAGCTTAACTTGCACCTCGTTAAAAAAAAAGACTTATTGTCTGAAAATGTATCATACTCGTTATTTTTTTGAGTCGTATGTACCATTTTTAGATCAAAATATTTAATAACTAACTTCTTAATTTTCAATTATTCATACATGATTCAATTTCAAAAGATACGTCAATCGATATACTGGATAATAAAAAGTAAAAAAGTTAGTTATTATTAGTCTGATTATAACAAGAATACATACAAATCAATAGAATTACAAGTAACATACATTTTTAAATAGGAGGATGTTATACAAACCCTTTTTTTTACAAAGAACACCCCCTCTTTTTTTCTATTTTATTTATTTATTATTATTTTTTATTGTTTTGTTTATATCAAAAACTATAAACTTGAAAGTACAGAATAAAAAAATATAAAGTTTAATAAGTCAAAAACTTAAAACTTACAAAAACACGGGATAAAAACTGACAAAAAATTGTATTATATTGTACACTGAAGAAACAAAAGAATATCTTTTGACTTTTGACCCCCAATGTCACATCACATACAGAGTTTGTATAACACAAAGCTTTTAAATAATCAGCCCTTAAATAAACATGCTTGAGTTCACATATTTTAGAGTGTTTGATTAAACTAAACTTAAGTCTATAATTTATACATCATGAAAAGATAGAATCATTCGAATAGTCATATAAAGCCAGAATTAACTTTTTATTTAGAAACTAGACAAACAAAGCAAAAAACTCACCCAGTCACCGGTGGCGGACCCAAACAGAAAATTGATTCTTTGATTTGGTCAAGCCGAAAAAATCAACGGGTGAACCAAAGACCCGCTTAGCATGTCGGGTGAGTCGGGTCGGGTCAAATTTAATACAACTGCATTAAAACATCAAACATGTATAGAAGTCAAAATCATAAGCATTTTATTATTATGGTTTTGTTAATATAAGAGTTCGTTTAACTTACGATTTTAACTTAAATTACATCTTCTACTTTTTTTCTTCTTAAAAGAGGTATGTACTTTTCGTAATATAATTATGGTCTATTAGCGAACACTTTTTTTTGTTATCGAAACAGTGAGTAATGTCCTAAAAGGTAAAAAAATATTTCATATAGTTCTGTAAATGTTTGTAGCGTTATTGCTTTTTTGGAAAGAAAACAACAATGAACCAGTAAACTAAAAAGTGAAAGGGTTACAATTCTATAATGATAAAACAAGAAAATTCGGTGTTAAAATCTTAGTTGCATTAATATACCAAGACATGATACAAACACAAGACACTTTAACCCATCCTAACAAGAACAATACCCGTGCGTTGCACGGGTAGACTATTATCTTTTGTGATGTTTGAAATAAGTTAGGAATTATTAAAACATCTAAAAATCTTGTCTTAAAACAACATAAAAAGGGTCATCATATTTCTACTTCGAACCCATGTTTTTTATTGCTATATGCTCAAAAAATTAATTGTAGAGAAAAGGGTCATCATAAAAATTTTGAATATTGAAAAAATAAAGAAAAAGTCACCATTTCTTTTGAATGAGAAGTATTGCTTTCGTTTGCAAACAGAAAGACAAACACAAAGGAACTTTGAAGAAACTAAAATACTAATGAAAAGAACATTCATTAGATTAATATGCTATTAGTCCTGTATTAAAGGAACTATAAACACAAAGGAACCGAAAAACAAACTGGAAAGAAACACATGAAAAACAATATTAAAAATACAATAATACTTAATAGCAAGAATTTACAATTATAAAAACTCAAACATGTCCATAAATGTCTTCATTATCTTCATTCTCGTCAATTTGTCGATACAACCTTCGTTTACCAGTAATTTTGACGCGAGGTATATTTGTTCGCTTAACCCTTTCATTCGGCACATCATCATCAACAATTTCCTCACCAACATTTTCCTCATTAACAATTTCCTGCATGCGACATAATGCATTTACTAATATATTAAGTGTATTAAAAAGGAATCAAAGATGAATGAGCAATGTTACATTAGCAGGAAGTGTTGCATTTGGTCCTTCATTTGCCTCCTCATCAATAACAAATAAGAGTAGTTTGATGATTCGTATTGCCAACATCAATAGCACCAGTCGAAACAATTCCATCGTTATTGACTTATTGTTACCTTCTTCCCAAATAGAAACACCTTCTCACTCAAAAAGGTCCTAAATATGAAACAAATCGTTAAGAGCGAAAGTTAAGATATAAAGTAAATATTCGAGATTAATATTTGTACCACCTCGTCATCTGAATCTTGGATAACAATGACATCATCCCACTTCCACTGCCTCAAGGTGTTTTCACGTTTGCATTGTTCCATTGCCTTAGGCGATTCAAGGTGGAAAGGTAGTGCATGAAATGTTAATAAAATCAATATAAATTTTACAACACATATAAAAATTCAACAAAATAAGGAGAATAAATGTCACCTGGTTTTGATTGTTGGGTGTTGGCGTATATGGCCGGACGACTCAGCGTCCGGCGGGATCGTTGGCCGGACGAAGAGTTCCAGCGTCCGGACGACAAGCGACAGTATCCAGCTTTTAAGGGATTCTCACCACGTGGCCTATCAACTAGGGTGGCTATAGACCTACATGCACGTAATATAGGCCTGCGCGAATAGTGAATCTACAGTGACGCAGGTACATAGTTGGGGTAGTATAAATACCCCAACACATTTAATGTTTTGCAATAAATACACACACACCCACATCAATCACCGCATTCATTACTATTACCCCCAGCTTACTTTCACGCCGGAGCTTGGTCCTGGATATCCTCCAGGGCGAGGCTAACGCGTGTTGTGCATTGTGCAGGAAGGAGCATTTATTTCTTCCGGCATCGTTAATTGAAGCCAAACTCTCAAGTCAAACCGGACCGCGGGAATTTGCTTCAACATTGGGCATGTTTTTTGAAGTGGAATGATTATAATCAAGTATCTACTGTAAATAAATCAATGTAACATATGGTTATTTATATACTGACTTGTTGAGCAATATGACACCAAGTTCTAAATTGAAGTACACATTTTATGGAAATTAGTTAAAGTGGATGTCACTATCAAATTTGTATTTATCTATTTAAAAAAAATCCACTTTTGTACTTATCTTCACATATTTTTTAGAAAACGTGGGACAATAAGGAAAGAGTATGTCACATGAAAACCACCAAATATTTGGGATGAATTTATGTGGCTCAGATTAGTTTTAATAGTGATCGTAGGGTTTATAGGCTATGTCATGTCACATTTGTTTCTCTATGTAGCGCCAACAATAAATAAAGTAAAGCGAAAATTACATGGGAGGCCTCTGCAGGGGGAGTTGTCCTGCAGAGGACCTCTTTTTATCACATATCCAAAAAGGCCACGAAATTCGCTTCAAATTTGTGCAGAAGTCCTAGAAGGACACGTGTCGCCACCCCCTTAATTAAACGTGAGGAAATTAAATAAAAAAAAAAGTAAATCGCTTGAAATTTGAAGCGAAACCTGATATGTGTGGGACCTAAACTGCCACAAGAAGAAAAAAGCACCATTTCGCCTCACATTTGAAGCGAAATCCGACACATGGGCCCCCTGTCAGCCGATTTTAGATGTTACAATTGTTTGTTAGAATTTTTTGTACAATTTTTTGATGTTACAATTTTTTGCTACAATTGTATTCTCACTTAATTTTTTTTTGTTACAATTTTTTGTTAAATTTTTGATGTGATGCTACAATTGTTCTAATCTGTGTAGTTTCAAGATTTTTTGTAATTCAAAATTTATTGTAATTCAACATTTATAAAAATGTAATTTAATTATCAATAATGAATTTATTTTTGTGTTTATGATGCTGTATAAAATTGAATCTCATTTGGGTTTGTGTTATTTGAAGCGAAGTTCTCTCTCTACTTAAATAAATTAGAGATGTCACAGAAAAACTAAGTGTATTAGATATTGTCTCTTAAAAAACGATATGTTATTATTGCCTTACATACTTGTAAATTTGTTACTTTAAACTATTTTTACACAAAACGCATGCTCAAATATTGTCTCTTCAATACAAACATCACTTGTAAAATTCAAATACACAGACAAAACAGACATCACTTGGATAATTGAAAATGAAAAGCATGATGCTACAACTCAATCAGAACATACCAATAGTTGTTAACTAGTCACATAAAGCTTCTACTTTATTAAAAACCAAACCGATTAAACCAACTATTTGAATCGTGCATTTGTTGATCATCTAGATGTTGAGAGTTGTGTTGCTAGGAAGTGTATTGTTGATACACTTGAGACTGGTATTGAAGATCATTTTGAAGTGGTTGCGTTCGGTTTTGCTGAGATAGGTTGAAATCTTGTTGTGTGTTATGTTGATCATATGTTTGTGATGTGTGTGTGTTTTCAGCATATTGTTGAGATGGGTATGGGTTGTGGTGGTAGAGGTGAACAAAAAAACCGGTTAACCGAACCGTAGCCGAAAAGAAACCGAAAAACCAAACCGGTCAAAACCGGTTTTGACCCAAACCGGTCCTGTTTTGACCCTAACCGCCGGTTAGGAACCGGTTCCCGGTTTTGAGAAAACCACCTGTTTCAAGACCGGTTTTTATTAACCGGAAACCCAAACCGGTTCGGTTAACTTCTACTGTGACTGAAACTTCTTCATCATCATCAAGGGGTTTTAGAGGGAATCCGATACTTGCTTTGCATAAAAAGATAAGAGATCATCCCAACAAGCGGATAAGAAATGATAGTTTAGCGAACAGTGAATATGAAAGATATATCACAACCGATTTTATCTCACATATTCCGGCCGAACAAGTTGAAAACTTTGATGTGTTGGCGTTTTGGAAAGCAAAGGAAACAATGTTTCCCGTTCTATCCCGAATGGCTCGTGATGTACTAAGTGTACAAGCTACTTTGGTAGCCACGAATCCGCTTTTTCAACAAGTGGAAGGGTTTTATCAAATCGAGAAAGCAGACTCACACCGCTTCTTTGGAGATGTGTATGGGTTTGAAAGATCACTTGGACGCAATGAAGCGAGTGCAACATAAAAGTAGTCTTGATGATCTTGCGGACTTGAGCAGGAGGTCTACGTGGAAGAGGCACAAGCGGGTGAAATCGAGATGCTTTCCGATGAAGAACTAAGACAAGATGCGACTAGTCAAAAGCTAGGGGATCCGATGGCGACTATTAGGACTTTTATGCTTCGTATTATGTTTTAAGTTTATGTATTTCCTTTGATGTATTTCTTTTAAGTTTATGTATTTCCTTTCAGTTTATGTATTTCCGACGTTATAAATAAAAGTTGAAGTTTATTCGGTGTAAGTTTGTTTAAATTTTGAAAAACGAAAAAAAAAATCGGTTAACCGGTAAAAAACCGGTTACAAACCGGTCAAATATTTTAAAATTTTGAATTTTGGACTTGGCGGCTTAAAAATTTTCAAAATAAAACCGGTTAACCGGGTCCCAAACCGGTTAAACCGGTTACTAATTTTTAAAAATTCAAAATTTTGAAACGGCGGCAAAATTTTTTTTGAATTCACAACCGGTTAACCGGTTAAAAACCGGTCCTAAACCGGTAAAAACCGGTCCAAAAATAAAAAATTAAAAATTTCAAATTTTGAATTTTTTTGAGCGGGAAGGCGGGTAAACTTTCAAAATTTTTTTTGTTTATATTTACAAGTTTGCCATTGTAAGAGTAGTATAAATAGATAGATTGTGTTTTTATTTTTTGCAACTTTTATACAATTAAAATTACACTCTAAAAAATAAAAATTGGAAGCATTTCACTAATGGCTGATGCTGATCCTGCACCACCCCCGCCACCGGTGATTGTTCGTATTTTACCGGTAAACCGTGCACCAAATGTTTGGGCTCACTACAACTACGTCGAAATGTCGGATGGCACGCGAAAGGCTCAATGTAAGCATTGTTTTTGTTTATTCAAACCCACTTCCAACATGCCGTTGAGGGCTCACACACAGAAGTATTGCCGCCAAGCACCTGCAGTTGATGTTTGATTCGAGACCTCGAGTTGACGTTGAGTAATGTGTGATGTTTTATGTTTATGTTATTATGTGTTATGTTTTAAGTTTATGTGTAATGTGTGATGTGTCATGTATTCTCCGTTCTATTAAATAAAAGTTCTAGTTTATTAATACACGAAACAAGAAAACGATGACAAACGATGACGGAAAACGAAAAAAAAAAACTAGAACCGGTCAAAACCGGTTAACCGGTCTAGACCGGTCCCAAACCGTACCCAAACCGGTTTGGACCGGTTGGGTTTTTCTCTCCTCACATCCGGTTCGGTTCGGAACCGGTTAACCCCCCGGACCGGTTTTTTTGGGCGTTGACCCAAACCGGTTCGGGTTTGACCAGTCGTCAAACCGAACCGGTTAACCGGAATGTGCACCTCTATGTGGTGGTAAGTTTGTGAAGCGTATTGGTTTGTGGGGTATGTGTTGTCACCATATGGTTGCCAAAAGAATGAGTTTTGACCATTTGCTTGATTAGTGTATGTGTTTTGGCCGTATGGTTGCCATGAGAATTGCTTGTTTCCCATAAAACTTTGATCGAACGGGTGATGTTGGTCATAAAAAGGTGCAGTGTCATGTTGCTCATTAGTTGGAAATTCCCCTTGCTTTTGTTTACCCTTGCTGTTAGGTGGATCTGGGACAAAAGATTTTTTGCAATTCTGACGGTTATGCCCCGCTTCTTTGCACCTGCTACAGTGTATAGTTCTTGACTCTTCTCCTTGAGATTATATGGTTTGTGTTTTTCGGACGACCTGGCTGAGGGTTGTCCATTGTTGGAGGAGTAAGAGGCTGTATATGACTTGGATACTCCCATTCGTTAAAATTTCCAACAAATTGAATTGACTCTGCATAGGTTGCTTGACATTTTTCCTTTTTAAACCAGTCATGTACATATTGCACACAATCTGTTAGGTTCAAAACCTTGTAACAAAGAATAACGTGACCACAAGGTATCCGGAATTTGCCATTTCGACATTCACATTCACCGGTCGTAAAGTTCACTTCACGGTTATATTGGCCATCATAAACTTGATATCGAAATTGAGTAATTTCGTGTACAACCCAACTAACGCTTTTCATTCTTCTTTTCTCCACCTTATCGCCTAATCGTGATGTCGTACTTCATTTTGCTACACAAAAATGTAAAATTAAATTAATTAACTTATCTAATATATTTTTGAAAATGATTCTCGACTACGTCATGTTTTAAACAATAAATACCGCAGCTTCCGACGTTTAAAATACCACTTTTGAACCATACTTGATGCGTGTCGGTCAACATTATTCTCGGTAGCTTTACGCCTGTCAAAGACATGCATTAACAGACTCGACCTTTAGATGTACAATAATTTTAACGGCTCACGTGGGCAATGTGCTCGAGACCGGCGTCTAGGATCGCCTCTATTAGCTTCGGTGTGCTTGGGTTGTACAACCGAGTATGTTCATTTGTCGTTGCCACTCATCGGGAGTATACGCTTTGCATATGCCCCAAGATAGACCTTTAACTTTATTGCTTTTCAAGGAAAGGTTCATCATTAGATGTCGACAACAAATACCATGAAACGCCGATGGAAACTCATTCCTTCTGCGAAGCTATTGGAGGATGCCTATCAGATATGATAATCATATTGGGGTTATCGCCGATGCACTCTCTAAGTCACGACATCCACCATGACCAACAATCTCTAGTCTCCCTCTGCATATTCCGTAAGCAATAGGCACAATTTGGTTGTTTTCGTCCATCCCAACGACTTGCAAATTTGTACCCTTGTAAGTACCCTTTAAATGCGCCGCGTCCACTATAAGTAGTGGCGAAGATGGTTCATAAACGTATGAATCACAGATAAACAATTTTAAAATTATAATAGCAAACGGGTTTTGCATGCACTTAAAAATAAATTGAACAAGACTTACCGATGCACCAATGGCAATGAATAAAATTTCAAAACCCTTGATTGCTTTTCTTGATACGTGTGACCGTCCTGTTTTTTTCTAAGTTGTGACATGTCTGGTAGCATTTCAAACGATTCTAATGGTGAACCTCTTAACAATTGTAACCCATAATCCTTCCCTCTCCATGCTTGTTGGTAAGATATAGATGTTTTATATTGTGCCATCATATCTTTTTGTATAACTCTCCCTTTCAAATCACGGCTACCATCTTCTAATTTATCTTTCATAATGTGAGCAATAACTTTTTTGTTTGCATTTCGATGGTTAGGATATGTTTGGGTTCTGGGACACGTGTGAATATCATTCATGCTTGTAATTTGAAAAACATCTTAATTTGGCCAACGTCTGGCATTAATATACCATGCACATTGTGCATAATGGACGCATTTTATGTTGTAAGTTTTAGGGTTAGTTTTTTTCGAAACAAATTCATAACCATCTTGTAAAGCTTTCAACCTTGTATGCCAAGTCTAATTCCGCCTAGTTAAAAAACCTTATTGATTTTACTTGATTTTTGTTATAATCCTTTGTAGGCATAGGTTTTGGCGTGTAAAGTGGTGGTTCAGGAACTTCAGGGATATGGTCAAAACAATTTGGCCATTTATGGTTACCGTGGTGTTGGGTTTTATTTATTTCATCAAAACAATCATTTTCATCATCTTCGTTATCCGAAAGAAAAGCAAATGATGACCCTGGTTTTGTAAAATTTGCCTCATCTTTATAACCTGAGTCATCATCTTCCTGTTCGTCATCTGAAGGAAAAGCAAATGATGACCCCGGTTTTGTGAAATTTGCCTCATATTTATAACCTGAGTCATCATCTTCCTGTTCGTTATCTGAACTGAAAGCAAATGATGACCATGGTTTTGTGAAATTTGCGTCATCTTTATAGTTATAGTCATTGTTTTGAAAATCATTTGATGGGCCGATGTTTTCTTCTACCATTGGAGGGAAAAAATTATAAAACTCTGGCACTTGCTGAGTTGAACCAAGACTTGTTGTTTCTTCCATTGTTTTAGATTGCGAAACATACAAGTGTACAAGTTCAGAAGGAGACTCTAAAGCACATTGAACAAAAAAGTTTACCTCGTTGTCGTCTGTAACATCGAGTCGAAAGTCACCGAAGGACTTTCACATTTAAATTACTCGGATTTTGCTTCAATTTAAACTTATTCACCACCATATCAACTAACCCTGAATATGTTATATCATGATCCATAATCACACCGTGCTTTATTTCACCGTAATGTAACATACATTTGAATTTATGTAAATTCAAGGCCATTTTCTTTTTATAAGTATTGTGGAGATGTATATACTTTCAATTTCGTGGATGTGTTATTTATAGCGTAATATTACCATGTGTGTTTGCAAAAAGTAATTAACATGTGTCATATTTCGTGTATAATATTATGTGATAAAAAATTTGTTTTCCTGACATGTGTCACATCTTTGTCTCTATAAGGGCCCTGAGTAGTCTCTATCATGTCACATTTCGTGTATACAAATATGTGATAAAAAAAAAGTTTATTTACTAGTCACATCTGCGTCTCTATAAAGTTTCTGACAAGTCATATTCTTGTCATATTTCGTGTATAATATTATGTGATAAAAAAAAGCTTGTATACCAGTCACATCTTTGTCTCTATAAGGGCCCTGAGTAGTCTCTATCATGTCATATTTCGTGTATACAATTATGTGATCAAAAAAAAGTTGATGACAATTTAGGCTTCACACCTCTAAATACAAATTTGGGTCTTACCGCCGTTAAGCCAATTGCTACTTCTGAAGGTGTTTGGTGTTTCTCGTATATTGGTAATATGATGCTTATTCTTTGGAATCCATCCATAAAACGATCAATAGGGATATTTGTTCCTGGTTACATGGATCAACCCGATTCACCAAAAATGGTCTTTGGTTTTGGTGTTCGTCCAGACACTTTAGACCCTACCATTTTAAAGATTAATTACCCTTACTATGGTCAAGGACCATGGTACGTGTCAGTGTTTACGTTGAGCTCTGGTAGTTGGAACATTCTTGAAAATTACCGTTTTCCTCGTGAAACAATCCGCCTAAAACGGTCTGGCCAAGCATGTGTGGGTGGTAAAATTTATTGGCCTGCTTCCGAAAGGCGCACCAATGATGATGGTATGAGGTACAAAATTATATGCTTGTTTCATTTGATTTGATTACGCACAGATTTAATGTTTAATGGTATCATGTATTTCATGTATCGTACTTTATATTTTCATTTCGATGTAGTATTTCACTTTGGTAGTGTAATGAATAAAAGTTCGTATTATATGTAGAACTCTAGCATTTTATATGAATGAAAGAAGGAACAACTGAATTTCATTCAATAAAACGACAAAGTAGCATAACGTGACATTGCAAGCTGAACATAACCAGAATTAGTCACTAGTCAAATAACTTTTTTGAACATGAAGGTTTATCTTGTTTTTTCTTCTTGAAACCCTCATTTTTGCATTCCTCGGGCACAACAAGTGGGGATAACTCCACCCGTGAAACGTACACATGTAGTTGGTTTTGCTGAAATTGAGTATACGTCCGTATACGTTCGGGGTCTTCGATTGCATCAACTAATAGTTCGAGTCCTGAATCAAGACTACAATTTGGTTTCTTTAAATAAAAAAAGCTTGGGGAGTGTTCATCATAACCTAAAAAATTGGTTAAGATTATTTTCAATTGATTGACCGAAAAAGTTTCATAATCAACTGGATCCACACAAGCAACTATACCACCTACAAACTTTCTTTCAGGTGGTGAAGTGAAACTTCCATAATGGTGTAGTCGGACTTTGAATGTCATCTCTTGACCTACAGAAGGATTTAACAAAATATAAAAAGATGTAATTTTTTTGAATACAAGAACGTCGTTTATATAATGTGACCCACTAACGTATCTAATGTTTGTATACCAGTAACATCTGTTTCTCTATAAAGTCTCTGACAAGTCATATTCATGTCATATTTCGTGTATGATCAAAAAAAAAGTTTATTTACTAGTCACATCTTTCTCTGTATAAAGTCTCTGACAAGTCATATTCATGTCATATTTTGTGTATAATATTATGTGATCAAAAATAAAGTTTATTTACTAGTCACATCTTTCTCTGTATAAAGTTTCTGACATGCCATATTCATGTCAGATTTGGTGTGTAATAGCATGTGTATGTGTAAATTTTTACCCGAAATATGACACAGAAACGACAAGTGTATGACACGGTTTTATCCCTCTATTTAAGGCTTACTTTGTCACTCTTTCGCTTATTCAAAATCATTCAGTAATTTATTCCTTCTCATTAAAATAAAATGTCGAACAACATACCATTCGACCTGCAAGTTGATATCATGAATAGACTTCCAGTTAATTCATTACTACAATTTCGTACTGTGTCAAAGAGATGGAGGTCTTCAATAGACTTTTCCAACTTCGTCCGTAGCTACGGCTTTCGTGATACAGATATGTGTTGTTTTAATTTAACATATATGCAAGGTAATGTAGGTTTTATGTTTTCAGTTAATGGAAGTTTAGCTTTCACGCACCTAGATACAAATATTAATCTTCCAACTCTTAAGCCAATTGCTACTTCTGAAGGTGTCTGGTGCTTTTCATATGGTTCAAATATAATGGTTGTCATTTGGAACCCATCAATAAAAAGATCTATAGGGTTATTAGTCCCTAGTTTCTTGAATCAACCTGATTCCCCAAAAATGGTCATCGGTTTTGGTGTACGTCCTGACAATTTAGACCTAACAATTTTAAAAATTAATTACCCGTTATACGGTGAAGGGCCATGGTACGTGTCAGTGTATACCTTGAGTTCGAGACGCTGGAACCATATTGAAAATGACCGTTTGCCTCGAGAAGGGATTAGACTAAAAAGGTCTGGCCAAGCAGTAGTGGGTGGTAAAATTTTCTGGCTTGGTTATGAAAAATTTGTTTTCAATGATGGTATTTTGTACAAACGCTATATGATAGTTTCATTTGATTTGGTTAGTCACCAATTTATAGAAATAGGCATACCAGAAGAGATAAAACGCATGGTTGGGCCTCCATTCCATATATCCAGCTAAGGAACTCTATCGTAATTTCAGGAAGTTTCCTAGTAGATGGGTACAAAGTTATGTGTGCATGGGTGTTAGAAATTGATGGTGGTATTGTATCATCGTGTACAGTGCTATTCACCATCCCATTCCCAATAGAGAATGTGGTCAAATTAGTTGGGTTTACTAAGGATGATGATCCAATTGTTGAAGCTAAGATCGACCAAGAGACAGCTCACTCGCTACAAGTGTACGAGCGAGCTTCTGAATTGTTTCAAGACATGGGTATTGAAGCGAATGGTGGTTCATTTTTCATTGGCCCATATAAAGAATCACTAATTCTTCTTAATGAACCAAATCATACCATCGTGGTTAAGTTTTAGTATTTTTATCTTGAGCGATCTCGTTGTATTATGAATGTTTAATTTTTTTTCCCATCAATGAAGTGTTTGTTTTCCAAATTCTGTGCTTGTAATGAAGAAACAAATAATACGATTAATGAACATTTGTATTTTTATTTGAATAAATGTAATTTGGATATATAGACTAACATTCATTCCAACATAGTTTAAGAAAAACATATTATTAAGACAATCTTAAATCATACACGACACATATTGAGTGATTATGACTATGAATACCAATGATTCTTCCATATGTATTTATGGCGTTCATCTGCTTTAGCATCCTCATTCTGAAAGTGTTCTTGTTCTGCCCATTCAACCATTTGATCACAAGTGTAATCCGCTTAAGTTATGTTCTTGTTTCCGTCTTCATTGTCACTTGTGTATTATGTTATCACATGATCCATCATTTCTGCCAAAGTAGCATTTGGCAATATATATTTTTCAATATTAAAATCGACACCGCCATGGTCAATGTAGATTTCCAAGTTGCCTAGCGCTGCAGAAATATCAAACATTACATGCATATCATAGTTGTTTCTTAGTTTTACGGTGCTTGAAATGCCAGTGTGTGGTACTTCATAAAAAAGAGCATGAATATTCATGTCAACGATGTTAAACAAATATTGCTTGAGCTCTTCTAGCTTCATTCTTGGAATATTGATGTTCATCTTCCAACCATTTACATACGTTGGCACAGCAAACCAATTGACCCTTGTTGTGAACAGGAAAATTGAAAATGGTTTGTGTATATGGTGTAGTAGGTTTAGTTTTTTTATTATACCAACGTTTAAAGCGTACACGCCTTCCAGCTTTGTTTTTCTCCGAACCATTTCATGTATATAACGGACACGCTCTTGACGCTTTAGTTTTGTTTCTTCCGAATTACACCGCAAATGATTCTTCCATAGAACCATCATTTGGAATCAAATTTGTGCTTAAATCATTTGATGCTCACAAAAAATTTGGAGTCATCCAAGAACTTTTGCGATGTCGTACATGACATCAATGTCATAATCATTTTCAATTGCTTTCATCCCCATTAAAGTTTGGTTTTGTGGCAATGCGTAATATAGAAAGTTGACCTTTGTTGGTAATTTTCTCTCTAGATACTTAACCATATCTCGAAAACCAAATTCTGGAACATTGATATTCATGTTTGAACCATCTTGATATGTTATTGGGTTTAGTGTAAAGTTTCCGTTGTAGTTGATAATGAAGTGTAATGTAGTATTGTTAGATGTTGACATTTGATGAGTTAAAGAAGGAAGAATGTGTATATATATATAACTAGCTTATAAACCCGTGATAAATCACGGGTGGCTTATAGAAAGTTTGAAAACAAAATGTTCAAATGCTCAAAGTAACAAATATTACTCGCAAACAATAATCGAAAATTTTCACACCTCAAGGTGAAAAGAAACTTGCATATAAAAAATCATAACATGAAACTAAAGTTTGAATTAGATGATAGAAAGAAACAACTATGGGCAACTATCTTCGTTAATCTTCAATAGAAACCTCTTGTTGGAAGGACTAAGCTTCAACCGCGAGCATTCTACTTTGCCTCCTGTAAGGGAATTATTTCAAACTCTTGTATTCTTGATTCATAAACATGGGTTAGTTGAATTGTGTTAGTAGCATTCAAATATGATGGCTTTCTTGCTAGGGGAACCTGTGGCAAGGTAAATTTATATGCAATAAATTCTCAAATTCTGCATATATTGCAAGCAAAACGATAATCTTGTTCTTTTGCTTCTAAAAGCCTACCAGTGTCACCTAAATGACTGTCGAGAATCATTCCGCTAAAAAATTGGTCCCTTTGAAATAATTCTCTAGTTAAAACAAATACCTTCATAAATTTTCTAAAACATCAAATATAGCGATTACAAATGCAGCATAAGCCAAAAACTTGTTTTTGGACGATTTAAAATTTTGGGGATAAAGTGCAGGAAAGTGTTATACACCCTATATTAAGCTTTAAATGGAATGATCGGATAATTCAAATAATGAAACAAATCAGTTTAGTGAAAGGACGTACACAATTTGTTATCCCCATCATCCACTTCTGCCTCCCTGTCTCATGGAATAGCAACGATCCTTGTCTTGCAGAATAACCTGTTGGTAGCTCAATAGCTTAGTATAAGCAAAATATCATCTCAATCACCGTCTACCCCTTAAATGTAAGGTATCATGATCCCAAGCACCCTCTAAAACACTATGACAAACACACTATAAATATAAGGCACCAGGATCACAAGCATTCTCTAAATCAGAATGTCAAACACCCCTCAATAATCAATATAATGGTTCATTTTTATCCGACTTGACTATAGAAGCACACTGAAAATAACCAACTACAAAGAAAATAACAAATTTCAATTGAACCTAAATCCATCAAAAAGACACAACAAAAGTCTTATCGCAATGCCGATTTCAAATGTTAGAACCACAACTTCATGAAAAGAACATAACATACAAAAAAAAGAGTCTAAAACCAAAATATTTAATAGCCACAAACCTCGTTTTTGAGGACTAAGGAGCACATTCAAAATAAATAAAAAAAAAAAAGTCTAAAACCAGCTTTCACAAAATTTGATTGTTCGTAATTTTTTATTTTTTATTTATTGGAAGGTATTAGTTTTTTTTTAATTATTTATTTTATATATTTTTTTGTAAATTATCGTTTGTTCTGAATAGTTGTAATGTATGAATAGTTGAGACCTATCACATGTTTCCACCCTTAATCCGATCTTAATCTCTTCCACCAACATCCTGGCGTTTAGAGGTTGCTGACTCTCCCTCAATCGTGAGGGAATAATTTCAATTGCACTCTTCACTGAGACCATATCACCAACAACCTCTGAAGAAAGAAAACATATTTGTTATATTATGATTAGGATGACTGATTACATAGAATGACCATAAAATGAAACATGAATACATTAGAAGGTAAAAGCTATTGATCCCATGATCAGGTTTGCTATTAAAAGCTTCACACCATGTTAGTTCTCTTAGAACTCTATCATGTCCCTTCTCTAATTTTATTAAGAAGTCACTAAAAAATACTTTATGTACCTACTATATCTCTCCATGAAACTAATCAAGAAAATAGTCGTGGTCGTTGATATCGCAAGCATAACCAAACATATTGCAACTCCATGAAACTAATCAAGAAAATAGTCGTGGTCGTTGATATCAAAAGCATAACCAAACATTTTGCAACACATTGGTCTCAACTCTTTACCCATGTCCAAAATTCACTCCAAAGTTTAGTATATGGCGTATAACCATATAGCCTTGAATTGATATACTGTAGAGGTACCACTTAAATATATGTGTTCCCTAATTATGATTAAAACCTTATGTTCGCATTAGTATATGCAAATCTATATATTAAAACCCTCATAAATATATCCTATACATGTGAGTTCTATAGTGCTCTAATGGATTAAAGACATAAATTTGTATGCCTAAATGATAGTGGCATGAAACTATTCACTCCATTCTAGGTATAACGAAAGCCCCACAGAGAAGGATCACTGAATTATATACACAAATGTCATTTGCAAGATATAGCAACGAAGTATTTGAAACTGACCATGGCGCGGTTGACTGGTAGTGCCTTCTAGTGCTCCATTCGCATCCATTGTATCTGAAATAAAACAAACGTACAACAGATGAGAATCATTGGAAAAAAGGCACAAATGATATTTCGAAAATACAATAAGAAAGTATTTACATTACCGGGATGCGCAAAGCAGCAGTGTTTGTTTTGTATAAAAGAAGGAAAGGCTGATATTGATGGTGTTGTAGCTGCAAAAGATCAAAAAAAGGCATCACTATCTGAGCATACATGCAACAGCACAATGAAAATGAGGAATAGTATTGAACATAAGCATACGAAAATAGTTACATTCATTGCTAATTTACCAAACCATGTTCTACTGATGATTTGTGATAATCTAGGTATAAAGTAGAGCCACACTTACTGTATCCTCGTCAATCTCATTTTCATCATCGGGGATTTGTTGTGAAGAAAAAAAAACTAATATCTATCAAGTATTAACAATGTCATCACATTAGAAATGGTTGTAAAATTTGATTGTTCGTAAACAGACTATAGACTATTGCATATAAAGCAAATTATAGACTAATAATGAAACTAAATAATAAAAGGGTTAAGAGTTCCATATGTGTAGGAGTGAAGGTGCATTATTTAATACATAAAGGCCTCTTATACTCGAATAAATGGATCCAATTTAATCCATATTGATCATTATGATTATACCCAAACAATAGCAAAGTAGCTACACTATACTTTACACTATACTTATCATTGTTTGTATACCTAGACACTAACTTAAAAACATAATTAGTTGGTGTTTGTGATTGCATTTTAAAAGAGTTGTAAAATTAACAGAAGTGTCAAATACAAGGTAAAAATTTAAGTATAAAGCAAATGGTTAAATGGATAGGCTACATGTCAACCAAGGTGTATTTCCATCAGCTAGTTACATTATCCAAATAGCTTGTTATCCAGAATTTTTTAAACCTTAAATCGCATTTTGACATTTCTAAACATGCCCAAACTTTTTTTTTTGACCAGTAAAAGTGGGTGGCTTAATCGACATGCATCTCGTTAGACCCGCGTCAAACAATTCATGGACCAGTAGCATAGTAATGCATAAAATTTAAAAGCATTCAATTTATATAACCAAACCAAATGTCATTTGAATTGTAGAAGCAATTTAAGCAGTTGAGGTAAGAATTTGATAGATAATGTGTGGAAGTGACCTAAATTAGAACCCCTAACATCAGTTTGAAGAACTCAAAAAAGCATCAATCAATTTAATTTATAATTTTGATATTAGAAATCGAATGAATGACATATCAATTAAAACCCTGATATTAGATTTAAATTATAATTCATAAGTAAAACCCTAAATTAGAACCCTAAATCTATCAATAGCATGAATTCGATCCAATTTTATGAGTTGTTGAAGAATCTGGTTAACACAAACAATCAAACACGAATTATAAAAGAAGTACATACCTTTCATAATTTTGAGAGGAAGAAACCTTATAATCTTAAGATAAAAAATTAGATGTTAAATGGATTTTTGATAAGCGTCGTTTGATAATGACAGTGAAAAATATGAAAAGATGGGCTGTCAAAACGCACTTGTGCAGACATGGAATAAATGAGCTGACTTTTGTGACGTGGCAAAGTGTCCATGTGGCTTTAGTGAGGTGTCAAAATTTTCAAAAAAAAAACATTTGTTTATTATTATATATATACTTGACGAAGTTTAATTGGATTTGGACGTAAATAAATAGTAAATAACGGCAAATATCTTAGGCACAAAAAGTCTTTGTAAACGACGTTTATTGCGGAATTTGTGTAATTGTCTGTCTTTGTATCAACTCGTATGATGTAGTCATAAAGGTCAAAAATACCATGAGATAAGTGACATCCGTATATGTCCAAAATCGTTCATTTTACAAAATGGTGTTTTTGGTACTTCGATAAAACAAAAAGTCAAAGTAGGATTTTTGAAAATTTTTGAAAATTTGTACACTCGAATACAGGTACATACATTTACATAAACATAACTAAAGCAAATTGACACAAATCTGGTGCTAAGTTTCTGAATTATTGTTTAATAATGTAAACATATACAACATTCGTAGAGAGAGTTTTGAAGACAACATACACAAATTTAATCAGAAAGCATTGCACGGGACAAAATTTTTGCAAAGAATGTGCACCAAAAACTCACTCAAACAAGTCATGAAAAGACGACACATCATCATGCTTGATTAGTCAGCAGTCCAACTCTGCTCAACAACCTATCGCACTCTTCTGTTTTAATCACGTTTCATCTCACTAAACATTTGTGCTGCTAGAATTAGCAGAGAAGTTTGGGTTTGGGTCAGAGTAATGACTGTCATACAGTAGAACAAAGTTGATCAGAACACAAGACAACAATTAGTATGATGAAACAAAATGGTTTATAGATTGCAAATGCACCAAACATACATCCAAACACCCCTTTTGTATTATCACCAATGTTCGCAAATGCACAAACAATAAGTAATACTGTATGACATACGACATAGAGACACAACTATTGTGAAACGATCACCTGAACAGAAGCAAGAATAGCAGCAACATCATAAATAGGACTCCACTGATTTTGTAAAATGTCCAAGAAAATGCTTCCATCAGCATAACCGATGGCTTCTTTGGATAATCTTCTGAGAAATTTAGGGCCATTCTGAATGTACCTAGTAGTTAAATGACAAGTTAAAAACAATAAAAGCAGTACCACGAATCGTCATATTAAAAGTCAATTTTTGGAGTCTATGCTCGTATGCAAATAATTAAAAGTGAATTTTTGGAGTCATCTGGGTTGCAATGGAAAGCAAATATTTATTAGACTTCGTCATTAGAACAAATATTAATAGAACAGATTCATTTCCATCTTATTCATTACCCAAATATTATAGCATTTCATGCCATTATAGTGTTGTCTTCGGGTGCTCCACTAATGCCTGCAGGAGGGTCATTCTGTAATCGCTTGAAATCCCTCATCAAACCTCTTTCATGCAGCAGTTAAGATCTTGCAAACGGATAAACAGACGACTCAGTCAAACGTCAACCAAAGTGTTCTAAAATTCGCTTTAAAATAATGATTATACATTTATACTACTGTTTTGAGTTAATATAGTTTTCATATTACGCTATATTTTATAAACCTCCTAAATAGCCAAGTTAAGGTCTGCAAGTTCTCAAATTCCTAAAACCTCCTAAATCATTTTATCAAAAAGTATTGTTTTGATAAGTATTTTTAACACATTAAATATTTTATACCTTAAATGATTAAAAGTATTGGTAAAACTTAAATGATTAAAAGTATTGAAAAATGATTAAATCGCTTTGACCCAAACCAGTTTTGACTCATTACCAGCCCCTTCATGTTGAAACCTCTATTTATAAGCCACAAGTATATACGGCCATGTTGAGCCTCACCTATAGATATTGGACAAATGAAGTAAGGAATATGGGAGGAAGGGTAAATGGTGCACTCTGATCACGCGTGACAGCTCACGTGACCATCAACTCTCTTGGCTCTATTTGCTCCTGGACCATAACAATTGTATTCACTATAATAGACAGTCCTAACAACATTGACAAAAAGATATAATCATTCCCTTCCTTAACTCAACTTTTTACAAGTTCGACCCGTTTTTAAAGAAGTTCAACCCAAATTGGCTTTTCCTGTTAGGTTGGTGAGCTTATTGGTGGAAGTCAAAGGGAAGAACATATTGATTACCTACAAAATTGCATAGATGAACTGAAGCTCAGTAAAGGGAGCCTTTGGTGGTACCTTGTTTCAACCTGTGACACACAAATCATAACGGGTATGGGGTTAAAATGGTTTCATTGAACCTTTGAGCAAAACTTTCATAAGTAAATGAGTTATACTTGCTCGCGTTATTAAACACCAGATTATTATGCACACAGCTTGTTAAGTGCTGTGATATTCGTTCCTTATCTCATTTGCTAAATTACTAACCACTTATTTGAATTACTCGTTTTATTGATTTTTTTTAACATCTTTAGTTATCACATATTTTTAGCAAACTTGTTTATAGAATTAGTAGTTTTCCAAAACAACAATCAATTTATAGGATCCGTCATGAAAAGAATCATAAGGGAAGAACAAAAAGAAGGTAAGAATGACACTTTCATATAACCTTTCTCTTCCAAGGACGGACAAAAGTACTTCAACTAAGGATTGATCACATTCTCTTCCAAGAATGACACTTGTAGGATTCGGTAAACATTATAATAAATGTTAGATGACTTTTGACCCACATTAACATGTTTAACCCATTTTACTTTCGTATTAGATATTTAGGTTCCCTTTTGATCCATTGTATGTCACTATGTCTTGATTATTAATAATGAGAACTTGAAAAACACTCAAATAGTCACATAAACCATCCTATGTTTATCTTCTATGGGTCAAACACAAGAATAATATACCCGTAATAAAAGTTAATGTATCCACGCAAAGTAAGATGCTTTATACCTTTATAAAGGTTTAGCAAGACGTGTTTGTTTTTATGTTGTTGCTTACAGCTTGACTCAGATTTTTTGGATTATGGACTTGCTACCACTGAGCTTCATCCCAAGAACAAAGTAAAATATAAGTGGTAAATTTAACAAAAAAAAAACAGGGCATAAAATATTTCCACACTCTTGCAAACAAATACAAATACAAAAACTACAACAACACTTATAAATTAAAATTATAACGAAATGATAACATACCTGATGGGTGTAGAGAATTGGTGCAGAGAATTGTGTCAGCGTGCGTCAAGGCATTAACCTTGCCTACATACACCATATTATGAAATAATAAAGTACTAATAATAATGATGATGATGCTACAACCTCTTATGTAGAAACGTTTCACCACTCACCTTGTGACTCATAATTGATATGTGACTCACGGATTATCATTGTAGTGATAGATCTTTTCTGAAATAGATAATACCGTAAAGTATATATAAAAGCCATAATTCAAAATTATTGTAAATAGATCCTAAAATGGTACCTTTGGTGTATCATCATTAATTTCCGGCATGATTAGTCGGTCAATAGCCCTAATACATGGACAAAAACAAAAAAGTAGATCTAAAAATGGTATAGATTAGGTGAATATGTTTTTGAATTAGATTAGGCGTTTTGATATTGGGATAGTTTTGAAATTGGAAATGTTGAGTGAAAAGGGGAGGATTGACATGTTTAACTGGCAGTGAAGATAATTTATTGTATATCCAAATTAGTAGGGCTTCTGTTATGTTATTATGAGAAGAAGATAAGATGAAAGATGGTTATTGTTTAGAATAAATACCAGTTTGGAAAGAAGACTTTATACAATAAAATTTGTATTGCCTTAGTGGTTGAGACGCTTGTCTTTGAACTTTGAAACCCAAGTTCGAACCTTGCAACCTACACATATTTTTATCTTGTGTAAACTGATCTTGTGCCTAGTCACCATTTCCACCTCATCAACGACGCTCGTGTCAACATTAAACGCCAGAAGATTAATGACGCCAAGATAACGTATGTGATTTATAGAAAGTCATTGACTTGTCAAATACACGTCCCTATTACATCGACAGCCCTAAAAGTTGCCATACAATTATTGAATGTTGTTATATTTCGTAAACACGTATGTGAGTTATAGAAAGTCATTGACTATCAAATACACGTCCCTAATACTTACTAATGTGCCTAAAAGTTGTCATATAATTATTGAATGTTGTCATATTTCGTAAACATGTATGTGAGATATAGATAATTTTGCATGTCCCTATATTATTACTCGACATGTGTAAAAGTTTTCAGATAATTATTAAAACATGACAAAAGTTGTCATATTTCGTAAAACACTATGTGATATAGACCCTATATATACAACATTTAAAAAGAAGTTTAACAAACATAAGAATTAACCAAAAACTATATACTAACATACATCTACCCAACAAACATACAAATGTCGGCTAATTTCGTGAATTAAATGTAAATTACATTTCAATGGCAAGGAAAGTGGTGTCATTATGTATGATGACATCACTTACTCATTAATGGTTGAAATGTTGGTGAACAAATTCGAGTTGGATGCAAATACGCAACTCATATTGTCGTTTAGGCTAAGCCCATCAGATACAACGGTGGAGATTAAAGACAACAACGATGTTTCTTTATTTGTTACGTGTGCTTGTGCTTCCGCTGATGGTATAATACATTTGTACATTGATCAGCCTAGGGAAAATGCAAGTACAATAGCACACACAAGGATAATACCCATCCAGGGCATTCTTCAAATGGCCAAGTCTCAAAATACGTATATTGTGGATTCTTCAAATGGCCAAGTCTCCGCAAAATATTCTGATGATGTATTAGGGATGTTGTAATGTTTATTGATTGATTCTTCACAAATACACGTACATATTAATACATCATCGAGAATATTCTAGAGGTATGCAAGAGTATGTCAGAGAATAGAGGAGGATGCATCCGGGTGATCATTTTACGTGTAGCCCATGGCTAAGTGCGCTTGCTATCTAGATGCTTTTGGGATCATGGTAGATGCTTGTTTAGGTGATATGAAAACCTTTTGTAAAAAGGGAAGCTTGAACTGGTTGTAGCCGCTATCAAGTCTTGTACACCAAATTTGCTTGGTGACCTAACTGTGACACTCAAAGATCCATCGGGAACAATGTCCGTACAATTCATCACAAAGTACTAGAAGAGGATAAGGGTTACGCCAAGTCTATCGGTGGGTGCTTTGTTTTGATACTAAAGAACGCCTCGGTGTTCACACCAAAACCACATAACCATTACCTTAAAATCACTTTGAAAAAATGTTGAGGTTTACCACAAGGATACCGCTTATCGATGATGTTTAAATTGGAGTTTCGCTTTTAATTTGTATCATCTTTATCTTGTATTTTTATTTATGTTTTATTTAACCCATCTACCGGACTTTCGCTTTTAATTTGTATCATCTTTATCTTGTATTTTTTATGTTTTATTTAACCCATCTATTGTTTTCATTTAACTCATCTACAAAACTTTAGTTATCGACGACATAACTTGTTATATATAACATACACAAACTTTCATTTGGTAACCGTATATGAAAATACATTTACAAATGGTCAACTAATCATATCTACATCCGCTAGTATTCGTCAACCATAGATAAAAATATATATACAAACAGTTCAACTAAATATATCCACATCCGCTAGTATTCTCACAACGGGTATCATAAAAATGATGAGCCATAACAAATCTAAACTCCCTAAAAAACTGTGAAGGGTTATTAATAACCGTGGTGGATCCTACCTGCATAAAATTTTAGCAGAAGCCAACATACAACTACTCCACAATCCTTACCATTTGATTGTTGCGGAGCCGGAAACCATTTTGAATCATTATAAGAGTATGAGAAGTTAAAATGTTGGCGTCCGGTAACGTCAAAATATCCTTGGATTTGTAAACTTTCATTTAACACTTTAGTCCATGCAACAAGATGTCGTCGCAACTTATCCGACCTACTGTCACTTTCCATCGAGTCGAAAACAGAAATATGAGAATTCGGAAGATCTATGACAGCTAAAACCCAGTGATTGCCTTCGGCATGGAACGGCATATACACCTACAAAGATAAAATCATTAGCTTACATACAATTAAATACCTTATTAAAATACTAAACGCATTAAAATCATTAAAAAATACTTACCACTTGTATCTCATCCTGTAAGCGGTACGGACGTGTCCTCCCACTTAACGCTCCTCGTAATGCACTATCATCACTAGTAAGAAGACGAAGTGCCTCGGAGAATACGATGCAAGTGTTGATTTCGCTACTGTCCAACGAGCACCATTTGGCCTCTGACGAATTAGAAGCTCAGTCCATGCATTCATATGCTAATTCATATCAAAAAAATATTAAATTTATTACTAAGCATTCTATAAAAAAAAACGATTCAAATACATTATGAACATGTAATAATAAACTTACATCGTCTGCAAGCCAACCATTAGTTGGGACCTTGGAACAAAAAGGGAGCAATTCACGCCAAAAAATTGGCTCACACGCAAAACCCATCACATGACAGTCCAGGTATATGGGTTTAGGGTTCCTCAGGAAAGTATTTAAGTCTTCATATAATGTACGCCTAACCTAAATAGCCAAAAGTAATATCAATAATAAGTTGTTAATCATTGTTAAAAAAAATATTCACGTAGTTTTATGATTACCTTATTAGGGTCAACGTTATAAACGAAATGTACTCTCCAGATAATTTTCGCGTAAAAACTCAACTCTATCCCCGTCTTCTTCATCATCATCGAGCCTATCGTCTTCTTCATCAATAGCTTTTCCAAGATCTAACGGGCTAATATTTGCTGAAATGGCATTATCCATATACCTACCAGCCCGTTTATTGGGAATAGGAGTCGTGTCTGGCAAACGATCATACGGGCTCAACAAATAACGTCCAGGACGAACATCTCTCTTTTCTCGATTCATAGCACCCTAACACGGAACAAATATACATGCAACTATTATAGTAGAAAAGGAAAAAAGATATATACTTATGGGGTCATAAATTTACCCAAGAACACACGAGTAGCTACGGGGGTGATGCACTAGCTTGTCACAGATTGTTACCCGACCACCTAAACAAATCCTTGTTGTGGCATAGGCGCCCTAGAGTGAGGCGCCGGTGGTCGATAATCTGCGCCCCCACCTGTGGCGACCGGTGGCGAGACACTCAAAGAAAGAACTACTCGGGGGGTTAGGAAACCCCCCATCTCCTGGACCAGCCTCGCCAAATACCTACATACAATATTAGAATGTTTATTAATTTTTAAACAAATGAATAAATTATATACATGCCGTTGGTAAATATACATGCGCGTTCGGGGTACCACTAAATCCAGTTCCATCCTGCCCGAAACCCTACATACAATATTAGAATGTTTAGTAATTTTTAAACAAATGAATAAATTATATACATGCCGTTGGTAAATATACCGCTGCTCAGAACCATTACCTCCAGCCCAAATGGGCCAAACCCCGCACAATATTATTATGTTTAGTAATTTTAAAACAAATGATTAGCAACAAAAGAATGCAAATAAAACATACATGCTAGGAACCAATTACCTCCGGCCCACCGGCCGAAACCCCGCATACAATATTATTATGTTTAGTGATTTTAAAACAAATGATTAGCAACAAAAGAATGCAAATAAAACATACCGCGTTCGGGAACCAATTACCTCCAGCCCAAAGAGTTCAAACCCTGCATACAATATTAGTATGTTTAGTAATTTTTAAAACAAATGATTAGCAACAAAAAAATGAAAATAAAACTTACCTGCGCGTTCGGGGTACCACTAAATCCAGTTCCATCCTGCCCGAAACCCTACACACAATATTAGTATGTTTAGTAATTTTTAAAACAAATAAGTAGCAACAAAAAATTATACAAATATACCTGCGCGTTCGGGAAACCACTAAATCCACTAAAGAAACCAAATATTTTTTGCAACATTGTGTCGTGTTCCTTTATATTGGCATCCTGAGCCTTTCTCAAATCCTCTAGTTGCGTCAAATGACGATAAACGTATGCTGAAACATCGCCACGACTATATTGGTCTGAAAGTGGGGGTATTGGTGGTGGTTCGATACTACGCCCCTCAAAAAATGTCATGCTATCACGGAACCAACCCTGTTCGGACTCATATGCATCGGGTACAAGTCTTAATGTAGGTTCCGCTACCTAAAATTTATATAACAACAAATACGAATATTGTTATGAATCACTAAAAACTAAATGGCATGATTAAATAACAACTCACCAATAAACTATCCAGGTAACAACGTTTAAACGGCCGCTTGTAACGCCAAGCACACACTCTCGGATGGAGCTCGTGACGATTAAAAAAATCAAGAGCCTTGACTCGATAAGTCTCCAAAATCCACGTCTATAAAAAAATAATTGGTTAATTACTTTAATATTATATATATACATAAACAACAAAAACTAACATTATATATATACATACCTTAAAGGCCCATGTAAAGCCCTTCAACGATACTTAGGGTTCTTTACCACTGCGGGCGGTGGTCGTGGCTTCACAAAAAAAGCTTCAAGACGTGAACCTACTGCACCAACTAACTGACTGTACAATGTCGGCCACACGTACGAACCCCAAGGATATATGTTCCAAGCATCAATATTATCTACTAAAGCCATGCACCATGGGGGGACTACGTAATTAAACTCGTGGCCTAACAACACCAGCTCCAACAACCCTAGCAAACTAACACGAACGACATCGATATCGACAAGCTTATCAAAGGCATCGCTTAAAATAAAATTATTCAACAGTCCAGCAGTTATCGAACATCCATCATAACGTGAGTCAAAAACACGCTCCTAAGAGGAGTAGGTTCATCTTTATATTTGTCTTGAAAATCAACCCCAAATCTCAAGCCGCTTACTAAACAAAACCTCTCTACCAAATCTCAACTCAAAATCTCCTACATGATACCTCAATGGAACGACTTCCGTGTCTCCTGCTCAGTTCAACTTGACATAAACTAATATAATGTAATAAAATACATGTCTCTCGTGATTTGTTCTATGTCAAACATTCATCCGAAACACGCCCCGCCTAAACAATACTTCCTTATTGGTATTCGCAAAAAATTTTTAAGGTAATGAACCAATCTTAGCTTACTTCTACGGGTAAGGTCAACTAAGAAAATCCTAAAACAACAATTAATAATAGTATATATTATTAACTACACAATAAGCATAAAACACCAAATAATGATATCGGAAGAAAAATAAATATTTACCGGAACAACTAGTGCCATATTAACAAACAAACACGTTAACACCTAACCACTACCACCACCGAACCACCCAAGAATGACAACCACAACCTGCCGCACCACCTACAGCAAACCACCACCAACTGCCGCACCACCACCAACTGCCACCACCAATCAAGCGCACACCCACAAAGAAACCACCACACCAACAATAAGACCACCAAAGAATGTACACAACACCACCAACAACACCACCACCAACAGCCTACACCACCAACAACACCACCACCAAATGCGTTCACCACAACAACACCACCACCACCAAAACGCAACACCACAGCAGGCAAAAAAAAATAAAACAAGGAAGATTTTTGCAACTTTGAGAAGAGAGAACACCAAAAACACCTACTCCATTATCACTAAAAATGAATAACGAAATGAATTCTAGGCTGCTACTAATCGAACACATTTTGCTGTAAACCCGAGTAGTCATTCACAAAGATTTTGCAGGTTATTTTTTGCTGAGTCCCTAGGTGAGGAGTGAGGATTTCGCTTCAAAGGTGAGGCGAAATGGTGTTTTTTCTTCGTGTGTCAATCAAAGGCCCCACCGTGTGTCAGGTTTCGCTTCAAATTTGAAGCGATTTACTTTTTCTTTTCTTTTTTTTTTTAATTTCCTCACGTTTAATTAAGGGGGTAGCGACACGTGTCCTTCTAGGACTTCTGCACAAATTTGAAGCGAATTCCGTGGCCTTTTTAGATATATGATAAAAAGAGGTCCTCTGCAGGACAACTCCCCCCTGCAGAGGCCTCCCATGTAATTTTCGCTAAAGTAAATATTGCCACTTCCAGATCAAACCGAGCACTTTTTGCTATACCTGAAAAAAAAAGTTGCTAAAACCAAAGCAAATCAACTTAGGGTCGATTGTTTTGTTGGTGGGTTTGGATTAGAATTTGGATTTGTCATTAGAATGAAAGAAATTGAGGAGATAAAAAAATATAATATATATGAAAAGTATAGGTTTTTAATCATAAGAAATTTAACTTTAAACATTATATAAGGGAAAAATAGAGAGAAAAATATTGAGTAGTAAAAAAATATACTCCCTCCGTCCCAAATTAATTGTCCTCATTTGACTTTTAAAGTCTTAATTTCTCAACTTTGATCTTAAATATTTTTATTTATGTTATATAATAATTGATGCAAAATATATGAATGAATTGTCTTTTAAATGCTTTTTCATTGGTGTAATTCTTATCAAGTATTACTCCCAAAGTTGAGAAATTAATAATTTAAAAAGTCAAATGAGGCCAATTATTTTAAGACGGAGAGAGTATTAAATATGTGGTTGAGATTTTTGGAAAATGAAAAAGTACAAAAATATCGGCCAAAACCCACAAGTTCATGGTGGATTGAATTTGTGGGGCCATTCCCTAATACTATGGTTTGAAAAAGGTACCAAACAACTATATTTCGTCATTAATCCATTCGTACAGGTTAATAGATAGGATACCAAACACCCCTTAATTTTTACTACACCCAATAAAAGACCGAGGGGTTATTTGATAGCCTCTTAAGAGGTTTGTCATTGAATCGGTAAGCAAAGTTTGTTGTTTGATAATTTTTCTTATATCACTTAGTGATTTCACTAGGTACCTAATGGCCCAGCATTTAAGAAATGCAAATTGATCCGGCGCCTCTTCAAAAGCCTATTTTATATGATTTCAATTCAACTCATTTATCATTATTAAATGAACATTTTATATATAACTTTAGTCCTATTTTTTAGTCCTATTTTACATACGTATTTTATTAAAAAATTTTAATTCTTTACTTTTTCCGGTTTCATCATCTTTATTTTTGTAAGTTTATGTCCTTTGTATATTATCATAACAAGGTTATTAGATGTTATAACATTATATGTAACCACATAAACTAATATGTGCAAAAATATTATGTAAGTGAATCTATAATAACACAACAAAATAACAATATGTGACGTACAAGAAAAATGTGTAAATTTAAGAATTAGTTTTACACAATATATGTATTCAGAACATTTGCCAAACAACAAGTTTTCATTCAGTAACATTTTGGTTCAAAGGCTTTGAATCATTCAGAGTCTTTAAATCATTCAGCGCTAAATCATGTAGTTTTGTCAAACAGCCCATCAGACTACCATGTTATTCTCAAATCCTTCATCTTCTTTACCTACCGGAGTGATTCCGCCATTCCGGTCATACTTTTTTGAGTTAATTACATAAATGGTCCTTGTGGTTTGTCGGGTTTTACGGATTTAGTCCCCAAACTTTTTTTTTGCGGATCTCCTCCCTATGGTTTTGACCCATTACGGTTTTGGTCCCTTGACCACTTTTTCTGTTATATTTACCGTCAAAGATGGTTAAAATGACACTTATACCCTCATTTGTCTTAGCATATGGTCCATGTGGTTTGTCTCGTATAACAGATTTTTTTTTTTTTTTTTTTTTTTAACTATTTAATTAACATTAGTATTAAACATTAATTCATTTTATTTTTTTTGTAAATTTTTATTTTTATTTCTTATCACATATTCAGTCAAAATTTTCTTAAATTTTAAAAAGTTTTTTTTTAAACCTATGTCAAACCTTTAAAACTTTAAAAACTTTAAAAATCTAATAACAAAATATTTTCTTAAATTTTAAAAAACCTATGTCAAACCTTTAAAACTTTAAAAACCTTTAATTTTTTTAAATAGATTATGTCAAAACTTTAAAAACAATATGTTTTAACAAATTAAAAATCTGATATGTTAACATTTTTTTTTAATTTAATATTTTAATTTGTTTTTTAAATTTTTTAACAGATTAAAATTTTATAATTTTGAACAATATTTTTTTTAATTAAAAAAAAATGATGGATTATGTCAACTTTTTTTTATGTCAAAAAAATTTTATAAAAAAATCTCGTAAAAATTATAAATAATATCATAAAAATTCTAGTAAAAAAAAATTATAAAAAAAATATCTTAAAAAATCACGTAAAATTTTTTTATATAAAAGATCTCGTAAAAATCATTAATAATATCATAAAAAATCTCGTAAGAAAAATATATATATAAAAAATCTCGTAAAAATTATTGTTTAAAAAAAAAGCTTTTTGCGAAAATTTTATATAAAAAATTTTAAGTTCAAAAAGATTTTAAAAAATCTGTCAAAAAAGTTTAAAAAAAAATCTGTGAAAACCTTCAAAAATTTGAACAAAAAAATTTTTGAAATAAAAAAATTATTAATAATAGCATAAAAAATCTCATAAAAAATCTCGTAAAAATTTTTATAAAAAATTAAAAAAACTTTATTAAAAAAATCTCGTAAAAATTATTAATAATATCATAAAAAATCTCGTAGAAAAAATTTATAAAAAAAATCTCGTAAAAAAATTTATAAAAAAAATTCGGAGAAAAAAGTTTTTGAAATTAAAAAATAATTAATAATATTAATTAAATACTTGAATAAAAAAAAGAAAAAAAAATTAGGGACCAAATTCGTGATATGGTACAAACCACATGGACTATACAATAGGAGGGTATTTCTGTCAATTTAGCCATTTAAACACCCACTTGACGGTCAAACTAACATAAGATCAAGAGACCAAACCCGTAATGGTTCCTCATGCTTTTGTAAGGTGGTTCTTAAAATATTAATATATTGCTTACAAAAAAGAAAATTTTGTAAGGTGGTTTTCGGTCACCGCCTAGGAACAACATAGGTGCGCCTCAACCGGTCATTCGAACTTTGTCCCTCTAAAACAACCCGTAATTAGCAGTCTACGATGACAGAGTCAAAGTTTTGTCAACGAATGAGACCTCGAGCTTTTATCACGTTTACACCGGAGCTTATGAAGGGTCGACTCAAGCTAAGCTCGAGCTCTTGTTAGGCTTTTCAAGCGATATATAAAATATGCTTTTGACTTGTGGCAATAATTTTGTATAGTTTTATATGAATTGGGTTATCAAGTTTTTTGACCAACTTGTTCGTGTAAAGGGATACAATACGGTCGGATGATCGAGATACGACCCATTCATATGCCATTCTGCAATATGACCCTGATACCATTAAAAGTTCATACGTTTATTCTATATTTATTTGAAGTGACGGGTTGTATTGTTGTAAATGGCTGAGAATAGCAACCTGAACCGGCATGCACTAACCCATATAGCGGTAATCCTAACTTGTTAGTTTTCGTGTCGTGTTGAAAATTTCATCGCTATTTGGTATGATGATGTCAACTAGGAGTGTAAGTTAATGTCAACTAGGTGTAAGCGATCCAAGCTACTAAGATTGTTTAATAGACAAGCTTGAGCATGCTCTAAGAGACAAATGAGCTTTAAGAACTAGATTTAAAAAATAACTATTTGTGCCCTAGTGTCAATAAGAACTAGACTTGAATTCCCTAGTTTATGTAACATGACCCGACGGACTTATTTGAGGAGTCGTAAACAGCTAGATCTTTATTCTAAGCTTCAAAACAGTTGACAAACAAACAGAAAAAAACAATGACGACGCCCGTCCCGATATAACAACCCCTAGCCCCTGAGATCATCATGATCACCGTAATGTTTAACACTAAAACAGTAAAAACCCGAAACGTATAACATGGAGCTAATATGACTGTTTGGAGATCATAGTCGGCGAGTACCGGGCACTACCTTTGATCTCCGCAGCTCCGTACGCATTTACAAAGGTATCCCATCTTGAAATATGAATCACGTCATCCCTGTCACTGTTACAGCTCAAGAAATTGATGCTAAAGAAACGCATGTCACGTAAATGTAAAGTTTAATTTTATGGAGGAAATCGAATAAAAATATCCTTAAATGAAGAAAAGAAATAAACAAAAACTCATTACCCGTTTACGTAGTGAAGTGGAGCGGATCAAGATATAAAACTTTGAAGCAACCTGAAAACACAATCGCGCAAAACGTAAGAAACGGACTCACCATATAAAAAAGGTGGAGGGGTTTTCTTTGATACCTGTAAAGTAGCATACTTGGGGTTGATTGATGAAGCAATATCAGCACCTACGCATGCCTGATATGAATTTTGTTAGCATATTTTTGTTTCAAAAGAGAAGAATGATTGTGATCTTGAATAGGTAAAAGAAGATGAAAAGTTTTAGAAGAAAAACTCTCAACTTCAATCAAGAAAATCAGATGAAGAATAATGGTGGGGATGGAGATGGCGTGAATGAAGGAAAGAGTGGGTAAAGTTGATAGTGAAAGGCACAACACCTTTTGTCTTTGAGATTAAAGCAAATGAAGAAAAACAATAATAGGTGTAAAATTTTGGTGTGCTTATGTGGCACCCTTTGGTGTGCTTATGTGGCACCTTCTTAGCGATCTACATAAAAAAGGCATAACTTATATTAGGCTAGCCCCAATGGGGCGATTCACACTCGATCGGCCTCCATTTCGATCGATCGACAAGTCGACGGCTTGTTGTGCATTTAGTCGATCGCCAAGGTGTTGGTCATGCATACGATCGACAAGTCCATCTCACAAAACAATTCCAACCGCTGTAATTCAAAACAAAAAAAAATAACCGTTTGAAATTAAAAAAAAAAAAATACAATTAAAACCACCCTATAAATACACAACATACTTACACACTAAACTCACAAATCTCATTTCACACATTCTCTATATTCTTTACACAATATGAGTTTTAATTTACGAAGCTATTCATTGCCGATTCATCATCGATGATGAAAACGAAGTTAATCCGAGTTTATGATGTTTGCGGAAGAGTGTTGGGAGGCTATTCAAGCCTCGAAAAAGTCTCACGAACCCAAGTTAATAGGGATCGTGTGGGTGCTCATAACCGCTTAGTTGATGCTTACTTCAGGTGAGACCCCAAGATACGGCGATACAAAGATTCCATGATCGCTTCAGATGAGCCGACGACTATTCACACGAATTGTCCGAGATATAACCGATCATTCACCTTATTTCCAACAAACTCCGATTGTGCAAAGCGCATTTGGTATTTCTCCATTGATAAAGTGTACTTCTTCAATCCGTCAATTGGCATACGGGTCAATGTTGATGCTCTAGACGAATACGCAAATGGGTGCGCCAACAATTCGTGAGTGTCTCGAAAAATTTTGTGAGGTGATAATGGAGTTATATGGTCCGTAGTATTTGCGAAAGCCGACTTGTTAGTGACATTGACAAACTCTATGCTCATCACTACCAAAGTCATGGGTTTCGGGATGATAGGAAGCATCGATCGCAGATCGCCGTGGGAGAATTGCCCACATGCTTTAAAAGCTCAATTTTGTAGGGGTGATCACGGCAAAGTCCTTTCATTTTATTGGAAGCGATCGCGTCCCAAGATTTATGGATTTGGCATGCGTTCTTTGGTGTCGCGGATGAATAACGACGTAAATGGTTTACGGGCATCGCCTCTTTCAATGATCTCAAACGGGAGAGCACCGGATGTGGAATTCGTTGCTAACGGCGCCTTTATAAGCGCGGATATTATCTTGCCGATGGGATATATCCGAATGGTCGGTTATTATGAAGTCCATTAAAAATCCAGGACGAATGATCACAAACGAATATTGTATAAGACGATGCACGAGCGAAGCAAGAAAAGATGTGGAACGTGCTTTTGGTGTACTAAAGAAGAAGTGGCTAATGATTAAATATCCGCCAGAGGTTAGACAAAGAGCGCCTATCGCATATAATGTACACGTGTATCATATTACATAATATGATAATTCAGACGAACAGACGCGATATCTCCCGCTTTCTTTCCAAAGAGAAGACCGTTCTTATGATCCCATAAGAACGCATGTGAATCGTTGGAAATTATCGAGAGATATGCAACAAAACAACTCATCTCACCTCAAAGCCGATTTGGTGGAAGACATTTGGCATCGCGTAATCAAAACTAGTTTAGTCGTTGTATTGCCGTAATGTTTTAATTTTATTTGAATTATTATGTAACGCTTTAATTATTAATGAAATTTTATTTTGTGTTAAAAATGTTTTTTTTTAAAAAAAAAAAAAAAAAAAAAAAAAAAATTGAACTTGGTCACGGAGAGAGAAATGACGCGGGGAAAAGAGGATTGAATCCCTCATCGGCTAGCCTTATAGGTAGATAGATAGAAATTCCATATCTTTGTGTTGCTTTTAAAATTTGTCGATAACATTGTACTTGTTTTGTTTCCATGTTTTAAAGTTATGCTTTTCTTTAAAAAAAAAATAATAATAATAATAATAATAATAATAATAATAATAATAATAATAATAATAAATCAAAGTCTCTTACGCTATGCACAAGAGTGATCTGGGTCACATGTATCACATCAACTTTCTCTCTTCGACGATGTGACGATGACCAAGTTGCTACAGTGGTTACTTTTTTTTTTTTTTTTTTTTTTTTTCAAATATTTTTAACAACAAAATTAAACTTCGTCAATAAAAATACTTAAACATTACAACAATAATTAAAAACTTAAACTAATAAAACATAAACATTACAATACTTATTAAAAACTGAAACTAATAATCTAAGTTATGGCGTGCCTTGATTGTTGCCTTAAGTTGTTTAAGTTCTTGCAGTTGTCGTGCGTGCATATTTGGGTCGAGGGGTGTATTGTAGAAAATTAATTATTGTGAAGTCGGGGAATTTTGGGGAAGTTGGGATCGCCGGTTTTTTTATGTGTGAGTCTTTTTTTGTGACATGATGAATATTGATGAGAAGTTGTTTGAAATTGTGTGTTTAGAAATGTGTTTGAGGTTAATATTTATAATGTTGTAAAAGTGGTAAAGTTTTTTAAAAAAATGTTTTTTTTTCTTTTTTTTATTTATCCCAAACGGTCTAAAAAATTTGCAATTTGTGAGTTAATAATTTCGGTCGTCTACCCAAACTAGTTTGTCATTTCTTTCTCCCCCAACCAAGTGCAACCGACCTCCCACAGTGAGGTGACCGACCGATCGACCGACCCCCTCGACCGCCCACTGTCCATAGCTTTATATATCCTCTTTAGTCTCTCTCATCACTCTCATGTATACTTCTGTCTTCTTTCTTTTAATCTCGCTCTTCACAATCTCTTGTTTTCCAATAAACATTTTCAATCCATGAAAACTAAATAATATGATGTATATTCTATAAAAACTATTTTGTTATTATTTCTTTTAAGTTTTAACCCTTAATATATATATATATATATATAAAAACATACTTTTAAGTAAGAGTAAATTACATCGTTCGTCCTTGTGGTTTGCTCCTAATCACTACCGTAAACCTAATTTTTTTTTTTTTTTTTTTTTTCCTTTGGTTTACATATTGCACGTTGTCAGTCCTTATCGCAAACTGTCATTATCTTTTCCGTTGGCTCAGTGGCAACGTTTTCAGTCCTTAGCGCAAACTGTCGTTAGTGCTTTTTACTAACGACCGTTAATTAACTCAAATTTTGGTTTTAAAAAAAAAATCTTATCTACGCGGTTTTTATCGTTTTCGCCTGTTTTCTTACGTTTTCATGCGTTTTCTTACGTTTTCGTCTATTTTTCCTACGGTTTTGTCCGTTTTTATACGTTTTTGTTTGTTTTTAGTTTTTATACGTTTTCCTTCATTCTTTAACGCTATTGTCCGTTTTTATTACGTTTTCATACTTTTTTCATCCGTTTTTATATGTTTTCATCTGTTTTTATACGTTTTCGCTCGTTTTCACGCGTTTTCTTATGTTTATATACATTTTCTTACGTTTTTGTCCGTTTATATACGTTTTCGTCTGTTTTTTACATTTTGCTTGCGTTTTATTCGTTTTTATATGTTTTTATACGTTTTCATCCGCTTATGTTTTTATATCTTTTCATCTGTATTTATACATTTTTGCTCATTTTCTTATGTTTTAATCCGTTTATATACGTTTTCGTCTGTTTTATACGTTTTTATATGTTTTCACTTGTTTTCTTACGGATGAAAGTGTATAAAAACATATAAGAATAGATAAAAACATATGAACACGGATAAAAATGTATCAAAACACAAGAAAAATGTATAAAACAGACGAAAACATATATAGACGGACAAAAATGTATAAAAACGGAAAAAAAACGTAAGAAACTGTATATAAAGTAAGAAAACGGGTGAAAACGTAAAAAAACATATGAAGACATATAAAAATGGATGAAAATGTATGAAAACGTATAAAAACAGACAAAAACATATAAAACGGACAAAACCGTATGACAACGTAAGAAAATGTATAAAAACAGATAAAAACGTAGGAAAAATAGACGAAAACGTATAAAATCGGACGAAAACGTAAGAAAACGCATGAAAACGGGTGAAAACGTAAGAAAACGGGCGAAAACGATAAAAACCGAGTAGATGTGATTTTTTTTAAAACCAAAATTTGAGTTAATTAACGGTCGTTAGTATAAAGGACTAACGTTGCAAACGGTCGTTTAGTTAATGGACTAACGCTGCCACTGAGCTAACGAAAAAGATAACGACAGTTAGCGATAAGGACTGACAGCGTGTAATATGTAAACCATAAGGAGCAAAAAAGCAAAAAAAAAAAGAACATGGACTACGGTAGTGATTTGGAGTAAACCACAAGGACGAACGATGTAATTTACTCTTTAAGTAATATGTAAAACATAGGTCACACATAATATATAAACTATTGGATTGTTTATCTGATGGGAGGTGATACTCACACTACACTTTTTGATTAATACACCACAAACTGTGCATTACAGTATTGTACAATACAAACTATGTTGGGTTTTAGGTTCCTTGTATGATGAATTACTTTAAGTGATGGAACTGCGGACAAGCTTGAAGATAACCACGGACAGAAGAAGAGTAACCACTGATGAAGATAACCGCGGCTAGTAGTATTGTGTAATCACGATAGTATTGTAAGCATCGCTAGTTCTATAGAGTCGGTTAGTTTATTGTATCGATAAATATGGAAAGATATTTATCTTGTAGGATACGATTGATATTGTATAGGACTCCTTATCCTATAAAAGGAGGTCCTTGGCTAGGTTAGATATACGTGTGTTAGATATCTAAAGTCGCTTTCACTTCAAGGTTGCAAAACCCTAATATCGTAAGAGTATTCAGATTAATAAATAATATTGAGGTGTTGAAAGTTAATTGTTCTTCTTCTTAAGATCAAGTGTTAAATTCGCGTAATACTTGATAAGCTTTTGTTACTAGTCGGCTTATATTAGATCGTTTGCTCAACTGGGATCAACAAGTGGTATCGAGCTTGTGATCTAGAAACCGTAATCAAGAAGAATTTCATTAATTTGTTCTTAAGGAAGTTAAGATGTCCAAGAAACTCATATGGTGATCGCTTCTAAGGTTCCCATGCTCAAACATGGTGAATATCAACTGGAGGATGCGAATGAGGCAAGACATTCGCATGATTGATTATGCTCTATGGGATGTTGTTGAAAAGGAGATACTCTTCCTTTGAAGGGCGAGGATGGTAAGGAGATTACCATTGTTAGTGAACCCGATAAAGCTAAGAGGAAAATGGAGATCAAAGCTCACGCCTTCTCTCCATGGGAATACCTAATGAATATGCATTGGACTTTGATCAAGATGAGTCGGCTAAAGAACTATTGGATGCTCTTGAATTAAGGTTTCTTTGGTAATGATGCTACAAAGAAGTCTAGGATGAACATGCTTAAGCATCGCTTGAAACCTTCACCGCTTCAAAGTGGAGAAAAGATTGATGGCACATACAATAGGCTTCAAAACTCATCACCAATCAAGGCGCTGGTTACAAGTTCCTTCAAGAAGACATTAATTTGAAGTTCATAAGGAGTTTATCATCCGATTGGGCTATTCATACCATTGTGTGGAGAAACATGACGGACTTTCCTACAATGACTCTAGACAATCTCTTCAACAACTCAAGGTCTATGAGTCCGAGAATAACTTTTCCAACTCGCCTTCTTCTAATCAAAACATTGCTTTTGTATCCACAAATCACAAAAGCTCACAAGATGTATCCATCACGCCTATGGTATAACCACGGCTATTGCAAATAATACCACCGCAGTGATAATGTCGGTGATGGTGCAATTTGTGCTTTTCTCACGATTTAACTACTAGTGTTGATGTTTTGAATCAAGATCTAGATCAAATTGATCCCGATGATCTTGATGAAATTAATCTTCAATGGCAAATGGCAATGCCGACTCTCCGTGCAAGGAAGTTTCGAGAGGACCGGAAGACATGTTAGGTATGATGGTCAAAGGAGAGTCGGATTCGACAAAAGCAAGATGGAGTGCTTTAACCGCAAGAAGAAAGGTCATTTTGCCGTGAATGTCGAGCTCCTAAAAGACTTGAGGGTATTAAGAAGACAATGAAGAACCTACTAGTTCTTCGACTTTGGTTGCTCAAGATGGACTTGGTGATTATGATTGAGCGATCGACAAGAAGGTCCAAATGCGCCTTTTCCGGCTAGTGAAGTTTCAAAAGAGCATAACTTTGCTCTAATGGCTTATGCTTCATCTTCCGGTTCGATTCGAGGTATCTAATGATTCTAAAACATCTACTTGTTCTTTTAAATCATGTTCGATATCTTAGAGTCTCAAAAGCTATCACCGAGAGTATGAGAAAAGAAGTAGAGATTGACTCTAGATAACTTAGGATATAGAGTTGGTTTAGAGGGTGTGGAAGAGAAGTTAAAATTACGATTAAATGTGAGTTTGAATATGTAGAAAAGATTAATATACTAGGTGGTGAAATTGATCTTAAAAGCAGAGAGATTAAAATGCTTAAAGATAGACTAGCGTGTCGAAAGTGTAAAAGTTAAGGCCCTAGAGGAAAAAGACAAACATATTGTTAGGGTTGCTAAATTACAATATGCTTCGATCTTGTACGAAACCAATTGGCCAAAACGCTTAGAGATGGTACCGTATAGGATACAATGATATGCCACCACCC
Organism: Chrysanthemum lavandulifolium; assembly: GCA_022545495.1. Classification (NCBI taxonomy): domain Eukaryota; kingdom Viridiplantae; phylum Streptophyta; class Magnoliopsida; order Asterales; family Asteraceae; genus Chrysanthemum; species Chrysanthemum lavandulifolium. The sequence goes on from CM040240.1 coordinate 266,917,199, forward strand.
CTTTAATGAAACATGCACCACCGCTAAAGAACTGCATTTAGTAGTGAGTTCGCTTTTAATAAACCTGTTGAAGAAGTAAATAAGACCAATTACCTAAGATATGTTCTCGCTAAGTTATCCGGTGCTCCCATAATTGAAGATTGGGAATCGATTCGAGGATGTTAGTACCGAATCAACTAAGTCCGAAAAGATAGAGCACATTAAGAAAGTTGATTCTAAACAAGTAAATCCTGTACCTAGATTTGGAGCTAAAGTCACCAAGAAAGTTGTAGAGTACAGAGAGATACCTAGGGAACAGATGAAACAATTTAAACCTAGGGGAAATCAAAGAAGCTTAAATGGTCTAATTTCTAACAGACTAGGTGATGAGTTTCAATATGTTAACAAAGCTTGTTTTGTGTGTGGTAGTTTTGATCACTTGCAGAGAAATTGTGATAAAAACAGACCACAAGTTTGGAATCAATGGAGGAGGGTAAACCATAAAAACTTTTCAAATAATACACACTCTCATCCTAACGTAAACATGATTCCAAGAGCAAGGTCTTGATGAGGAATGGGAATACAAAATCAATTGTCATCGCTACACAAAATGGATTCCAACCACGGCTAAGCAAAATGTAACGCTGCTAAGCAAAGGTCAAACCACCGATAAGCCAAAATCACCACCGATTCAAAAGAAGTTTTAAAAATTCCAAAGGTGATAACCGATACAATGGTTGGAAATCATTTTATGTCATAAGGCCTCGTGAGTTGGCAATGGAAGCCTAAGACAAAGGTTTTACCATATGTCAATTGTGCATCAATGGACCTAACAAAATTTGAATATTTTGATGCATAGCGCACCCAAGTCAAGATCGACTGGGTCCAAAAGAGGAACTAATCTTTGAAATCTTATGTGCAGGCAATCTTCAAACCGAGCTAAAAGATAAAGGAGTATTTGATAGTGGTTGCTCTGGCACATGACTTGGGATGGAAGCAATTTGGAAGATTTTGAAGCTTATGATGGAGGATATGTGGCATTTGGAAATGATCCAAAGGGAGGAAAGATTCTTGGCGGAGGAACAATCGTATCAGGAAGCTAGACTTTGAAAAGTCTATTTGGTACAGTGGACTAAAGTATAATTTATTCAAGTTTCTCAAATGTGTGATAAGAAAACTGGGTACTTTTTGGGAAACCGAGTGTGGTGTTATCCCCGAGTTTAAGATGCCCGATGAGAAGTTTATACAACTTAGGGTACCTAGGAAGGAAAATATATACTGCTTTGATCTTAAAAATGTTCTTCCTAATAGGTCTTTATGTTTGTTTGCTAAAGCATCCGTTGATGAGTCAATATTGTGGCATAGAAGGCTAGGTCATCTAAATTTCAAAACAATCAATAAACCGGTAAAAGGAAACTTAGTGAGAGGTTACCTTCAAAGGTTTTGAGTGTAAGGAACTGTGTGGGCTGTCAAAAGGAAAACAACATAGAGCCTCTTGTAAGACCAAAACTCAAACACCATAACACAACCATCGCTTATGCTTCATATGGACTTATTTGGACCAACCTTGTTAGAAGCTTGAACCATAAGCGATTGCCTAGTTATCACCGATGATTATAGTAGATTTTCTGGGTATACTTTTGGCTACTAAGAATGAGACTAGTGAGATTCTTAAGAGTTTCATTACTAAGATAGAAAATCTAGTAAGTCATAAGGTAAAAGTAATCGATGTGATAATGGAACCGAGTTTAAGAATAATGTGATGAATCGCCTGTAGATAAAGGTATTGAAAGATGCTTTAGTGTTGCTAGAACACCACAATGTAATGGTGTAGCCGAGAGGAAAAATAGGACACTAATTGAGGTCGCAAGAACTATGTTGTCGAATCTAAGTTACCAACTACCTTTTGGTCAAGTCGAGGAATTGCATGTTATGTGCAAAATGTAAGTAAGGTAGTGAAGCCTCATAACAAGACCCCTATGAGTCAGTTACATGGTAGGAAGCCAATGATTGCATTCCTAAAACCTTTGGGTGTCCTGTTACCATTTTGAATACCATAGACTACCTAGGCAAGTTTTCGAGAGAAGTCGATGATGGATACTTTTAGGCTATTCCACTAATAGTAAAGCCTTTAGAGTATACAATAGAGGACTAGAATTGTTGAAGAGAACCTACATGTTCAATTCAAGGAAAAGACTCCTAGTGTTGAGACCAAAGGACCGATCGGTTGTTTAACATTGATATGCTAACCAAATCTATGAATTATGAGCCTATCATTGCAGGAACATCCACTAATGTCGATGCGTGTTTACGTATGATTCAAGTAGAAAAGTCTTCCAAGGAAGCCGATTCTCCAACGTAGTTCTATTTGGTCGAGAAGTGGAAAGTCGGTCCTGCTCCTTCCATCATTCACAAACATGGTCCCTCTGATGATGTACATAATTCTAGTGGCAAAGTTGATCATCATCAAGATAAAGATGAGTTGGTGCAAGATAACTCGGTGTCGGTAGAAGAAATTGAAAAGAAGAAAAGCGCGATCGCAAGCAATCGCTAAGCCTCACCGTAAGTGCCGATAGGCCATCCGCATGTCGACAAGCAATCTTCTCCCACCGATAGTTCAAGTGTTATTCCTGCTACAAGCATCGATGATGATTTTCTTTGGACCTTATCCAAAGCCACTATATGTCGATGAGGAGTATCCACATGATCCTAATATGCCCGACTTGATTGAGATGGATACTCCCACCGATGATGAAGACTGGATGAATTCTTCAATGCTAATTTGACTAATTTGGACACCGTTATTAATGAAAGTCCAATTACCTCTACCGAATTCACAAAATTCATCCCAAGGAATGATTCTTGGAAATTTGAATACTCAGCTCAAACAAGAAGCAAAGTAAAGAATTCGTAACCCTTTCTCGAATACGGGTTCTTTGCAAGATCTCTTCACAAAAGAAACAAATATAAAGATCTCGCAAAATTGCTTGTTTTCTATCTCAAAAGGAGCCCAAGAGAATAGAAGAAGCTATAATGTAAGAAGGATGGGTAGAATCAATGCAAGAGGAGTTTTTCCGCTCAAACTTCAAGAAGTTTGACATTAGTTGATCTTCCAAACGGGAAGAGGGCTATTGGAACTAAATGGGTATTCGTAAACAAAAGGGATGAAAGAGGAATTGTTGTTAGGAACAAGTCAAGGTTAGTTGCTCAAGGATACACACAAACCGAAGGGTTGGACTATGATGAAGTATTTGCACCAGTTGCAAGGATAGAAGCTATTCGATTGTTTTTGGCTTATGCTTCATTCAAGAATTTTGTTGTGTATCGATGGATGTTAAAAGTGCATTTTGTATGGCACTATTGATGAGGAGGTATATGTCACAACCTCCGGTTTTGAAGATCCCGATCATCCCGACAAGGTTTACAAAGTGAGGAAGGCTATGTATGGATCGCATCGTGCTCCTGGGCATGGTATGAATGCCTATCTACTTATTTGATGGACAATGGATTTAAGAGAGGACCGATTGACAAAACTTTGTTCATTAGAAAGCACAAAGATGATATTTTACTTGTTCAGGTTTATGTTGATGACATCATCTTTGGGTCTACTAACAAGGAGCTATGCAGAGATTTTGAGAAACTTATGCATGATAAGTTTCAGATGAGTTCTATGGGAGAACTCACTTTCTTTTGGGGCTACAGTTCAACAAAGGACCGATGGTATTTTCATTAGTCAAGACAAGTATGTAGCGATGTGTTGAAGAAATTTGGGTTTCAAGATGTCAAAGTGCTAGTACACCCATGGAGACTCGTAAACCTATACTACCCGATGATGGGAGTCCCAAAGTTGATCTAAAGTTGTACATGATCCATGATTGGATCTTTGATGTATCCGATCGCATCTAGGCCGACATTATGTTCTCGTGATGTGTGTGTGCAAGATTTCAAGTAACACCCAATGTCTCACACATGAATGTCATAAGAGGATCTTTAGGTATTTGAAAGGTCATCCTAAACCGGGCCTTTGGTACTCTAAGGATTCTCCTTTGATTTGGTGGCCTACATCGACAGCGGTGACTATGCCGAGCTTAACACAGTGGAGGAATCCCAGCCAACCGGGTCGCTATAGGGTGCATAGATGATCGTGCTCGGTGCGTGCTATGTCTTTATATCCAAGGATTCATCGCCGGAGCGCTTAACACACCAAGTGATGAGGATAGATTGGAACCCGATGTCGAATCGACGGTTGATGATTATGTAAATGATGGCTTTTTCGATGATCCACCTCTCGGACCGCTAACACAGTCGAAGTGGGAGGATATTCTTGAACGATAAATGAATTGACGGCTCAAGGTTCTAAAATGGAGGATAAGATTTCTAGTCTGCTGGAGGTCACCGTGCTTGTGGTAAAACTATTCGGCGATTAAAGCATCGGATCTTGGTTTTGGAAAGAGTGAAAAGACCGGACTTGCTGCTTTAAAGGCTTTGAGGCGCTTGAAAAGAAGGTGCACTCTTCTCCTACTGCATGTGGATGATGTATCCAAACAGGGAGGAGTGATGGCATGACTTCGTGGGAGGCCGGAATGTATCCGTTGGTGTTACTATGGAAGAAGATGTTGACAAGGGAGATCAAGAATTTGTAGTTTCGATAAAGCTGGAATGTCGTTGTTCTTGAAGAATTGAGGAATGTTGACATTGTACGTAACATAACCATCGATGGTATATCCGAAACCCCGTTAGTAATTTTGTAACCACCGATGTTGTTTCGATTTGGCTATTGATTCTCATATCACATACCAACTGCTATTACAACTACTTCTACGATTGTTACCACTATTTCGCATTACCATCTAAGCCTAAAGAAGTAGAAAAAGAGGTCAAGCACATTGATTAATTTGAGCAAAACATTATCAATACCTACATCAATTATTGCACCTACTTTATCTATTCGCCCATCGCTACTAAATCAAAAGGTAAACCAAAAGGTAAAAGTTTGGTTATTGGTGAACCTGTGAAGAAGAAAATGGTCAAATCTAATGTTGGAAAAGGCAAAGAAGTAGTACTGAAGTTCAAAAATAAAGCAGAACAAGAGGCTTATGATCAAGATTTTGCTAGAAGTCTGGAAGAGGAGGATAAAGCAGCTTTGGAAAAGAGAACGAATGATGAAGAAGAAGCTAGTCAGAAGATATTGGCTATATGGTATGAATCTCAAAATTATCTTAAAGCTTCAGAATTGATCAATGATGAATATACAGTACAAGAATGGGCTTTGTTTGATGATGAAGAAAAGGCTAGACTTCTGGGAATGTTGGCAAAGAAAGTTAGTAGAGGAAGGAAGAAAATTGTAAGAAAGAAACCTCCTTCTATTGCTCAATTAAGGAATGTTTTGATGAGGATTGTCAAGAATTCTGGTATATATGTTTCTGATAATCTTAGTACCTGTACATTTATAAGAATGGTGGAAATCTATGAGAGATGTATGAGAATTAATAATGATGATTTCGCCTATGGATTCTCAAAAGGAAAAGAGGGAAAAAGATCATGATGCATGGATGGAGAGTAAACGAAAAGAAAATCAGAGTTCGTGAGACATCCGATTCTAAGAAGTTGAAAGTTGTTCTTGAAGTGAATCCAATTGTTTCTTATGAGTTTAATCTTTTAGATGGCGATGAAGGAGTTTGGAAAATTCAAAGGCTCAATAATGATATTTCGAGTATAATAAATTTTCTCAAATGCTTCAATATTTTGATAGAGATGATTTGATGAATTTTGGGTTCTTTACAAGAAATATTTTGGTGAAGTACATCCGATGATTATCATGAGAGGTTGATGTATCATAATTTGAAGATTCTATTTGAGCCTACTCATGATGAACCGTAATGGCAAGGACTCTACAATGGTCAAGTTACTCGTTGGTTTTTATATCAAACTTGTGGAGTTCATGTCTTAACTGCTTCGATGATTATTCATATGCTTGTAGAAGGTGAGTATCCTAAACCGAATAATCATCCAAAGAATAATTACTCATATGTTGAAGCCGTGTTGTTTCAAGATGTTATTGTCCTATGATAGTCAAGCTTATGATTTGTCAAGAAGTATGAGAAGATACTTAAAAGTAAGTGTTTGGCTACATCCTCCACATCGATGTTTTGTTTAAAAGAAACTTGAGAATTTCATTGGAATTTGTCAAGTTTAGGGAGGATTGTTGGGTTTTAGGTTCCTTGTATGATGAATTACTTTAAGTGATGGAATCATGGACAAGCTTGAAGATAACCACGATGTAAGAAGAGTAACCATCGATGAAGATAACCGCGCTAGTAGTATTGTGTAATCACGATAGTATTGTAAGCAATCGCTAGTTCTATAGAGTCGGTTAGTTTATTGTATCGATAAATATGGAAAAGATATTTATCTTGTAGGATACGATTGATATTGTATAGACTCCTTATCCTATAAAAGGAGGTCCTCGCTAGGTTAGATATACGTGTGTTAGATATCTAAAGTCGCTTTCACTTCAAGGTTGCAAAACCCTAATACTGTAAGAGTATTCAGATAATAAATAATATTGAGGTGTTGAAAGTTAATTGTTCTTCTTCTTAAGATCAAGTGTTAAATTCCGCGTAATACTTGATAAGCTTTTGTTACTAGTCAGTTTCTATATTAGATCGTTTGCTCAACTGGGATCAACAAGTGGTATCAGAGCTTGTGATCTAGAAACTGTAATCAAGAAGAATTCTGTTAATTTGTTCTTAAGGAAGTTAAGATGTCTGAAGAAACTCATATGGTGACTGCTTAGGGGGAATTGCATATATATTAAGGTTCAAAAACGCTAGGCGTTAGGCGACCGGTCAGTGAGACCTAGAGATTAATCGGATTGAATTTTTTATATATATAATTGTAAATTTTTACAAATTATATGTGTAATATAGAAATAATACTTAGTAATTTTTAGAATAGAATTGCGTTAAGAGTCCTTAACATCTTCATTTCATAACGTCAGTAGTCCCTAGAACCATAAGCACAAATATTATGACCATTTTACCTCTCAATTTATATTCAAACACCTTTTATTTTACACATGAACTTAGGCTTCTCACAGTGGGTCGGTCGTCTGCTTGGGTCGGCCCCTCGGTCGTCAGTCGTCGGCCGTTGTGGACACTCGGTCTTGCACGGTCGGCGAAGGACAAATGGGAGAGAAGGGTTGTTTGAATGACCGAGTTCACAAAACACAAACAAACAATTAAATGTTACCGTTTAACATAAAATTAAATAACTTGGTCGCCACTGTGACAACTTGGTCGTTGTCAGATAGTCGGAGATAAAAAGCTGATGTGAGACGGTCATGCCTGATCACCACTGTCACGAGCCTTATCTCTTTACTACATCAAAATCCAAACACTTCTTTTTCTTTAATCTCTTTTTAATCATACTAAAACATACACTAATAAACCAAAATTCTTCATTTTCATTCAATCATTTTCCAAAACTCATCAACACTATCTTCATTGTTTAAAACACACTAACAACTATGTAACCAAAAGTCTTCATTTTCATTTAATCGTTTTCCAAAACTCATCAACACTCATCTTCATTGTTTAAAACACACTAACAACTATGTGAGATAAAATTAAATGTTTATTTACATTTGTTGATGGATTATAAAGAGTGAAGTGATGAAGAAGGGTTTTAGTGTTTGTGGATGATGAAGATAACGATTTTTGGTTTATTAGTGTGTGTTGGTTTATATCCAAGTATAACCTATTTTAGTCAAACGAGATTCGGTTTTCTTGTTGTTGTAGTGTGTGTTGGAGTAAGATTAAAAAGAGGTTGAAGAAAGGAGGCTTTTTTATTATAATTTAGTTAAGAGTCAAGTTCAAGTGTAAAAAAAAAAGGTGTTTAGATATAAACTCACAATTAAAATGGCCATACAAATTAGGGAGAATTGCATATATATTAAGGTTGCAAAAACGCTAGGCGTTAGGCGACAGGTTAGTGAGACCTAGAGATTAATCGGATTGAATTTTTTATATATATAATTATAAATTTTTACAAATTATATGTGTAATATAGAAATAATACTTTGAATAGCTCATAAGTGTATATAATAAATATTTAATATCATTATTACTTTTTCATTTCTTATTGAAAAATTCCTCTAATTTTAATTTTGGAGAAAAGTTGACTTTGTTGACAGATTAATTTAGATTATGCCGATTATTGACTTTATTGATCGACTAATCTTGATTAATCTGATAAGTCCCGATTAGGCTGATTAATTGGTCCGATTAATATATAAATATGTGTTCTTTTTAGTGTGTGCTTGGATGAAGTAACAATTAGTGAAAGTAATATGAAAAAGAAGCAAAAACAAGTCGATTAGACTCATTAATTGGTCCAATGAAAATATAAGTGTGTGGCTTTTTTAGTGTGTGTTTGAATGAAGTAACAAGTAGTGAAAGTAATATGAAAAAAAGCAAAAAAAGTTTAATTATAAATGGAAAAAACTATGTTAACCTCGTGTGTAAAGCACGTTATTTAACTTAACAAGATAAAGTAACGACTGTTATGTTTTTGGGCCGAATTGTGCACTTTTAATAATATTAGAGACTAGCCGTGTATTTTTTTATTTTTTATTTTTTTGAAAAAAGGCCTCAAACATGACATTTTGGTACATCTCCAGGGACCAAACGTGTAATTTACTCTTTCAACTTGATTTATGACAATTGTATGTGTACTTCTTTTCATGGATGAAACTTTAGTGAGTTACTTATGCTTGTAGGTTGTAATCTGTAGGGGATATGTAGTAATAACGAACACCAATGGATATGCTTAATCTCTGAAAGGCGTGTGAACACTTTCAGATCGAATCAATTCGGCGGTTCTACCAAATTATTCAATCGGATACAATTCGGCGTGAGAATTTTCTGTATGTGTGTGTCTGAGATATAATGAACCAGTATACTGATAATGACCAAACAAACCGTATATAACATAAATTACGGATAACGCCAATGGCGCTTTTAGGTTTCAAGTTGACAAGTTTTGTCCTCAATTTCAAAATTAGTTTCGATGTACATAACTTCAGTGAAACACAACCATTTTAGCGTAAACATAACCGCCGCCTTGACCACGACTGTGGGCGCCGCCCGACTGTCTCTTAGGGGCTTCGCCCTAAGATCATAATAAATACAAGTAGGTGTGCACCGCACCTCCAAACCTAAATGATGTATTATTATGATGAAATTGGTCAAAACAAGTTAATCCAATTACACTAAAATATCCAACATAATCTATAGCTTATAAAGTGTAATGATAAACTATTTGAGCATGTGTAAATGAATGGTATCAAAATGTTTAGCGTAGCTACTTTACACTTTTAACATATGTTTTTTTTTTTTTTTTTTTTTTTTTAGTTTGATGGATTATTGTTTGTTTAACACATCAATGATTCAATGATACAAGAGTAAGATGTTTGTTGTAGTTTATTTTTGGTTGTTTCAGATGCAAATTTGGTCAAGATCAATGTGATTCAATAGGTTGATTGTACTATCTTTATAGTTGAACTATTTACTGAAAGAATCCGGATCCTTTGCAAAGTGCCATAATTTTATAAAGTCTAAAAAGTATTTAGAGCCCTTGGATCATAATTCCAGATCTGATCAAATTAAAAAGAGCTATATACATATAGGGGCATACTCGTCATTTACTTCTTTATTTCTCTATCTCATCTCCCTCTTTCTTTCTCATCATATCCCCAATCCAGAAGGAAAAATAAAGACCATCTTCGGTGATCTTCATCACCATCACCACCATTGCATGGTCACCAAGACCATTAAAATCACAAACACTACACAACTTCTCAATGCCTCATCTTATATGAAATTAACCAACAGAACACTCTCGATCCGATTAAACCAAACAAAGAATCGCTTTCATTAGCACCACCTTGTCAGACAAATTAGAGCTTGTGACGGAGATAACGACGTTGACGACGGAGTTAGATGGTAGATATGGTGCTTATGAGATATGGTTTAGTTTGGAGTCACAAAGTTGAGGTAAGGCGCCGGGACGAAGGTCGCGGAGGTATGTGGCGGTGGCGGTGGCGGATCTGTTTTGGGTGGATTTGTTGGTGGTAGGCGTGAAATTAATTGGATGCGAAAGAAGGAAGGAACATTGCAAACGAAGAGAACATTAAGATCAAGATCTGAAACTAATGAATAAATAGGTAATCAAGCAAATACATTTTTTATAAATTGTAAATATTTATGATATTAAAAAACAGTCCATATGTACTTATGAGTGTTGGAAGAAATGAAATGAAATGGCATCTTTAGTTTAGCTTGGCACAACCATCGGTCGTCTATCATTATAGTTTTTAAGGGTTAGTGTTGTTTTGTTGATTCTTTTGTGTAATACTGAAATAGCAATGTTCATCAATTTTGTATCAAAAAATATCATTCATCAATAAAACGTGTTGTTCATTAATAAAAGAGTTGTTCTTTATTAATCAATAAAAATAATTGTTCATCAGTTCTATTTAACTTTGTTCATCAGTTTTATTTCATCAATAAAACGAGTTGTTCATCAGTTTTATTGTTCATCAGTTCTATTTAACTTTGTTCATCAGTTTTATTTCATCAATAAAATGAGTTGTTCATCAATTTTATTGTTCATCAATTTTATTTCATCAATAAAACGAGTTGTTCATCAGTTTTATTGTTCATCAGTTCTATTTAACTTTGTTCATCAGTTTTATTTCATCAATAAAATGAGTTGTTCATCAGTTTTATTGTTCATTAGTTTTATTTCATCAATAAAACGAGTTGTTCATCAGTTTTATTGTTCATCAATAAAAGTATTGTTCATCAATAAAAAATTTGTTCATCAATAAAAGTATTGTTCATCAATAAAACATTTGTTCATCAGTTGTTTAAAAGAAATCGTAAGGTTCATCTATTTGAGTCACAATGTTCATCAATTAGTTTTCTTTAATGTTACATTATAATGTTCATCAATTACATCATTTGTTCATCGGTTTTTTAAACAAATAGTGTTGTTCATCAGTTTTCCAAATAACAAAATCACATTGTTCCTCAGTTAGGTACAATCAGTCTTGTTTATCCGTTAGTCTTTTTTTATCAGTATTAAAAAATATATATATTAATGGTCATTAGTTCATCAGTTATTTTTTATATTGTTCATCGCCTATTTTTATAACGCTCATCGCTTGTTTTTATATTGTTCAACAGCCAAAAATAACGCTCATCGCTTCTTTTGATATTGTTCATCGCTTGTCTAAAAGAAATCGCAATGCTCATCTCGTTAGTTGTTCATCGCTCATCGATTAGTCTTGTTCATCGCTTAGTATTGTTCAAAGAATAAAAAGATATTCATCAATTCTTTTAAATTTTGTTCATCGCTTTATCTCAGATTCAAAAAAAGTCATAATGTTCATCGCTTGTCGAAAAATCATAATGTTCATCGCTTATTGTCACAATGTTCATCGCTTTATCATTTGCTTGTTTATCGCTTAAAATAAACAAAAATAACAAAATAACAAAAATGTATTTTGGTATACCAATTAGTGCATTTGAATGTACTTTTATAAGAAAATCTCTTTTAGGCATTTTATCAAACACTTTGTATGCACGAAATATGACTAAAACGCCATCATTAACGTGCAATATCTCACTCATATCATATCGGATTTGAGTGATTCAAATTTCTGAGTAAAGAATGGTCAAAATTCTACAATTTTCATGTTTTAAGTTTTGTAAAATTCGGCTTTTAAACTAGTCCAAATTAGAGCCGAAAATACCAAAAATTTCAAGAAAATCAACACCCACTTAAAAAGTTAAAAAAAAAGTTACGATTTATATATAAAAATGCATACCAAATTAAAGAGAATCAAATTTAAAAATTTTTGGTGAAATCGGTTTTTTATAAAAGTTTGTCGTTTGAAAGTTATTTACGTTTGAAGTTTTGGGGTGAAAAAAAAATGTTAAAAGGACCAAAATGCCCCCTAACCAAATTTAATAAGAAAAAAAGGGAGGGATTGGATGAAGGACACATGACAATCAATGATAGGCTTTCTAGCCTTTTTATTTTTTTTCACTTTGCAAGGGATCTCAACTCTTTACTGAAAAGTGATATAGGTTTGTGATAGTTGAACACAGATTTTAACCATATGTGATAAATCAAAGTTAGAAATAAAAATACTCAATAATATATAAGAAAACAGTTTTAAGTATAAGATAGATCATATTTACAAAAATTATTTGCAACGATTTATGTTTACCAAAATTTAGTGACTGGTAAGTTACAGCGTATTTATAAAAACGAGTGATAAGCACAGTTTAGGTGAATTAGAAAACGTTTGAACTACTAATTAACAGGGCCGCGCGAACACATGCCCCTACAACAAATTATGACATAGGTTCAACCACTTGGGATGACCTTAGGCGGCACCACACCAAAGTGCAATGATGTTCACCAACCTAGGCCATGGACCTTCTTGATCATCTATTGACCCTGTCCAGGTAAGTGATTATTCTGCTTGCATCCTTCCCTATTTATAGATGATATTATCTCTAATCTATCACCTTCCAAACCGATGTGGGACAATATTTGTTGAAACATACATACATAATGGCAACATATGTGGGACCAAATTCCAAACCAGGTGTTGTTTAGGATCAGAACTGGAACCAAACAGTTTGCGTTTTACGTTTCACACTGATCCCTTGTAACATTTGAACATAATTCTTCCTACAATGTGTTACATCATTTAAATGTACAATTATAATCATGTGATAAATTCTGCTTATTTATAGTGGACAACTAGTATCGAATATTTGCAAATACTAGATCAAAATAAAGCTGCATTACCTCCGGTGCCTCAAATAGCTTCTTCCCTGTAGATAATTCCTGGAAAAACATTGTGTGGCAGCCGGGATCAATGGATCACTTTCTGATGCATTAGTACGTAAATGTATTCTAGAGGCTAAATTTAGGTAACAAATAGTACGTGAAATCAAGTTTAGTTAAAGATAACCTTCTCACCTGATCAATCCTTACAGCTACGATCAAGTTGATGCAGCTCCATAATGGGTCCTTAGTGTATCTATGGCTTTCTCCACTGATTGCTTTAGTTCAGGAATGGTTGTTTTGCACACTGGATTTTAGCGTCAACAAGAAGCTTTAACAAGTTAGGGGGGTGTTTGGGTGTGGCTTTTAATATTGATTGCAAAATTGACACTCGATTAATCAGAAGCATGTCTATTGGATTATAGAAATTTCAAGTGGCAATATAACTAGATAATACGGGAAGCTTGGATTGATTTGAATCATATATTATAACAGATGCATGTTATTTAGATCAAATGAGAGTTAGGCCATAAAACATACACCGAGTAGCTCGGGCTTGTGCTTCTGCAAGCACATCCAACTATAACTAAGAAAACTAAAAGTTTATCAAGTAGTTTGAGCTTGAGCTTTTATCAAGTTTGAGTTGGAGCTTAATGACTCGACTCAAGTTCTTATCGAGTATTTTGAGTCTTTCATAAATTGTCTTTTACTTATGGTAGAATTTTGTTGTAACTTTACATGTTTTGTATGAACTATAAATCGGTTATGGAATACCCGAAGTAATAATTAATATATCTGATTATCAAGTTTGACACAGTGGATCTAATAAGAGAGTCCAATGCAATCGATATTATATACCAAACCTGGCCCATTGATATGCCCATTCTGACGAGTAAAGGTGTAATGGGTCACAACGGAATAAACACAAGTGCGGAAGCAAAACCTTCGTTTGACAACACCTACCCAAACCCGTATGAACCTATGAGGAAACTAACAAACAAATAAGGCAAACTAATCACAACTTCTAAACAGCCTCTAACAACATCAAATCAGCCCCAAATCAACAGGTAATAAAGATAATCAAACACACAACAAGAACACCAAGCTTTTAGCGTGGAAAACCCCAAAACGGGTAAAACCACGGACACCTAGTGCCGCTTAAAATCCACTACCACCAATAATAGAGCAATACAATCAGACCTTCTAGATACTAGAGGCATACAACAATCATCATACACTTGGAATAAAGCATCAAGATGTATGGAAACAAACTAAAGACAAAAGAGGAACAACATCACCGTAAAATCGATGCAATCTGCCTGGCAAGAAACAGGACTTCTGTGCCTCAAAATCAGATTCCCAACGGTCAAAACCTTCCTTTATATGTAAGGAAGCTACAGCCAAAATCGTTACGATCCAACGGTTCAAACTCCGCGATCTTCGCTTTGTGGGCTGCAGCAGGAAAACGAAAACCTCTCTTTGATCTTTCTCTCTCTCTATTATTGTTGTTATCTCACACACTCTTGCTACCCCTAACTACTGAACATAGGACAGTAAATAAGGTTCTAAAAATACCTAAGATGGGCCTCAATGGGATACCCAAGATGGGCCTTAATACCCAAGATGAGTCTTCATACCCAAGATGAGCCTTGATATGTTGGGCAAATAACCCTCATGGGCAAAGAAAAATACCCAACAAATCTCCCCCTTTTCTGCCTATGAGGGTGAGTTCGCCATCCCGGCGATAGAGCAACAAATCTTGAGCTTCTCCCTTGCTAACGGCTTGGTCAACATATCGGAACCATTATCATCGGTATGAACTTTAACAAGTTCAAACATACCATCTTCAATAGCATCTCTAATCCAATGATACCTCACATCAATATGTTTTGTTCGCTTATGAAACATAGAATTCTTCGCAAGGTGAATAGCACTTTGATTGTCACAAAGAACCGCATAACGTTGTTGCTTGAAACCAAGTTCTTGCAAAAACCTTTTCAACCACAATAGTTCTTTGCACGCTTCTGTTGCCGCCACATACTCAGCCTCTGTTGTAGACAAGGCCACACACTTTTGCAATCTAGATTGCCATGAAACAGCTCCCCCTGCAAAGGTCATCAAATATCCAGAAGTGGATTTCATGTTGTCCTTATTTCCCGCCATATCTGAGTTTGTGTAACCAACAAGCACGGGTTTCCCATTTCCAAATGTGATACCTAATTTGGAAGTACCTCGCAGATATCTAAATATCCATTTAACAGCTTCCCAATGCTTCTTACCAGATTTGACAGAACCGATCGACAACACCAACCGCATGAGCTAAATCCGCCTTGTACACACCATAGCATACATCAAGCTACCAACCGAGGCATATGGAACTCTATCCATCTTTTCAATACTCTTTTTAGAAGAAGGGCAATCTTTATCAGTTAGCTTAAAGTTGGTAGTAAGAGGGGAACTAACCACTTTAGCTTTATCCATGTTGAACCTGCACAAGACCTTTTCAATGTATTGCTCTTGTGATATATGCAACTTCCTGGCACCTCTATCACGGAAAATACGAATGCCAAGGATCTGTTTTGCTGGCCCCAAGTCTTTCATAGCAAAAGACTTGCTCAAATCTCGCTTCAATTGGGCAATTCTTCCAACGTTCTTGCCAACAATCAAAGATATCATCAACATATAGCAACAAGATGATGAAGTCATCATCACCAAACCTCTCGAAGAAAACACAATGATCTCAAGAAGTCTTTCGGTAGCCTTGCTTCCCTATGACCGATTCAAATTTCTTGTACCACTGTCTTGGTGCTTGCTTCAACCCGCATAAACTTTTCTCAAGTCTCGCACACGATTCTTCCTTCCCTTAACCCGAAAGCCTTCAGTTGCTCCATATAGATTTCCTTATCCGGATCACCATGAAGGAAAGTCGCCTTGACATCCATTTGCTCCACCTCAAGATCGAGGCTAGCCGCCAAACCAAGAACAACTCGAATAGATCCCATCTTCACAACCGGAGAGAAAATCTCATCAAAATCAATGCCTCTTTTCCGACCAAACCTTTAACCACCAACTGCCTTGTACCTCGGTCTAGAAGTATGCTCTTCATCTTCAATTTGAAAACCCACTTGTTTTTCAAAGCTCTCTTACCCTTAGGCAACTTTACCAAATCAAAGTAGCGTTCTCATGCAAGGAATTCATCTCATCTTGCATGGCTTCAACCCATTCCTTTTGTGTTCATCTTCCATAGCTTCGTGATAACACTCGGCTCTCCCCATCGAAGTAAAACATACTCATGTGCGTAATAACTTGTGGAAGGATGATGATCTCTAGTAGACCGCCTAAGCGGAATGAATGGTGGCATATTAGGTATCGGTAACTCGTGATGAACGCCTTCATCTAAGTTTGGTTGCTCTTGATCATCAACATCATCAAGACTCGCTCTTCATCATTCGAATATCATCTCCAAACCGTGGTCAACATGTTTAGAGGAACCGGATCCAAGTCAATGAGATCATCATTATGTTGAGGAATTGTTTTCTTCTCAAGATTCTCAACATCTTTCAAAGTTTGATCTTCTTCAAACTCTACATCTCGCCGCGAACAAGTTTCTTTTGAACCGGATCATACAACCTATACCCAAATTCATCTTGACCATACCCGAGGAACACACATGGCTTAGACTTCACATCAAGCTTTGATCTTTCATCTTTGGGAATATGCATGTAAGCCTTGCATCCAAAAACTCAGTAAATGACGGTATGAAACATCTTTGCCGCCCAAACCCCGTCAGAACATCAAAACGCAAAGGAACACAAGGGTTAGATTAATAACATGTACCGCCGTATTCAAAGCCTCACCCCAAAAGAAGCAGCAACCCCGCATGTGAAAGCAAGCATCCGACTCTCTCAACCAAAGTTCTATTCATCCGCTCGCTAAGCCATTCAATCATGTGTCTTCGTGGAGTCTTTTGATGTCAATTCCATGCTCTCTACAATAAGCATCAAAGGGCCAATGTATTCACCTCCATTGTCGGCTCGAATACATTTTAGTTTCTTCCCCGTCGCTTCTCAACTAAAGCATGAAACCGCTTAAACACATCCAATACTTGATCTTTGGTCTTCAAGGTATATATCCAAACCTTTCTTGAGTGATCATCGATGAAAGTGACAAAATAAGAACACCCACCAAGTGTTTTAGTCTTCATGGGACCACGAACATCGGAATGTACCGGATCAAGTATGTTCTCCATTCGAAAGAAGGACGACTCTTAAAAGCAAGTCTAGTTTGCTTTCCCGCCAAACAAGGAGAACATTTCTTCAAGTTAATATCATGCACACCGATAACACATTCTTCTTAGAAAGAATAGACATCCCTTTTCACTCATGTGACCAAGTCTCTTATGCCATAACTCGGTCATATCATCATTGTCTACACAAGATTGACAATGCTCTTGGATATCTTCGGATGTGTCATGTATAACTTGGATTCCCTTTTTCCTCTTGCCACAATCAAGGATCCGAGAGTTACTTTCCACAAACCATTACCAGAACTGTTGTGGTAGCCATCTTCATCAAGAAGACCTGTTGAGATAATATTGAGTCTCATATCTGGGACATGTTTTACATTATGCAAAACCAATTCCATCCCCGTGTCAAACTTCAAACAAATATCTCCAATACCAGCAATTCTTGATAACCCAGTATTACCCATCCTAACAACACCGAAGTCACCTGGTGTGTAAGATGAATAATAATCTTTTCGTGTTGCAACATGACATGTAGCACCACTGTCAAGAATCCAACTCGAATCATCATTAGCAAGGTTGACCATATCATAATCATAACAAACAAAGAACTCATATGTGGTGGTATTTACTTCAGTATTGTCATCACCATCATCATCTTTCTTGTGTTTGTTCTTCTGGTTGTTGTAGTTTTTCTTCTTGTTCTCCTTTTTCAACTGTCTGCAAAACTTCATCGTGTGCCCCTTTTTATGGCAATGATAGCATTCAACATCAGCAAATTTTCCTTTGCTGGAACTACTACGATGATTACCTCTGTTACTCGGGCCTCTGCTTTGACTTCTCCCCCGCCTTTCTGTGACCAAGACATCTGACTGTGAAGAAGAACCTTGTGACTTTCTTCTCATTTCTTCATTCGAATCGCTTTAGCCAATTCCATGGTGATAACACCATCCGGTGCGAGTTGGACAAGGATGTCCTAAAAGTCTCCCAAGTATCCGGAAGGTACCAAGAAGCCACAAGCCTTGAATCTCGCCTTCAAACTTGATACCCATACCGCAAGTCGATTTATAATACCGAAAAACATTTAAGTGATCGATAATAGGAGACCCATCAAGATACTTTAATCTCATCATTTGCTTGATTAAGAACAACTTGTTGTTTCCAGCTTTTGAGCATATAACTGCTCAAGTTTGTTCCAAAGAGTACGAGCATGTGTCTCCTCACAAATATGGTTCAAAACATTATCATCAACCCACCGCCTAATAAACCCAAGAAACCGTCTATGCAAAATAGTCCATTCTCAGATCTGCTTTGTTATCGTGTTTCTCAAGAGAAAATACAGCAAGTAGTAGTCTTTAACATAAAGGAGATCTTCCATTTTTCCTTTCCAAACATGATAATTCAACCATTCAAACTAACCATCCTACTTGTATTAGTTTCCATCATTCAAACAAAGTTAAGTCCCCAAACCAAGAACCAAGCTCTTGATACCAATTTGACGGGTAAAGGTGTAATGGGTCACAACGGAATAAACACAAGTGCGGAAGCAAAACCTTCGCTTGACAACACCTACCCAAACCCGTATGAACCTATGAGGAAACTAACAAACAAATAAGGCAAACTAATCACAACTTCTAAACAGCCTCTAACAACATCAAATCAGCCCCAAATCAACAGTAATAAAGATAATCAAACACACAACAAGAACACCAAGCTTTTAGCGTGAAAACCCCAAACGGTAAAACCACGGACACCTAGTGCCGCTTAAAATCCACTACCACCAATAATAGAGCAATACAATCAGACCTTCTCTAGATACTAGAGGCATACAACAATCATCATACACTTGGAATAAAGCATCAAGATGTATGGAAACAAACTAAAGACAAAGAGAACAACATCACCGTAAAATCGATGCAATCTGCCTGGGCAAGAAACAGGACTTCCAGGCCTCAAAATCAGATTCCCAACGGTCAAAACCTTCCTTTATATGTAAGGAAGCTACAGCCCGAAAATCGTTACGATCCAACGGTTCAAACTCCGGCGATCTTCAGTTTTGTGGGCTGCTGCAGGGAAAAACGAAAACCTCTCTTTTGATCTTTCTCTCTCTCTATTATTGTTGTTATCTCACACACTCTTGCTACCCCTAACTACTGAACATAGGACAGTAAATAAGGTTCTAAAAATACCCAAGATGGGCCTCAATGGGATACCCAAGATGGGCCTTAATACCCAAGATGAGTCTTCATACCCAAGATGAGCCTTGATATGTTGGGCAAATAACCCTCATGGGCAAAGAAAAATACCCAACACATTCTAGTTCCAGTCTTTTGTTTACATGAATTATTGACATGAAATAACAAACTTCTATCAATGTTGGAGTTCGAGCATAAAAAACAAGTTGGCTCGACTTGTTTTTTATCAACTGTTTTGAGCCTTAGAGCAATCCCATCGTTAACGCCATAACCGGGGTTATGGCCTGTTTAACGGCGTTATGGCCGTTGCCACCATTGGATGTCCGGCGTTATGGAGGCAAAGGAGGGGCTGCGTTGGAGAGGCAACACCCGTTAGAGGGCTAAAAAAAATTAAAAAAATGATGTGGCGCTATTGATGTGGGTGTTTTTTTCGGATGTTAAAGTTTAACTTGAAATGTTAAAGTTTAACTTGGGATGTTATTGATGTGTGTGTTTTTTGGGGATGTTAAGGTGAAATGTTAAAGCTGATGTGGCGCTGACGTGGCTGGTGTTATAGTATAACTTGAGTTACTAATGTAAATGCTCTTATGTGATCAAAAAATATTGCTCGCAACACACATACCCTGCTAGTATATAAGAAAAGAGTTTATGCAACTTATTTATAAAGAATGTCTGCAACGATTTACTTTTACCAAAATTTGGTGATAAGTAAGTTACACATATAATAAAAACGTTTGATAAGCACAGTTTAGGTGAACTAGAAAACGTTTGATAACTAGTAAGTAACAGGGCTGCGCGAACGCATACCCCTACAACAAATTATGACATAGGTTCAACCACTTGGGCTGACCTTAGGCGGCACCGCACCAAAGTGCAATGGTGCTCACCGACCTAGGCTATGGACCTTCTTGATCGTCCATTGACCATGTCCAGGTAAGTGATTATTCTATTTGCATCCTTCCCTATTTATAGATAATATTATCTCTCATATATCACCTTCCAAACCGATGTGGGACAATATTCTTTGAACCAAACATACGGAATAGCAACAGATGTGGGACAAAAATCCAAACCAGGTGTTGTTTACGATCAGAACTGGAACCAAACAGATTGCGTTTCACATTTCACACTAATCCCTTGTAACATTTGAACATATTTCCTTCTACAACTGTGTTACATCATTCAAATTTACAGTTATATTCCTATGATATGATTCTGCTTATTTATAGTGGACAACTAGTATCGAATATTTGCAAATACTATATCAAAATAAAGCTGCATTACCTCCGGTGCCTCAAATAACTTCTAACCGGCAGATAATTCCTGGAAAAACGTAATGTGGCAACCAGGATCAATGGATCACTTTCTGATGTATTAGTATGTAAATGTATCTATGGCTTTCTCCACTGATTGCTTAAGTTCAGGAATGGTTGTTTTGCACACTGGATTTTAGCGTCAACAAGAAGCTTAAACAAGTTAAGGGGTGTTTGGGTGTGCCTTTCAATATTGATTGCAATATTGACACACAGATTAATCAGAAGCATATCTACTGGATTATAGAAATTTCAAGTGGCAATATAACTAGATAATACGGGAAGCTTGGATTGATTTGAATCATATATTATAACAGATGCATGTTATTAAGATCAAATGAGAGTTAGGCCATAAAACATACAACGAGTAGCTCGGGCATGTGCTTCTGCTATCACATCCATATATGATGCCTGGAACAAACAATTAATCTGGTGAGACATTTAAGTCTGAATACTAAAGAAAGGTTGAAAAGTGACTGCAAAACATACCTCCATCGTGTCACGAGTTTCACTGATGTGGTCAATCATCTTCTTGAAATCCTTTTCAGCTTCAACCATTGATTGTTCACATGATTGGCTTTGAGCCTGCAGAAATAGCAACACGGGAGATAGGTTTCAAGATAAATAGAGACTGGAATGCTAGAGGTCGTAGATGGTAACTAAAATTCTATTCATAACGTGTAGTTCCTCCTGGCAATTAGTTCCCTAAAACCAGTCAGTATATATAATCTGCCCAATAGTAAAAGCAACAAATTAGTTCTGATTCTGAATTTTCTGGACATTGTACTACAGACTCTACAGTCTATTCAATTGCCGAGTATTTATATAATCTATGGTGACAATATGCAAAAGTCTCCGGTGATCCGCATAAAATATACAGCATTTTGGCCTTTTGGGTAACAAAGTTCAGAGCTAGTTACTAGGGGAAAAAAATAAATAAATAAATAAATAAATAATCACAAGTAGGCGACATTAACAACTTAATTTGGCACAAAATGGCGATATCAAGGACATGTAGTCTATATGGAAACAAATCAAATAACTACTAAAAAATCATGTGTTTCTAGCTATAACATGTTTGGCAACAAATCCAGTATTTCACTTTTCTAACTGCAAGTGATGATCAGACCGTGTATAAATGAAACATGTCAAGTGCAAGAGTTACTTTTATTTCCTCAATTTGATCAAATATAGGAGCTTCTATAGCAAACAGCCAGTCACAAATCCAGAATTTCCTTAAGCCTACATCAAGTTGAAAACAAAATTGACACAAGTCTCTATGTCCCTAAAGTATAAACTACATATGATGAAAGATGCAGTCTCTAAGTGCTTAAATTCAAATTACACAAATCAGCATGGACAGTTTTTGTTTAGATATTAACTAGAAATACGAGGTTTCAGTTCTGTTCTTCAGATAGAGATACATGATCTAATGTAGCTCTTAAAACTCATATAAAAAACCAGAATCCCCAATTCTTGTGCACGTGACACTATATTCAAACAATCTGAATATTATAAATACATGTATATATTGGAAAAAGAACTTACCACGGTTCATATAAGTAAATAACCAGTTACTCTGGTTGCATATAAACATCACAATTCAGTAACTAGGAGAAACATGTCAACGACCAAAATGACATTTACACAACTAAATTTTAATTTAATGAGAAGATCTACAAGCATAAAGTAACTTTTCTACAGCAAATTACATCAACAGCAGTTTTCAATACCAATATATAAAAATAAGCATAAGTAAGCTTTTCAAAAGTTAATTTTACATAGAGTAATAAACAAATAAATAGCTTTTTCACCACCACTATACTAAAAATGTATCAACCATCAAAATGTAACAATCTACATCGAAATCTTTTACAACACAAAGAACAGCTACTCACTCACCTTACGTATGTTGTGCCTACATATACGAAACTACATTTGCGTTGCTGCAACTACTTATAAAACTAGCTCCTCTAGCCTTCCTAACATTCTGGCTGACAATTAACCTTCTCATCCTTTCTGCATCATCCCACTTCTCACCCATAACAAACAAATCAGCAATAAGCGTATAAACACCTCCGTCCTTTTCTGGCCTCAACATCTCTATCACTTTATAAATAATCCTTTCTGCCATCTTAAAGTTATTCTCTACCTTACAAGAGTTAAGAAAAGATCCCCAAACATTCATATTAGCCTCGGGCTTCATTGTCATGATAACTGCATATGCATCTTCTAGCTCTCCCGCTTTGCCAAACAAATCGACAATACAACAATAATGATGAACATTCGGCTTCAAACCATATTCTTCAATCATTTGAAAGTACCTCCGTCCCTCCTCAACCAACCCTGCTTGCACACAAGCACTCAAAATACCCGTGAAGGTGAACTCGTTTGGTCTAACACCCATTTTCTGCATCCTCTCAAACAGAGTTCTCGCTTCATTAACATATCCATTTTGGGCAGCGCCACAGATTAACGCAGTCCAAGAGACAACATTTGTTTCTCGCATCATATTAAAGACCAAACTAGCAACCTTCAAGAAACCACATTTTGCATACATATCAACCAAAGCGGTCCCAAGTTGTACATTCAACTCCCACTCGTTCCTCACAATAAATCCATGAATCGATTTCCCCAAAACCAACCCAATCATATCCATACGCCCACATCCTCCTAAAAGACTACACACCGTAAACTCATCCGGCTCTACCCTTCCATCTCTAACCATCTCACGAAAAACCTTAACCCCTTTATTCCAACAACCATTACCAACATAACCTGAAATCATGGCAGCCCAAGAAGCAACATTCCTGACAGGCATTTCATCAAACAAACACCTCGCCTTATCCACATTCCCTAACCTTGAAAACCCAGTGATCATAGTATTCCAAGTAACAGCACTTCTCTCAGACATGTCATCAAACATGTTACAAGCATCCTTAAAACAAACACACGTGTATCCATGCACGAGAGACGACATAATGTAAACACTGGACGTGAACCCAAGTTTGAAAATATGGGCATGAAGGTGACGTAAAAGAGGTGCATTGCGAAAATGGGTGCACGCTTTAAGCGTGTAGAGGATGGTGTAACTGTCTATAGCGATGGATTCGCGGCGCATTTGCGCGTAAATTTGTAAGGATTTGGTGGGTGAAGATGCGTTTTTTATCGATGAAACATGTTTTGCTACTGCTAATGTTGATATTGATACCGTTGATGTTAGAAGTAATTGTTGTTTTAGTGAGTGATAAATAATCATGTCACTCAAGTATATGGAGTCAACATGAAATAGCTTCTTTAAAACACTTCATATTTCCGATAGCTAAATTGAATATAACTAAAACTCTCAATGTGAATATACAACACAATAAGCTATTAGCTATCAGACACGATTCACATTTTCACAACTAAACCGATACGCTAAGCTTAACTACAAACAGACACAACAATTTCCTTGCAAATTTTATAAAAACAAAAATAAGGATTAGATACTACGTAACAAAAACCGATTTCACTATATCTAACACTCCACTCATCATATAACGATAAGCAGCATTGACAATAATCTAACCTAAACTTAAGCATCACCGAGAACATATCAAAACACTAAACAATATCTACATACAGAACCTAACATAACTTTATAACTATAAAAATATTTTTGAAGGTTTTTGTGTGGTTTGAAATTTTGGTATGTGTTTATTGGCGGGAATGGGGAAGATATTTTGTACTTGAACATGTAACAAACTGAAAAATAAAAGTAAGATGCAAAATTAGTTGTAGTTGAAGTTGAAGGGTATATTAGACCGTGTGTAATGGTCGGTCGAGTTTCCCGTCGACCAAGAAATTTGACGCGTTGACACCCTTACTCTATCATACGTGTTGCGTTCTAGACATATTGAAAAGGGTTGAATCGGTCGAGTTTTTGACTGAGTTGTGTAAGGATATGTATGTGTGGTGTTTTTATTAAATAATTAAGTGGGTATGTTTTTTGTGGCGTTTTCGGTT
Source organism: Chrysanthemum lavandulifolium (assembly GCA_022545495.1). NCBI lineage: Eukaryota > Viridiplantae > Streptophyta > Magnoliopsida > Asterales > Asteraceae > Chrysanthemum > Chrysanthemum lavandulifolium. Next base: position 266,941,804 of record CM040240.1, read on the forward strand.
TTTTTATTACATTCAGGGCCGGCCGAAAAGGGGGTGCATGGGGTGCCATTGAGCCGAGCCCACTCCCCCTAAGGGCCCATATTTTCTTTAAACTTCATATATGCAAGGGCCCAAGATTTCTTTAAACTACATATGTGTTGCCATTTTGACAACTACTTTAGTACTTCATCTTCATCTTCAACATAAATATAGAATCTTCGTGGATCTATAAATCTACACAGAAAAATTGATTTCGTATGAAAAAAAAAAAAAAAAAAAAGCTGGACCCACTTCATCTTCATCCTAAAGCAATAGCTACAGCCTACAAGACTTGATTCTTTTTTTTTCCTATCTCAAAGGTATTTATGTTTATTGCTTTTATGTCATTATGTGTATTTATTTTTTATTGCTTCCTATGCTTATTAAATAGTTGATGCCCTGGTAAATTAAGAGAAAGTACCTGTAGAAATGATTATTTCCTATGCTTAGTTATTTGTTATATCATTGAATTGTTGAATGTTATTGTTATTCCATTAAATAGTTGAATGCTTTTTACTTATATTTTAATAAATATCATGAATGTCACTTTTTAGGTATGCCTAAAAATTACTTATCTGGTAGTCAGAAGCGAAAAAAGAGAAAAATTGAAGAAGAGTTTATTAAGTCTCAAATCGGGGCTTTAGATAAGTTTATCCAAAAACATCCTCATCGTTCTAATGTTGATGCACAAGATGATGCTAATGCTAATGTTGAAGATGTTGATGTTAATAATGCTGATGAAAATGTGGAATATGTTAATGTTGAAGGAGATGATGTTAATGATAACGTTGATGCTAATGTTAAAGATGTTAATGAGAATGTTAAAAAATATGATGTTGATCCGGATGAAATTGATATATTTGATCCTAGAAATTGGGGTAAACTTGATCAAAACATGATTAATATATTGGTAGAGAAAGGTCCAAAACAAGATTTGAATATTGAAAAGACTCCCAAGGATAAATTTGGAAGACGGTTTACTACAACTTTGTTTACTAGAAAACTACCTAATAAGGAGACATGTAATAGAGAATGGCTTGTGTATTCAAAGGAGCGCGGCAAGATTTTTTGCTTTTGTTGCAAACTATTTAGAAGCGGTATTCCGAAAGGTGGATTGGATAATGAAGGTTTTGGGGATTGGCAACATGCTAGTCGTAGACTTAAAGCACATGAACGTAGCTTAGAACATATGAAGAATATGACTACATGGTTTGAAATCCGTAAAAGGTTGGAAGTGAACAAAACGATTGATGCTGTCTCCTACAACCATTTTCAGAAAGAAAGAGATTATTGGAAACAAGTGATTTTTAAAGTTATTGCATTTGCAAAATTTCTGGCTAAACATGGCTTAGCATTTCGTGGATCAAATGAGAAGTTGTATAAAAAAAGTAATGGAAATTTTTTGGGATTGATTGAGATGTTGGAAGAGTTTGATCCGATTATGAAAGAACATGTGCGACGTATCATGAATGATGAACTTGCAGATGTAAGGGAAGCTTTGCTTGAAGTTGGAGAAACTGATAATGATCCTATAATTCAAAGTGATGCTAAATCACTAGCAACAAATGATATTAGTGATTTTGAATTTGTAGTATCGATTGTCATTTGGTATGACATATTATCAACGGTGAATGTGGTGAGTAAAAAGTTGCAATCAAAAGACATGGTTCTTGATACTGCTATTGAAGAAGTGAACGAGTTGATTACATTCTTCAAGAACTATAGAGAAGTGGGTTAGCTAATGCGATTAATGAAGCTAAACAAATTGCCATTGAAATGGGTGTTGATCCAGAATTTCCTCAAAGACGTCCGATTCGTAGAAAAAGACAATTTGATGAGACTTTAACTGAAGAAGAAGTTTTATTTTCACCCGAGGAGAATTTTAAAGTCAACTACTTTTTATTTGTCATTGATCAAGCAATTATTTCTCTTGAAAGGAGATTCGAACAATACCAACAATATGAAAAATTATTTGGGTTTTTGTTTCCTAAAAGGTTGAGAGAACTTGAAGATAATGATCTTAAGTCAAGTTGTCATTTTCTTCAAGAGGCATTAAAGTTTGGAGAAGATTCGGATATTGATGGTGATGAACTTTTCTTGGAGTTGAAGTTGGTTGAGAGATTTTTACCGAATTGGATTAACAGCCCTGTAGATGCTTTACAAAAGCTAAAGGAGGTTAGTTTCGTTCCTAATATATTAAATTGTTTTAGAAAATATTATTGACTATTCAAGTAACAGTTTCTTTTTTAATACAGATTGGTTCATTTCCTAATGCATTAATTGCATACAGAATTTTATTGACTATTCCGGTGATAGTAGCATCAGCAGAAAGAAGTTTTTCAAAATTGAAGTTGTTGAAGTCATATTTAAGATCTACAATGTCCCAAGAAAGACTCAATGGATTAGCAATGATCGCTATCAAGAGCGATATACTAGATGGCATGGATTACAAAGTGTTGATCGATAACTGTGCTTCAAAAAATGCGAGGAGAGCCGCACGATTTACTTAAAAATATAAAGTATATGATATTTTTTTGTCATTCTTTATTTTTAAGGTCGAAAACATTTATCGTCATAATATTATGTTATTGCATTTTACTATTGACTTTTTAGGGGCCCCTTTTTTATTCTCGAGCCAGGCCCCAAATATTTTTTACATTCTCAAAGACGGCACTGATTACATTAAGTTGATCAAAAAGTTGTTGTTAAAAGAGAAAACTGATATGACAATCATAAAAATCAGAAATTAAAAGAGAAAACTGATATGACAATCGTGTGTTGGGCATAAAAATCAGAAATTAAATTCGCGTCTATTTCATGTTTTTGTGTGTTTATCTTAATAGTATTTCGAAAATATCTGTAATATGACAAAGTACAAGCTTCAATCATAGCATATACAAGCTTCTTAAACTTATGTAACAAATGAAACTCATTTTCTAAGCTAGCATTTATTAAAACATCCAACAATCCAACTCTTGAAAACTCGCCTAAGCTACTTACCATAGACACCCATAAAACATGTGTTGGGCATTAGGTGTTGCGTAATAAGCTGAAGTGTAGCTTATAAAAAAAATGGACTTGAACATTTTGTTTTGAACACTCTCGGATAATTAACTATGGGAAGAGATCTAGTAAGAAGAGAAATTGAAATAAGAATAATGAGAAGAAATTTGAGCAACACATTTCAAATGAGAAGGAGAAATTTAAGGGGAGATGCATCTATTTCTTTAGATGCATCTGAAATGCTCATTTGATCCTTACTCAATTAACTATAGCTAAAACTTATAAATGTAGAAAATGACACGAAAAATAAAATTGTTCTAGAAGTTACTTTTAATAAAGTTGACTTTACGGGTTTAAAAAAAATTGTTATAAATTTGTGAGTAAAACACTTACTTTATTGAGTAAAATATGATAGTTCTATTCTAAACATGAATGACACTCTGTTCTCAAGTTTCATTTAAGGAGGAAAAGTAAAGAAAATGAAGTGAAACAAAATTGGTTGTGTTCTCGAGTATCATTTAAGAAGGAAAAGGACTGAAAAATAAGGGTTATTTAGTTGATTCTGAAGTAACATGCTTCTTCCCAAAACTAGGCTGAACATGTTTACTTCTTAATTCTTTACTTTTTTTTACTAAAAAAAACTAGAACACGGTGGAAAATCACACTTTGAGGTGAAAGGAAAGAAAAGAAAATGAAATTGTGATAATGTTGCGTTCTCAAGTTTTTTTCATGGCATGAAAAGATGTAAATGAATGAAATTTGAGGGGAAATTGAGTTTATAACTTTTCTCCCAAAAATATGAGGAATTGAAAGTAAACTAAAGTATAACATATCACAATGACAAAACTATCTTTACTTTTTAAACTTTAAAACTTTTAAAGATGGGTATAATTGTAAGTAGACCCAATATTTTCATTTCCCCGGCCTCTTTATTTTTGAACTCAAAAACACAAAACATTGTTAACCTTTTCTTTCCCTTTTCCTCTTTATATATCAACTCAAGAACACAATTTTCTTTTCACTCACTTCTTTTTAACTATTCTTTTCTCCATTTTCACTTTCTTTTTTTTAATGAAAAACTCTAAAACACAGTATTAGTTAACAGAAGTGAACGTAAATCACAATTAACACGATAGTACTTGGAATTTGAATGTAGAAGACCAAATAGTTGCAATGATAAACAGAATAACTTGGCCGTTGGGTTAGATTGTTAGAAGGTCCAGTTGTATATTAATGAATCCAGTTCAGTTGTGATATGGACCCATACAAGACAGCCTATAGCCCTATATAATCGTGCTTAGCCTAGTGCCTAAAAGCCCAAGGTGCATTCCTCCAAACATGGACTAAAGTACTTTACAAATATGGACTAAAGTACCAAGTACACTGAATTGGATATCACGCTGATAGAATGGATCAAGTCAGAACACAGCTTGAGAACTACTGTATATAAAAGATCAGGTCTATAAACAAGCCCATTTCACAAAATAATCATAACCGTTTGAGTTCCAGCATCCTATAGACCTGAACATTGATAAGAAGGTGCGTTCCTCCTAACATGATTTATGTTTACAAGCCTCGGGATAATTAAGTTCTATGGTCAGCTGGCTCGAGATTACAGTCCCTAATGACTTCCCATGTAAATCATATACTACAGCAGATTTCATAGCAATTATAATGTTAAATATAAGAAACAGACAAAGCTTTCAAGCAAGTTTCATCCTTACAATTCAGACTTAATCAAAACATCTACGAACAGTATGTGCGGCATTCCTAACCCACTGCATGGTTAAACTTATAGACAAAACAGCAGCAAAGCACATGAACTAAACTTTTCTTTGAATCAACCCAATAGTCCAAACTTACTTCCAGCATTCTTAACCCATTTCCCACAACTTTCCGGCTTTAAAAGCAACCAAAGTTTCCTATAAGCAGCACTTTCACCAAAAAGCAAAAGTGCTGTGTCGTACAGTGGATCTTGTGTTCCCCAACCAATATTCTCCAACTTCTCAAAGCAAGCACCAATGTCATCTTCTTTATCTTTCTCAATCATCATTCTCATCATTTTAGAAACATCTTTTGCAATTTTAGAGATATCTTTTGCAACTACCGGTATGTTATCATTGCTTAATTGGCGTTTTCGTTTTTGAGTTGAACTATGAGAAGAGCCTTTTTGTGTTGAAGTCGAAGGCTTTTGTTTTGAAGTAGGGGGTTCTTCTACATGATGGCTATCATCAATATCTTCATTCGGATGAGAATCAACATGATCCTTGTCCGGAATTGTGGCCGTAGATCTTTCAACTAAAGGGGTCTCGGTACGAGGGAGTAGTTTCGGATGACCAATGATGCCACATTGGCTACGAATCACATTTAGGTCGTAAACTTGAAGACCTCTGTACAAAATAATTGTAAGATAAGTAGACATGACTATTCGAATAACCAAGGCACAAAAGTACACGCAACACCAAAATTTAACTCATACTAGTGTATCCAAGCAAGTTTAAAGAAAAAGGTTACTATATAAGATGTCCCCAATGTCTAACCTTTGAGATGGTATAAGAGCGTTGAGTATCGTGGCGAGAGGGCTCGCCGAATCCAACGTGGAGGCTTGCCACCTCCCGCCACCACACCAAGACCACTCGCCAGTTGAGGGCTCGCCGAGAATTCAACAAAGTAAAAGACAAATGAAATTTGCAGATAGCCGTTGCATAACGTTTTTATTTGAATTTGATTTTTTTTGTTTTTTGTTTTTTTTTACACACTTGCACTATAAATATTACCTCACTTTAACAAAGATTTACACAACCACACTTTCAAACCATTCTTCTTAACCAATAAACATAACATGAGTGATTTATCCTATTCCGGTATGTCCGATCTTGATGATCTAGCTGACATGGAGATGATTATGCAAGTTGTTCAGTATGAGCAATCGTTGAAAAAATAAGAAGCCGAAAGTTCACACCGTCGTAATTACTTCTATCGTGAACGTGATATTGCTGAGCACGTTTGATGGCTGACTATTTTGGTGATAACCCAAAATATTCAGTCTTATTTTAGGCTTCGATATCGTATGAGCCGTAAACTATTTATAGAAATAGTCCAGGTATTGATATATATATATATATATATATATATATATATATATATATATATATATATATATATATATATATATATATTCAAACTGCTCATCCTCTTCCCGATCATTTTAAATTCTTTGTAGCCCGACCCGATGCTACGGGTCAAATGAGTTTTAGTGTTATTATGAAATGCACATCCGTCATACGCCAATTGGCATACGGCGTAACACCTGATGCATTAGATGAGTATTTACAAATGGGGGAGCATTGCGCACGCGATTGTCTAGATAATTTTACTATGTGCATTATCCAATTGTATATGCCCGAGTTTTTAAGAATACCTGACTTGAATGGCATTCACAATTTATATAATGCACATAACACGGTTCATGGGTTTCCGGGAATGCTTGGAAGCATTGATTGTATGCACTGGGAATGGACTAATTGTCCGAAAGAATGGCATGGTCAATGTGGGAAAGGTGATAAAAAATACCCAACTATAATGCTTGAAGCCAGTGCGTCATACGATTTGTAGATTTGGCATGCATTTTTTGGGGTAGCGGGTGCGAATAACGATTTTACCGTTTTGAATAATTCTCCGTTATTCGACGACCTTCTTGATGAAATCGCTCCCGTGGCTCTATCTGAAGTCAACGGAGTTACATTTCAACAAGGGTATTATCTAGCTGACGGGATTTACCCACAATGGTCATCTTTTGTCAAATCATTTTCGGTTGCAAATTCCGATAAAAATGTCGTATTTAAACGGCGACAAGAAAGTGCTCGAAAAGACGTTGAAAGAGCTTTTGGTGTCCTCCTAGGACGTTGGCATGTTATAGGCCAACCAACGCGTTCTTGGACTGTCAACAAGTTACGAAGAGTCATGTACACGTGCATCATATTGCATAACATGATTTTAAAAGATAAAAAATATGCGATATCCGAAATGAACGACATTTATATTTGTCCGCGAGCAAATTTATTACAATCATGGATCGAGTGATGCGAAGTGCAACGGAGAAAATCCAAAGAACTTTGTGATAAACAAACACACACAAAGCTTCAACGAAATATTATTGAGCATGTTCGGCAACAACATCTACAACATCAACAAAATAATTAGTTTATTTATAATTTGATGTATTTATTTTTTATTTTTTATTTTCGCATTGGTTTTTAAATTTCATGTGTATTTTTTATTATCGTATTGTATTTTGTATTTTTATTTGAATGAAATGAATTTAGTTTGTTTAAAATAATGAAAAAAAAATTAAAAAAAAAAATGAGGGTGGTGGGGCCCAAATGGCTAGTTGAAGTTTGTTGTGATTGAGGGGGTATTTTGAGGTGTGAGTGTTGAAGCTAATGTGGCACTCAGTGGAGCCCAAATGGCTTGTTGAAGCTCATCACCACACTCAATGCTCTAAGTTGTTCGGTCAAAATATGATTAGCAATTGATATTTTGAAGGGCCACGTGTTTTAACAATTGATATTTTTTTGCATAAGGGCCTCCGAAACCTAAAGTAAAGATATAAAAAAACATTTAGAGGGCTAGGTGCAACATGTTATAGGCATGTTATAAGCACAATTTGGTGCCTATAACGCCGCGATAATGCATCCTTAGGTGCAATATAGGCACGTTATTGGCATCATGTTATGGCTATAACGGCCGGTGTGTGCTTTTTTTTTTTTTTTTTTAAGTGTAAAGTGGGCTTTTTTAAAGTGTGTTACAGGAATGTTACTTGGAGAGTGTTTTTGATCTTTTATGTTATAGGTACGGACGGAACCATGACCAAATATGACCGGGTGCACAATATTAGAGAATAAATAGGCCCAAGCCCCGGTTTGTGGTTTGAGCCATATAGGGTTTTACCATTATAAATAATGGTCGATAATAAAGTTATACCCACGGGGTTTACAATGTCTAACACACAAATGTTTTGGAATCGTAAAATAGAAACACATTCCGATGGACCGGGTGCATTTAGAAACAATTGATGTTTTTTTTCAAAAATAAGGTCCCAGGCACCCGCGGAAACCCTGGTTGTGGCGCGACTATAAGTAGGGCCAATAGTTAAAATAAAAAAGTACCTTTGATGGATGGTTTCACCTTGAGCCGTACGAAAGTTAGTCAACTGAACAATGGAACCTATTTGCAAATTCTTTGATATAAGTATATCTTCAGCAATGCAACCAAACTGTTTAAAAGAACCATCAGATAACGCAATCATGTACAATTGCTTCTTCTCTTTAGTAGGTATCGGACCTCTACAAATATACATCAGTTGAAGCACCGGTTTCAGATCATTCGAGGTGCATTTATCGGTCACTATCTTCCATATTGCTCCTGAAGTAAGATTTACTGCCATTATTCATCTGGGTGTTTTTTTCGGAAAAAAACAAAAGTCAAAAACAAGTTCTAGAAAGCTGTTGTTGTGAATTGTGAAATGTTGTTTGTAAAGTTGCTAAAATGAACCCTTGTATTTCTCTTTTTGTTCTTTTTTTACCATTTGTTTTAGAACTAAATCTAGAATATAGTTGTTAGTTTTGTAGTGTGTTTGATAAAAAGCTAAACTGAGTTCTTATAGTTTATGTAACGAGACATGAGAAGAAAGACTCATATCAGTAGTCATATAAAGCCAAGTTTGTTATTATTACTTATGCTTTATTGCCGTTAGACGGGGAAAAAAACATAAAAAACATCAAGAAGTAACCCCAGTAAATGTCACGTCGAAACGACTCTGAGCTGAAACGAAAAAAAAAAGAAGCAAATGATTGAAAAAAGTATCATACTTGCCACCATTTTTTTTTGTGAGTAGTGAACAATTTTTTTTGCTTTTGTGGGTACTCTTCTTTCAAATTCATCATTTTTAGGGTAATATGTGACATTTTTGCCCTTCGGGAAAAAAATTTTGCTATTAGCTAAGAGGGGTAAAAATGTCCAAAAATTTCGCAAAATACCCTAAAAATGATAAATTTGAAAGAAAATTACCCACAAAAGCAAAAAAAATTGTTCGCTACCCACAAAAAGAAATTGTGGTAAGTATGATACTTTTTTCAATCATTTGCCCAAAAAAAAATTGCATGTTCAAGTCTATCGGAGAATTATAGCTCGAGACATGAGTTATGATACTTTATAGCTTAATAGCTTATAGAAACTTTCATAAAGTTCATGTGATAAAACAAAGCTCATAAAAGTGAGTTGGTTCGTAAGTGTTGCTGAAACTGAATTACAAAGGTTATAAAAAAATAGAGTTATCTTTTATTTTATTTTTTTAAACATATTTAGATAAGTAGTTAAGAGTTACAACTTATGAATACAAAAATGACATAAATCGACTCGAGTAGTCGCCTCGAATTTCGAGCTACCTTAATTATCACAAAGAGGCCTTCAAACACACACATAATATACATATGTATAAGTAGTGCGTGAATTAATTAATTTCGAGCCTCATATCGTTCATATATACAATAGAAATGCATGAAATTTGGTGGCCCTGCAATCGCAACTCTCAGACTTCCTAAAGTTCTACCAGAAATTGTGGCCGTTCATTTAGTATCTATAAGATCAAAATGATCTTGTAAAACTTTTGTTAATATCTTTATACAAGGTGAAGTGACTCAGCAATGAACTTTTTGTTCACTTTTTTTTTTTTGAACGGCTTTGACTGTGGCTACATGGACCCTAGCCCAGAAGACGTAGCGACCCACACATCCAGGAATGAACCCAGCCCAGAAGGCAATGGCGTCCAGACCTGTTACACGCACACGCCAGGAAACCTCTTATCATCTCCCCAAAGTGGGTTTGCCAAGGCTCGAACATGAGACCTCTCGGAGAAGAGTAAAACCTGGATACCGCTGGACTAAACATCCGTTGGTAACTTTTTGTTCACTTTGTATTTCACATGATCATTTGAGTTTGTCATTGTAAATGTATTTTGGTTCATTTTGGGAAAATTAATAAATATGATCTACTTTTGTAAAGAGAGTGTCAATATGGTTCATTTTAGTAATTGATTTTTTTTTTAAACTTATTTTCAATGAGCTTGACCTTGTGCCTTTTAAAAGCTTTTTCCAAAATTATTATTAACCTGTAGTAAAACAAAACTTATATATAACTTACGTGAGTAAAATTTGATAGGTTTACACGGACGAAAGTGTGAGTTTTATTTCATCAAAGTATCTAACATAGTCTTCGATGCAATGATGAATGATAGATAGAAGAACTAGGCCGTTGGGTTAGAAGGTCCAGTTGTATATCAACGAAGTACGAACCCAGTCCAGTTTGTCATATGGACACATACAAGATAACCCATTTAATCGTGCTTAATGCATTAATAAGCCCAAAATGCATACCAATGAACCCCATACAAAAAAGCGCATATAGTTTAATGTGCTAAATGCCTTAATAAGGTCCACATCTCGTCAATTTGAGAAGAGTTCATTATAAGACGAGATAATCGAGGGGCAGATTGTTTCAATAAAATTAATTGGTTATGAATTTATGATGTTAAAAGGGAGAATAGTTCGATCAAACATTCTCTAAAGATCTAATGCATCAATTCTGACCATTTATTTTTTATTAAAATAAAAAAAAAAATAAAAAAAGAACTTTTACTTTTAAAAAAAATAAATAAATATTATGTAAACCGTTAATCGTTACGCAAAACGAATCACACCTATCACATGAAATCTACATGTGATTTGTATCAATTCTGACCATTTATTTTCGACGAATTTTTTTCGATTTTCTTCAGTTCCGTCTGAAAAAACTACATGTGATTTGTGATGCAAATCACATTTCAGACGTAACTCGAAAAAAAATTTCGTCAAAATATATCAAAGTGTCCGTTTACTGAAAGATAAAAAATACCCGTCGCGATTGTGTATTTTTTTTTCACTTGACAATTTACCATTTGCAAGATATTTTATTTTAAAAAAGAGGTGGAAAGTAGGTTTGTTTTATTTTGATAAAAAAATAAGTTGCTATAATTAGTTTATTGGATTTTTAGATTATTTTGATTCTACATTGATCTCAACTCTGTTAAAAGGTGACTGGTAAATTTAAATCTAAACCATATTGTTTTGCCTTACGTTGGCACTTCGATCTCAAGAAAAATCACAAGTCATACTTTACATGGCCATTTTCAACCTAACTTTATTTTTCATTTTAATCTTATATGACAACATCGAATGCTTTCTTCAACTTGCGACAAGCTGTGGGAATTTCAAACTAAAGCACAACTCGACGATACACAATTGTCCTTCATTTGTAAACACTTTTAGGGTGCATCAGTTTTAGTTCTAGTGTACAATGAAGATAGTGATTACGAGTCATCTAAGCAAAAACGTAAGTCACCAACTTAATTAATGTTTTAGTGATCTCTACTTCACTTCTCGTTGCAATTAAATTCGCAGACATTACAAAATCCACTCTTTCGTCACAGTAAAGTTATAACATTATCATCCATAGATAGAGCTTGAATATCACAAGTGAGTTACTTAGGCTTTAAAGTTAATCCATTTTGTAAACTCGAGCAAAATTCAATATACATGATCAATTTTATTTCATTGGTATTAGACTATCAGTTGTATAATTAGTTCACTTTAGTAGACAACTGTAAAGTGTTATCTGCTGGTTGAAATATACTAACATTGGTAGTCTTTCTATTTTTATTTTTAATCATGATTTCTGATGGACTAATCCAAGGGGTTGGAACTCATCGTTACACAGACTCAAACCGGATAAAGCCTTTCATTTTAGGAGGTTGGTGTGACCACTTCAAAATTGTTTGCATCTAACTAAATTAAACTTGAAACATTACACATCTTATAGTGATAGTCAAAAGTCCTTTTGCCATTAAAGTAACGTAAGTGGTTAGTGTTTCTATTTTTACACATAATAAAAGAAAGTTAATCTTAAGACGACGAGGCAATGACTCAACGAGCTTTGCTATTTACTAACTATTGATAGTTATTACACTCTTTTGAAGATATGGCAGATCATTAAAGTTCTTGTGGATTATGGTAATTTAAATTGAGTACAGTTTTAGTCTTCACATGTAAACAAATGTGTTATTTGGTCAATTTCATTTTTTTTTAATATAAACTATAAGAGGGGAGGGAGTGGGCATCGGGTAGGCAAATCGGGTACCGAAACCGATCGGTAACACCGTCCCCAGGGCATCGGGTAGGCAAAATCGGGTATATGATCGGTTTGGGAAACAGATTGAAGCCAAGGGTTGTGTGTGTGAGTGTATGTGTTTTTTATAGGGTTAGGGTAGAATTGGGTTGGATTGTCGGTTGAATTGAAAATGTTCACTTCATATAGTTTAGATGTGAAAATTGCAAATAAATCGAGCTTTCTGAACTCGAGGTTCCCCATGAAGGCTTGCCAAGCTCGAGCCAAACATAATATTGTCAAGTCGAGTCGAGCCAAGTCCTGCCAAAGGTCAACTAGTTGAAAGCCCTAGTCCCATCTCCTCACTCTGATAGTGTTGCCACACAACACAAGTAATTAAAGTGCTAAAAATATGCATATTGTAAAAGAAGACGTGTAAACAGACAAGGTTTCCTTCTTCAGGTTAATAAAAAGGGGGGGGAGGGGGGCTTTTTACAAGTAAAATGGGCCTAAGATGTACCACTTCTCGTCTAGTAGTACATTTCAGCTAAGCATGGTAGGATGCCCATTTTGGAGCATCCTGTTAAACATGTTATCGGACACCGACTCTAATGAAATAAAAATAAGGCAATAGCGTGAAGATTAGTTCATAACCAGCTTTAAATTCATGCAATAATCTCAACACTTGTAATATCAATATAAAAATTCATGCAACATGCAGGATGTTATTGGTGATGATAAGTCATATGTCATGCAACCATTGTTTTAATTGGTCAAGCTTAGAAAGAATAAACCAAACTTGACCAATCTGGGTTATATATCTTATATGATAAACAGGTGAACCAAGATGAACTGTATATAGATAATAGCAGTCTCCAAATGCTGAAAATAGGCGGATGATACAATTGATTGGGGAGATCTCACAAATCCATAAATTCAAACACTGAAACAACAATAACGCATTGTTCATATTATCAAACACAGGATAATCTTCTTACTCGGAAATTGATTATTTGACTTCTTATTCCTCTCTCTTTATTCTTTGTGCACAAAGAGTGACGCTCTCTATTTTAGGACGGATTTCGTCAATCTCTCTATTTTCTGCACAGTAATTCCCAAAAGTTGTAAAGGGTTGATTTACCAAAAAAAAAAAAAAAAAAAAAAAACCCTCTAAACCAGGTTAAGCTTGTTTATTAAAAATAATAATAATAAAAATTAAATAAATAAATAAAATAAAATAAAATAAACACACTCGGATCTCACCATGTTCGTGCATCATATAAATATTCTCAATGTCTCCAACTTCTAGACTATGAACTTCCTTAATCTCTCTTGTTTCCTGCAATTGTGTTCGGAATATTTTTGAAGGAGAATCAATTCTAAACTGGGTACAACTTGTATAATAAAAACAGAAAAACACATTTTTACCTGTTCGGAAGCCTTGATAATAAACTTCCTTGTATTGGCCTGTGAGTGTTGGAGTTCTCCTTCAATACCCTTAGCAAAATATATACATATATCAGGCTCAACTAAGATCAATATTTAATTTACATATGGTGGATATGTGATACGAACCGGGAACGATTCGGAGAAGTATATCGACGCAACAAAAAAGCGACGTAGATATTCGAGCGGGGCTGGATGTCATTTAATTTATATTAGTGGCTAATTATGTTTTATTTAGTGTTTAGGATCGGCCCTATATAAGGTACCGATTTCTCTTAGGGTTATTCATTCAGAGATTATTGTTGTACTGTTCTTGTACGGGAGGTTACCGGGTCTCAAATACCGGCTGTTTAATAAAATCCACCATTACCCCTTCGATTCCAATTTGGTTCGTATCAAATTGGTATCAGAGCTCTATCCTACCGCCTGTGGAAACTTTCGATCAGCCATAACGAAGATTACTGACGTTGAAGCAGGCTTGGAACAATTCAAATCAGATTCGTAGGCTAATCAGGAAGAAACATCGAATCGCTTTGATCGGATGCAAGAATCGATTGAAAAGAATAAAGCAGAGGCCGATAAGCAATTTGTGAAGCTGTTGCAGCTCTTGAAAGCCCTACAACATCAGTTATTAAGGGGTTGAAACCTGAATTGAAAACATCAGTTAGAACGCATCAGCCATCCAATTTAAGTCAGGCCATGGACTTGACTCTCCTCATCGATGAAAGTAGAACAGGGGCGACCCCAAAACCGGCGACTAACCGGGTTGGGGTGGTTGGTTCACGACCACAGCTCGAACCGACGGTTGGGAACAAAAGAGAAGCGGAATGAAGCAGGGAGACCCCGTTTAAACGGATGACATAATCTGAAATGGCAGACAAGAAGGCTAAAGGCTTGTGTTTCCGGTGTGATGGGAAGTTTGGCCCCGGGCATAGGTGTCCCGAGAAATCGTTACATGTACTTCTCCTCCACGAGGATGGTGACGAGGAGGCGGAGGATGACCACGAGGACGAGGTGCATGCCCACCTCGATGAGGTGGAAGTATCGGCACACTCCGTAGTAGGTATTACTACTCCCCATACAATGAAACTTTGGGGTACTATACAGGGATATAAGGTAGTTGTTTTGATTGACTGTGGGTTTCGGTGCGGTTGGTGGAACCAAGGTTATAAATAGCGCGAGGCGTGGCGTGGCGGCATGACCAAGCCTCACGCCTTTGTGGCCAAGGCGAAGCTTTTGCGTTTATAAAGCGTGGCATAAGGCGACACAAAGTATGAAAATATTTATATATTCATATCATAATTCATATAAATCGAGTTTACAAAAACATGTGTCATAAGGCGGCGTGGCGGCATGACCAAGCCTCACGCCTTTGCGGAGCCTTTGCGAGCTTTTTAGAACAGTGGGTGGAACCATTAGGGTTACATGTTACCGGAAAACGGGAGACAAGGATTACCTTAGGTAATGGGAAAACGGAGACTAGCTCGGGCATTTGTCGAATAGTTGAGTTGAATTTAAAGGGTCATCGGGTGACCGAAGATGTTTATTCGTTGGAAATGGGTGGCACAAATGTAATTTTGGGGATGAAGTGGCTTAGACAGTTGGGGGAGACACGAGTAAACTGGAAAGAGCCGACTATGTCCTTTCAGAGAGGAGTTGATAGGGTAACCCTACGAGGGGGGCCCGGGTTACGACGGGCATAGGCATCCCTTCGGTCTTTGGCCCACGCCATTCCTGACATCAGCGAAACGTAATTGATAGCATTGGCTCATGTAGAGGACACCTTTGCATTGGTCACGCCGGCGCATCCTACGCTAGTTTCATTATTAACTGACTACTCGGATATTTTTGATTTGCATGCAGGATTACCACCTAGAGGGACCATGAGCATGCCATTGTCCTCAAAAGTGGCACAGAGCCCATTGTCCATTGGGATGACACCCTTCAAGGTGTTGTACGGGCGTGATCCTCCAACGATAATGTTATGATAAGGGTGATGCGGCTACCTTTGAAGTGGACCGGTATTTGTTGGAACGAGATGTGTTAGATGAGTTGATGAGTTAAAGATACAGTTACGGAGCAAGAGCTGATGAGGGGCTAAGCGGATGGAAAAAGGCGTGATGTTCAGTTTCAAGTAGGGGATCTGGTTTATTTCAAGTTACGCCCTTATCGACACGTCAATATGGCACGCAGGTTGTGCTTAAAATTAGATCCGTAGTTTTATAAGCCTTTTGAGCAGGGACGGAGCTTGAAACATTTTTTCAAGGGGGCCAAAGTGACATTTACTCATTTCAGGGGGGCCAAATAATCAAATATATATATTTTTCAGTAGCTCTACATTAAATCTATAGTATTTACAGTAAATGCAAAAAAAATTGGAGGGGCCAGGGCCCACCCCTGCCCTTAGTATCCTCCGTCCATGCTTTTGAGATAGTGGAGAGGTTGGGAATTGTGGCTTATCGTTTAAAGTTACCACCGACGGCTGCCATTCATCTGGTGTTTCATGTTTAGCAGCTCAAGCTGGTAATTGGGATCATGTAGCTCAACCGGAATTGCCCGTGGGGCTAACTGGAGACATGGCTGTTGTTTGTAAGCCAGTTGAGGTGATCGGGTCTCGTGAGGGCTCGGAGGGTTTGGAAGTTCTTGTGATGAGGGAAGGCTTAACACGTGACGAAGCTACCTGGAGCGCGCTGATCTGTTGAGCAAGCAATTTCCTGCATTTCACCTTGAGGACAAGGTGAATTTTCAGGGGGGAGTAATGATACGAACCGGGAGCTATTCGGAAAAGTGTATCGACACAACAAAGTACGCAACAAAGAAGCGAAGCAGATATTCGAGGGGGTTGTATATCATTTAATTATTCTTAGTGGCTAATTATGTATTATTTATTGTTTTGTCTATTTAGGATCAGCCCTGTATAAGTGTTCTTGTACGGGAGGTTACATGGTCTCAAATACCGGTTGTTTATTAAAGTCCAGCATTACCCCTTCGATTCCATTTTGGTTCTTATCAATATGCATTAAGTCATTGATTAGGCAAATCTATCATCTATACTATATGTATAAAAATGAAAAGGACCTTGAAAAACAAAACTAGAATGCACCATAACATCAGATGTGGATCCATATTGCAATTTGGCTTCTCTTAAAAGACCTTGCCAGTTAGAAAGTTTATGTTCTTTGATTCCTAAATCTATAATCAATGACCCATCTCTTCATGATACAAATATAATATAAGGTAGTGTGTAAGTTTTTTTTTTCCTATCACAACGTTAGCTTCATCATCATCAATAATAGAAGCAAGACTTTTACATAACGAGTATTTATTGAGTAAAAAGTAAATAAAGATATTAAACTAATTGGTATATGTAAACCACCACCAAGGTGGCCTAGTGCTAAGACACCTCTCACAAGACGTCTAAGGTTCAATCCTACCTAGATACAGTATGGGGGTGGCCGAGGAAAGCGTCGGACACGACCATGGGGATAACCCGGTCAGGCCGCGTACATCTTAGTCCCAGACTTGCCCTCCCCAGGTAACATGAATAGGGAAGCCTCATCTACCACCAAAGTGGCCTAGTGCTAATGCACCTCTCACAAGATGTCTATGGTAGAAAAGGGTCGGACAAGGTCATGGGGATAACCCGGTTAGGCCGCGTACATCTTGGTCAAAGACTTGCCCTCTCTTATTCAAAGACTTCCTCCACTGGTAACCTGAATAGTGAAAGCCTCATCCGTTTTACTATTAGGTTTTTTTTTGGTAACCATGGTTTTTGACCTTTTGGCTGACTAATCCAGCGGGGGTTTGAAACATTTGATCTTAGGAAGGGGTCCGACATAAACATCGACTTTTGAATTCCTGAAACCCACAAAGCCAGCTAAAAAGGCAACCCCGTATGTACCACCAATACAACGAGGTTATGATGATATTGGGTTGAAATTGCATAATTCTAACATTGAATCAAGCACTCCTATTAAAACAAAAAAATAGAAGATACAAAAAAAATAAAAAATTCATGTTTGAGTAATGGGATGGGGAAGGATCGAACAAACTCGATCCAAGAAAAACGAATGACATGAATGGTGAGCGATTTAAGCCACATGCAAATTCTGGTGCACTATTTGTTAAGAAATGCAACCTAGAGGTTTCAAAACTTTCAGACAGGAATTTGGGGTGGATCCGCAAGCGACGGTTGACAGGGAGATCCAACACATGATAGGAACGAATCAAACAAAAGAAAGAGAGCATAGGGGGCTGGAACGAATCAAAAGCAGGAGACAGATTCGCGTATCACGAATTTGAGCATCGAATGAGAAAGATGAAGATGTCGGTGTTTGAAGGTGAAGATGCATGGGTGGATATACAGAGTTGAACACTACTTTCAAATTCAAGACTTCCACAACAAGAAAAGCTACGAGCAGCAGCTTTATGTATCGAAAGCGAGGGACTATCTTGGTATAGATGGAGTAAGGGACGAACTCCATTCCATTCATGGGACGGTTTTAATAGGCTTTTGTTGACAAAATTCCAACAATTACAAGAAGGGTATATGTACGAGCAGTTCTTGGCAATAACAAGAGGGATTGGCTCGAGCGTACGTTGCTTTGTATGTTGCTTGTTTGAAAAATTGGCTTGCCAACTGGTTGGGGTTCCAGAAACTGTCATGGAAGCCACCTTTACAAAAGGGCTTAAACATGCACTTGGGTGGCAGTTAAGGTCATAAATCCCAAAGGTTTGAACAATATTATGGAGTTGGGTACCAGACGAGGGTGTTATGCAATCTGTGTTATGCAATCTAAAGGGTGTGGCTGCGATAGTTGGAGAAACTACTAGCAAGGGAGATAACATTCGAAGGATGACCGGGTTAGAAATACAAGACAAGAGAGCTAAAGGACTATGTTTCCGGTGTGAGGAGAAAGTCACCCGGTCATTGGTGCGCGAGTCGCACTTTGCAAGTAATGTTAGTTGATAAGAGTGATGAGGCAGATGAAACAGACCTTAACTTCAAATAATGGGATCCTGGTTCCAAGATAGATTAAGATGAAACTTTAATGCCACAACTTGAGGACAAGGTGTGTTTTGGGGGGATGGTAATGATATGAAATTATGATCGATCAGAATAGTTTAGGGGTCTGAGAATTAAAGTTGTTGGAAGCTTAGCGTCTTTATTTATTTTTATTTATTTATTCAGTTTCCTTCTAATAAGTAATTTCCTATTAATGTTTTCTTGCTTATCAAGAATAGACGAGTTTAAATGAATATAGGGGTCTGTAGGAGGGAATAAAACCGGTTTGCGGACTTGGAGCAACCTACTGTAGAGTTTATTATTGTTTTTTTCCAGTCAGTTTGATTCTTATACAGTGGCCTAGTGCTAAGGCACCTATCACAAGACATCTAATGGTTCAATTATAACAAGATACAGTATGGGGGTGGTCAAGGAAAAGGTCGGACACGGTCATGCGGATAACCAAGTTAGGTCGCGTACATCTTAGACAAAGACTTGCCCTCCCCGGGTAACGTGAATAGGGAATGCCTCATCCACCACCAAAGTGTCCTAGTGCTAAGGCACCTCTCACAAGACGTTTATGGTTCAATCCTAACTAGGTACGGTGGCAAAGGAAAGGGTGAGACACGGTCATGGGGATAACCCGGTTAGGCCGCGTAGATCTCAGTCAAAGACTTGCCATGTCTTAGTCAAATACATGCCCTCCCGAGGAACGTAAATAGGGAAAGCCTCATTCGTTTTCTGTTTTACTATTAGGTTTTTTTTTTTTTGGTGACCATGGTTTTTGACCTTTCGGTCGACTAATCCAGCGGGTTTTAAACCTATCGCACATGGAATAAAACCGAATCCGGTAAAGCCCTCCCTCTTTAGAAGGTTGGCATGACCCCTTCAGGTTTGCACCTAGTTGATACCTCTAAATTTTTAGTGATGATAGTCACAAGCTGCTACTAGACCACCCCACAGTGGTTTAAGACATATTAGTAGGACATTTCCTGTGTGTGAAAAATATGTGACTACCAATCAGTTCAATTACTGTGATAGCAAGCGATACCAATCAGTAAAAAAAAAAATTCCATATTGTTCCAAAACATGTGGTCAATAAGAAGCAAATTTAAAGGTTATAAAAACAAGTGAACTCTTGAGGACTATTTTTTTGGTTTTTTGCTTTTGTTTATGTTCTAACCTAATGCTAATGGTGACCAGAATTTTCTCAGCCACATCAGCACCAACTTAGCTTTCTCTCTCCAAGACTACACCCTAACCATAAAGGCAACCGCAATCACAACCAAAAACATAACCCTCCCAAAAAAAAAAAAAAAAAGCGCACACACACACACGAAACAAATTGAAAATCCCAGTTGAGTAGCCAATGGGAGAGACTCGGTTGTGCTAGGGGAGGGACGCTTTTGGGGCTTCGGTTTGGTTGGGGACCGCACACCCCATTAGCATTAGCTTAATTGACTGATAACTTAAAGTCTATAGTATAACTATTTTAATCATAATAACAAGATAATAAGCAAAACCAACCTTAATACTTCGCTTTTTAACTCTCATCTTATTCTTCTTGTTATTCATTGTGTGGCTTGGCCTCTCATTATTATCATACGGAGATACAAGGCTTTGCACGAATAAAGGAGCACGAATATATTCACACGTCTTAGATAAACAAGTATCATCATCAAAAGAGAAACTTATGTTATCATTGCAAGAGGAAGTCCTTTTGGAGCGCGGACCGAGAACCTTAACCGTATGCATATGGTGTGCAGGAGCATCATACCTCATCTGCCAAACATTTTGAAGGTGTTCCCAAGACTGTTTCACATTGTAGTTTCTCAATACCCATACTTTATGATCGTAGTGATTGTCGTCACAAAGTATGCATAGACAATCTTCAAAAATCCCAAGTGCGGTACAATATTGCACTACATATCCAGGGTGATCAGGTTGGGGGATTACTTTAAATTCCTCGCAAGATAAATTAAAAGAAAGGATTACTTTGTTATTCTTCTTCTGGATATTATAATCTTCCACAAACCAATGAAGTGCACCGTTGAATAAGACACCAGGCCTCCTATAACAGAACATATAATTATATTGTCCGATAAGTTTCCAAGTATTTGATTTCAATGAAAAGACTTGAATAAGCGTCTCATCATTAGTAACTTTGAAGATTCCCATAAGAACCTTGTAATCATCCGTGGATGAGTCATAACCAAAACTCAAACATACGGAAATACCGATACATTTGGGAAGAAAGGGAGCCATTGGCAATTTTCTCATCTCCCTAGTAGAAGGATTTGTTACAAATATTCGACCATCAACAAGACAAGGAGAGACACATACCAGGCCACTAGAAGAACCAACAATCCTCCATTTTTTTAGTATATGCTCATCAGACTTATTCATCATAAAGATTCTTCTACGACCAGGTTCATTATCATCATTGTTGCATGCATGTTTTAGATGAGATTTAACAAAACGAGGACTTGATATCAAAGAATACCATGACTTACAAACGCTCTTGAATCGAGTCAGATCTTTTGAGGTCAATCTTGTCAGAATATCCTCGATCACATCAAAACCATCGCTCCCAAAATCGAATCTAATAAGAGTAGTTTGTACTTTAGGGATGCTGAACGATAATTTATACAGAGAATCTAATCATCTAGATGACGTCATCTAAGTACAAAGGTTTTTTGTGTGGTTTATACGGTTCTTAACCTTGTACTTTCCTTAAGCCCAGCCCAAAGATTTACTAGCCCACTTAGGGTAGAGCAAACACCCACACATACTCGGTTTGGTTTTCGGTTCTATATATTTATTATTTTCGGTTTCGGTTCGAGCCAAAATCGAGAAAAACACACCTAAACCGTATAAACCAAATTGAATGAACCGACAAAAAACCAAACCGAATCGAAAGACTCGATTCATCTCTTTCACAAAGCCGGTTTTCTGATCAGTTAGGGTCAATCTTGACCCAATGCTCAGCCTCGATGCCTTACTACCAAAAAGGCTTTTTACACCTCCTTAAATACCTTTTTTTTTAAAACACGGGTGTAGAAAGGTTATTTTGCCCTCTGGAATTCAATAAACACCGGCTCATAAATGAAATATAAATTTAGACCGGGTAAGATTATATACACTAATAGACCGTCTCATTGAATAAAGCCCGATCCCAGAAATTATTTTTCTCACTTTTGTTTTGGGTAGCCATTCTGAATCTCACTTTTCGCATACCCAACCAAATAGAACTAGAAAACCTCACACAACCAATTTCATTTGAAAGACTATGGGTTCCAAACATTCACGGGGTGCTAAGTTTATATGAATTGGTTTATGAGTTTATATATAGGGGTTTTGATAAGCTTAAATTTTGTGGCTTATGAAAAATGATTTGTATGCCTAAAACCTAAACCTAAACCTAAGGCTAAGCACAGTAGTGACCACGGGCGACCTTCATTTTGCCTGCCACATCAGCTTTCTCTCTCCAATAACCCCTTTTTACCACACTAAGATAACATACACAATAAAAAAACATGCCCCACAAATATTCTTTTAATTAATTAACACACAGACAAAACATATATAATTTCCGTCGCAGGCACGACCCAAACCAAGAAAAAAAAGGACGATCGATGGCCGACCAATTCACCACAACAAGGGCGACCGACACGACCAATTGAAACAACCCTTACTGTGTGCACCATAAAATTATAATTAAATATGTGATTGGCGCATTTAAAAAATTAACTAGTGGGAAATAATGAAAGAGAAAAAAATTATGACACTTCTCAACAAATGAATGAAATAGATTTATTAGTAAGTCTTATTGTTAGGTCTATATATCACTACTCATATGTGAAGAATTCAACTTATATAACAATATTATATAAAAAGACTATAATAACCTCATTTAATAATTACACCAATGTTTTAAAAACCGGGTTTTTAATCGACTCGGTCGAGTCACCGGACACCGGTTCACCCGTCGGGTCAACCCGGTTTTCCATTTATTAATATCTTAATTTTTCTGACCGGGTCAACCGGTTCGACCGCCAGGTCAACCCGGTTTTTATAAAAAAAATTGAAAAAAACCAAACCCAGCCGAGTTTTATGACCCGGGTCACTCAAAACCCGACGGGTCTAACCGGTTAACCTGGTTTTAGAAACCCGGGTTTTTTTTACCCGTTTTTATGGCCGGGCACCGGTCCGACCGGTTGAACCGGCCAGGTTGACCCGGGTTTGAAAACATTGAATTACACCATTTAATGTTCATTTATTTATTTTTTTGTCATTTTATAAACTAACTCAAACATTTAATATTAGTTATTAGCTCATGAAATCCCTACTCTATATAAAGTAGGGTTTGTTTGAATCACATCACCCCTCAAAATTCTTAAAAAATGACACGTGACACCTAAAATCCCCAAAACTTCTTGAACCGTCCGATTAAAATATTCTCCCGCCCATACTTTTTACACAATTATTGTAGCCAAAAATCACTTTACTCTTTACACACAATTAATAACTTCTCCTAATTCCGGATCTCATTTCTCCTATTCTTATACTTCAAATCAACACCCGGAAATAATAACCCTAAATTAATGAATGATAATAGCTCCTTATCAATCAAAAACGAAAATCAATCATATGTTGAATCATCATTTTTATGCATGATACGAAAAAATCAAGAAACCTAATTGGGTATTAATCAATAATCATGAAAAATATTATATTGATCCTTTGGTGTTTGGGGTTATTGTTTTTATGATTGTTCATCATCATAATAATAAGAAGCCATTTTTTTATACATGAATCGGTCATTCCACTAATTTAGGGTATACATGTTAGCTCCCTTCGTTCTGTTTTAGATTATGTTTTTTTGTATTATTTTTATGATTATTATGATAGAGTATGGATCTAGTGAGAAGGATAACTGAAATGAGAATAATGAGAAACAATGTTAGCCACACATTTCAAAAGAGAGAGAGAAATATAAGGGGAGATGCATCTATATATTTAAATAATTCCGATAAGTTGTCTTCTAGGTCAGAAAAATGTGTTTTTATTAGTTATTCTTTTGACAAAAAGGTTACAAGTTGTTCAGTTTAGGGGAAAAAAATGTTTTTTTATTCAAGAGATGTGAAGTTTTATGAAATTGTTTTTCCTTTTAAACACACCTCTGAAAATAGGGATTATGAATTTCATTTTCAAAATAATACAAAACTTTTTAAATTCTGGCCTAGGAACCTCAGATGATCCCTATGATGATAAGAGAGAGAAAGAGTATGGTAAAAAAAAATTGAAGTAAGTGAGGGCATAGACCAGTTTTCACTTGGAGGTACTACTGATGACATCAAACAGGATGAGGTGAAGCATCCTGATATTACAGTTGAAGCAGCCAGTGAAAACTTGGAGAATGCTATACTTGAAGATAATGATAAAATATCTGAGGGTGATGATGATTACTATCAAGAGTTTAATGATATGTTTCATGATACTGTTGTAACACCTATGATAACTCCAGACAGACAAGCAAATATCAGAACTTATACTAGAAAGTCTAATAGAAAGTCAAATATTCCTGTTAAACTGAGTGATTATATTTTAGATGGAAAAGTGAAATATGGTATTGATAAATCTGTTAACTATAGTAATTTGAGTAAAGAAAATTATGTGTTTTCTACTAGTCTTAATAAAATTGTTGAACCTAAAACATATAGAGAGCCTATAAAAGATAATAGATGGATTGATGCCATGAATCTTGAAATAGAAGCTCTTAACAGAAATAACACTTGGGTAATTGTTGAACTCCCTGGGAGAAGAGCAATTGGTTGTAAGTGGGTTTGGAAAATTAAATATAAGTCTGATGGAAGTGTTGAAAGGTATACAGCTAGGCTTGTTTCCAAAGGCTTTAGTCAAAAAGAAGGAATCGATTATGAAGAACTTTTTCACCAGTAATTAAAATTGTTACTGTTAGAATCATTATTAGTCTTGTTGTGCAAAATGGTTGGCCATTGTTTCAACTTGATATTAACAATGCTTTTTTTGTATGGTGAGCTTGAAGAAGATGTTTATATGCAATTACCTCAAGGCTATTTTGATGAAAATGATACAAGGGTATGCAAATTAAACAAATCTTTGTATGGTTTAAAACAAGCACCAAGGAAGTGGAATGAGAAACTTGTTTCTGTGTTAAAAGAGAATGGTTTTTGTCAAAGTAAAGTAAAAGTGATTTTTCTTTGTTTACAAAAACAGATAAAGATGTGTTTTTTGTTTTACAGGTATATGTGGATGACATTATTATTAATGGGAACAATGTTAGTGAAATTGAAAAGGTTAAAGATTTTCTAAGAACTAAGTTTCTTATTAAAGACTTGGGAAAGTTAAAGTATTTTCTGGATATTTAGGTGTTAGAAGATGGCACTGGTTTGTGTTGTTTAGAATTGCTTGCAGAGTTTGGTATGCTTTCTTGTAAACCAAGTAAGACTCCAGTAGAATCTGTGAATGTTTCTGATAAGAATAAACAAAAAAGTATTATTAAAGATGAACCTTTACTTGGTGTTAATAATTACCAAAAACTTGTTGGAAAACTTATTTAATTAACATTGACTACGCCTCATTTGTCTTATGCAATACACTGCTTAAGTCAGGTTATGCATAGTCCAATGCAATCTCATTTGAAACTTGTTTTAAGAGGTTTAAGATATCTTAAAGAATCACCATGTAAAGGAATCTCTTTTATCAAAACTGGCAGTTGTAATATGAAAGTGAGGCTTAAAAAAAAGGAATCACCAGGTGCACGTGTATTACTTACGGATCTACGAACGAGAATCACTTCAACTTCTGGTGGAGGACCCAGACTATCAGGCTCTACCAGAAGTACGTTAGTGTTTTCAGAAGGTAATGCATCTTCTTGATCATCTTCCAGATCATAAACTCTCCCACTGATATCTTGAGAACGAGATCTCTTTCAAGAAAATCACCATACCTAGCAACGATTACTTTATTTTCAGTTGGATAGTAAAAGTAGTAACCCATAGTTTCCTTAGGGTATCCTACGAAGATACACTTTATAGATCTTTGTTGGAGTTTATCTGCTGAGTCACGTTTAACATACGCCTCGCAACCCCGCACCTTTAAATAAGACAGGTTAGAGCTTTACCATGCCATATTTCATATGGTGTCTTATCAACCTTCTTTGTGGGAACCATATTTAGAATGCGAACAATGATTCCAAAGCATAATCCCAAAAGGATAAAGGTAGAGTAGTAAGATTAAACATAGATCGTATCATGTCCAACAATGTACGATTTCTTCTCTCGATACACCATTTTGTTGTGGAGTATATGGAGAAGTGAGATTCGAACAATTCCATTCTCGCCTAAGTAATCTTTAAACTCTTGGCTTAGATACTCGCCTCCTCTATCGGATCGAAGAGCTTTAATCTTCTTTCCCAATTGCGCTTCTACTTGACTTTGAAAACCTTAAATGTTTCAAACACCTCATGTTTATGCTTAAGTAAATAAACATAACCATAACGGCCGAAATCATCGAGAAAGGTTAAAAGTAGCTAGCACCTCTCTTTGACACATGTCTAAGTGGTCCACACACATCGCATGAATAAAACCAAGTAGATCAGAAGCCCTCTCCATATTGCTATGAAAAGGTTTCTTAGTCATCTTCCCAGATATGCATGACTCACATTTATCAAATGATTCATCATTGATATTTTGCAAAAGCCCTTCTTGTTGCAGCTTATGCATGCGAGCCTTGCCTATATGAGCAAGTCGACAATGCCAAAGATAAGAAGAATTCAAGTCTAACTTTATCTTCTTGTTAATGCTAAACATCGAATTATTATTATTGTTAGATTCATTTCCAATCACATCAATTTCAAACACACCATTCACAATGGTTGCTTTAAAATAAAATACACCATTTAAAGAAACATCAATTCCATTACGTGAAATAGTATGAATAAAACCATCATCCAATAAAGCGAAAGGAAACAACACCTCTAATTATAGAAGGTGCGTAATGACAATTGTTCAATAACGGATTAAGCCGAAGGCAATACTAAACTAAACGTTCATATGGCTTCAACAAATGCATGCGCGCCATTTCCCACGCAGATATTGCTCCCCATAGGCGCCTTCCTTTCCACTCTAAACCCTGCGCAGTATTACAAATGTGAATACCACACCGTATCATATACCGAGAATTTGTATGATTTAGAGTAAATAATTCAATGACAAATAAATTACCAAGGACCGGCGGCGAGGACCCGACGCTCATCTTATTTGTCCGCAATTCATCAAGATAGAGAGCACGCTTTCTTCCAATGCCCAACTGTCTTGCAATGGTGGCATGCTTGATCTTTTCGGATTATCCTTCCTAGGAATAGGGTTCTTTTGGGTTGAGGTTGATAGGCCATAACTTTGCTTGCCTTTGTCAACCTTTCCTTTCCTTCCCTTCTTGTTGTTCGCACGCGGTTTTGGCTTATTAATTCTTCCACCACGAATAGCAAGTACCGGGCGGTAGGAACCTTTGAGGCAACCCTTTCTCATAGTCAATTAGCAATGCGTGTAGGTCAAGAATCGCCTTCCCACGCAGATGCATATTGAAATTCGACAAAACCATTAAAATCCTTGTTAAGGGATCTATTAATCGATTCACGACCATGTCATCATCATAAGTTTTGCCAAGTGCCTTGAGTTGATCCATGTACCCTTTCATTTCAAGTACATGAGCACTTACGGGTTTTCCTCTCCCCGCCACACACCGTATGTACGCGTCGGTCAAGTCATAAATTTCGACGGCACCGGCTTCTCAAACATAGTTCAAGTTCATTGAGCATATTATATGGAAATAATGTTGAACCGCTTTTGAAGAGCGATTTCATTGTTCCCAACATAAGACAAGCCACATCATTATGACGCTTATACTCGAGTTGCCAAGCGTCCTTTTGAGCTTGAGTAGCATCGTGGACCGTTGGTTGTTCGTGGCAAGGTTCATAAAGATATTTCAACCTCGGCAACTCTACAGACAATTCTCAAAGAGCGGTGCCAATCATTGAAATTCTTAGAGCCACCAACTTTTCTCGATCAAAAAGCTTTTGAACGCAGAATTTAGAGCAGTGTTAGTGTTATCGGTGTTTTGAGCCATTTCTACAGAAAAAAGTTCAAGTATTAGTATTTTCGATAATACACTTTTCAATAAAATAAATATACCCAACGGTAATATAAACATATAACCATATAATTTTCTCGAAAACTAGGATCCAAATTATCATATGTTTATTACATCAGTTGATCTGCTAGTAACAAAAATACATAATAAGGTAATCTGTCGAACATTAATTGGCAAACAATTTCCAACTCCTAGATCATTATGGGATTTATATTTTCCAACGCTATTGCAAATATAAACATGTTTCATCCCATCTTATGCCATTGAGTCCGGGTCTCACTTCCTACTCAACTTAAGTATCTAACTTAAAGAACTGTAAATATGTCCATGTAAGGTCTCACTTTACATAGAGATTTACCTCTCCATCACAATCTAGCCAAGTACTCTCATGACATAAATTGCAACTTCAAGTGTTCCTTTTAATTAGATGGCATATTAACTTAATTTAAAAGGGTACTAGTTTTGATTTTATGTGGTCAAATCAAATATGTACAAAGATGTCATGCATTCATCTTGTAGCATAATTTTAATAAAAAACTTTTTATTACCAATTCATAAAGATCAAATTATCAAAGTTTTGATTGAGGTATTGGGTTCACCAATCAAGGAATTTAGTGTTAATTATCATCCATTATACCGTACTTTTGCATAAGTGTAAACACTTAGTGTTTCGGATAATTACCACCGAAATGGCGCATGGAATTAAAACTAATTCGCCTTAAGATGAGCTTGTACATTTTATGGCTTACTAAGTAGCTCCATTCGAACTTACAGAGGGCGAGAGGACCGTGTAAGCGCAAAAGCATAACCTTAGACATCCTTTCGGTGTGACCGCATGCACTTCTTAAATAACCCCTTTATAGTTCATTCTAATGGGTGAGCTGCTCACCATTGTACCAAAGTCACCAATCAATTAAACTATTGAAAACTTAACTCTTCCAAAACAAATCAAATTTCGCCATTGTTTAGTCCGTATTATTTTCTATTCAAAATTACCCTTTGCTTAAAACTGCCTAACATAATAAACAAACAAGTAACAAATAAAAAATAAACTACTAAAAAACAATGCACACATAACAAACAATTTATACGTGTAAACAAGTAGCCACATGCAACTTATTCGATAAAACCCTATTAATAATCAATATCTATGTTAAATTAATGTATATATTAATTAGGGCTTTCACTCTCTCAATTGAGAGTGAGCCACATACATCGACGAATCGATTGCGTAAACCCATAATTAATGATATACCAAATTGCACATAATTGATTCATTAATATATATAATTGGAGTCTTCCCCAATTCAAGATTTATCGTAATCAACATGTCTCAACAATTAAACAATTATCAAAGCAACTTATCCATGACTAACATGCATGTATAATCATGGATATCATAACAATTTATACAAATAAGTCACAAGATCGCATATAAAAATTCCATGACACATAACAAATTATTCACGAATTAATCACGTAATCAATATTAATTCTAGGTTTTAATAAGGTTAGCAAACAATTTTCAAAACCCTAAAAAATTTATACATGTGTCGATCTAAAAAAAATAGGGGAACGCCCCATTAATTAAAAAAAATCGACCAAAACATAAATAAAACATAAACCCTAGATTAACATATCGAACAACATACAAGTATTTGTTTTATTACGCGTTTATGTAATTAATTACTCATTAAAACCAATGACTCGTGATGCCACTGTTGGAATTATATATCAAGACATTCAAATAAATAATCACAAAACATCAAAGTAATCAAGCGGAAGCGTATAGGATGTAATAACGAATAATTAATTAACATAAAAGAATATGCGTACCTTTTCTTGATTCTAGCCGAACAAGAATCAAATCCACAAACTAGCAACGGATGAACCCTAATTTGATTTAATTAGGATTATGTGAATTACCCCTTACCGTTTTGTAATTCAATCCAAGATAATAACAATAGTGTGTTATTACTATGTTCTTGTACACACGTATTAAACCGAATTAAAGTAATGCTAGTTTTTATCAAACAAATAACTTGGTTTGTGGAAAAGATTTGGATCGACACCTATGATGGTGGACGATCGGTTTGGAGAACAAAAACACACACAAAACAATTTTTAGGGTTTAGCTAATGAAGACAAGAGATGG
Source organism: Chrysanthemum lavandulifolium (assembly GCA_022545495.1). Lineage (NCBI taxonomy): Eukaryota > Viridiplantae > Streptophyta > Magnoliopsida > Asterales > Asteraceae > Chrysanthemum > Chrysanthemum lavandulifolium. The sequence continues at coordinate 266,971,821 of CM040240.1, forward strand.
AAAAATAAAACCCTGGCCTTGTTTATATACTCAAAGAAACTTGGTGAACAAGTTGGTTTTTCTTTCCTTGTTTTGTCCCTATGGCCGATCGGTTTGGAGTCCCCCTAAAGGATTCCGGAACCTTCCCAACTTTTGCAATTTGATCATTTTCCATAAACATTTAACGACCATTAGTCCATTACATTAATTACTAACGTCCGTTAGTTATTTCGTTTAATAAATAAATAAATATAACATTTATATTTAATTATTAACTTTAAATTCTCATACGTAAAGTGTGTAATCCCATAGTCTCGAGTTCGATCCTAACTCACGTCTACTAATTTATATCCATAAAACTAACATAATATGGTTCTTTATGTTTCTACTTTGATGGTGCATTTACAAGAAACTGAAGATAGATGTCACATACGTTGAAGTTGAATGTGCCATTAGCCCCGTCACCAAAGTAGACGCCGAAAGATCTCGAAACGAAGTTGAATGTACCATAAGCTGAAGCTCAAAGTCACAGAAGCAGATGATAAAACTGAACTTGATCATTGCGCAAGTTGAAGTTGCAAGTCACAGAAGTGGATGCTGAAGCTAAGAAGTATTATTAATTGTTTTAGCTATGTGTATGGTAGCAACACCTCTAGTCCTCTACATGTTTTCATTGTGTGCAATGCAGACTTTTGATTATTGAATGGCGACTTTAAGAACATATTAATCTATTCAAACATGTCCAGGTTGAGGCTACTTTGACAGTGGGGTTGAGATGTTTATATATGTTGTAGGTGTCAAGTTTCAGGTATGTCAAGTGTCTTGTCGGTTGAATTGAAAATGTTCACTTCATATAGTTTAGATGTGAAAATTGCAAATAAATCGAGCTTTCTGAACTCGAGGTTCCCCATGAAGGCTTGCCGAGCTCGAGCCAAACATAATATTGTCAAGTCGAGTCGAGCCAAGTCATGCCAAGAGTTGAGATCCATATAGAACTCAAATTTGTCATATAACCAATTAACCAATCACATTCATCCATTTTTTTTATCTAAATTAATAAAAAATCATTTTCCACCTTTTTTAAACAAATATCTCTTATGACGAAATCTTGTTCTACAAAAATACTGTATCGTGACGAGATTAAATTATCTTTCATATATATGCGTTGTTATATACTTTCGACGAAAAATCACATGTGATTCGTAAAAATCAAATCACATATGATTTTAAGAAATTACATGTGATTTTTCTGGACGAAATTTTTTTAAAAAAAAGTTCGTCGAAAGTATATAACAATGCATATCTATAGAAAGATAATTTAATTCTCGTCGAGATTGTATGATTTTTTGGCGTAACGATTAACGGTTTGTGAGATATTTAATTTTTTAAAAAAAAATGTGAAAGTTTATTCTTTATATTTTAATTAAAAAAATGAGTGATTATGATTGGTTTATTGGTTTTATGACAAATATGAGTTCTATATTGAATTTTTCTCGTCGTGCCAAAGGTCAACTAGTTTAAAGCCGTAGTCCCATCTCTTCACTCTGATAGTGTTGCTACACAACACAAGTAATTAAAGTGCTAAAAATATGCATATTGTAAAAGAAGACGTCTAAACAGACAAGGTTTCCTTAAGTAAAATGGGCCTAAGATGTACCGCTTCTCGTCTAGTAGTACATTTCAGCTAAGCATGGTAGGATGCCCATTTTGGAGCATCCTGTTAAGCATGTTATCGGACACCGACTCTAATGAACTAAAAATAAGGCAATAGCCTGAAGATTAGTTCATAACCAGCTTTAAATTCATGCAATAATCTCAACACTTGTAATATCAATATAAAAATTCATGCAACATGCAGGATGTTATTGGTGATGGTACCACTCCCTTCACTTTGGGTAGTGTTATGGTAGAATTGGGTAGTTTTGAGTTAGAGGGTTTTTATTTGATAGATGTGATGTGCCAATTTAGGTAGTATTGGGTACTAGGGTACCACTCCCTCCCCCTAAGGTGCCATATTTCCGGTTATGTTTTAAAATTATTGCATCAAATAATTTACTTAAATTGAGAAAATATAAATTTCTAAAAAAACCGAAGAATCTTTTTAGCTAGTCTCACACGTATCTTTTCTTTTGACACATATCGACCATCTAACTTTGAATGAAAAATGTTTTTTTATTTTTTTTTTTTTTCTTTTTTTTTCATAATTTTCGATATTTTGGCCGATTAATCCACGGTGTTTGAATCCACCGCCACACAGACTCAAACCTGGTAAAGCCTTCCATTTTCAGGAGATAAATAAAAAGATGCATAAAATAATATATCGGTTCTTTTTTTTAAAACTTGTAACCTTATAGGAAGGGGTATCATGGTACGTAGTTGTGTCAAATCAGCGTCACTTTAGCATTTCACATTTTACACTCACGCATCAAAAGTACCGTCTATCATATCACATGTCGTTTGCGTGCCGTTTCCTAATTTTTAGGCCCCACCACCTTTATTTATTTTTTTATTTTTTTCAAACAAACTAATTTTTCATTCATTTAAAAACATACATACGGAAATTAAAATACAATACGAAAATTAAAACACATTACACGTTTTGAGCTTTTACATTACTCAGTAATTGTTAATAAATTCTTCCTTCTCAGTAATGCTACGAAGCAATTCGTTTCTAGCCGACACTGTAACACCCCCAAAATTTCACAGCGGAAGCGTTCGGGTCATGGGGTGCTACTAAATCAATATACACAACACAAGGTAATAAAGAATGGAAATTTTATCCCATTTTCAAAATCTAGATTAATTTAAGAAATAGTTTATATCATTGTTTCAAAGTACGGAAGTAAAGCCCATAAAAATATATGTTGTCCCATTAAAAGTTGTATTAAAAGGTTTGGAAACACTTCGGATGCCAGTCTTCAACGAATGCCTTTGCCATTGCCCACGCCAATAAGTAAACCTGAGAAAAACATGCTAAAATGTCAACAAAAAAGGTTGGTGAGTTCATAGGTTTAAGTTTAAGAAATCAAGTTGGACCACAGGTGCACATATAGCATCTCCGTGAATGACACTATATGCAAAAAGGCTATTACGCTAGTACCAAGTTCATGCGACCAAACTACGACGGTGTGCATGCATCTAGAAGCATGATAAATAAAAGCCCGGCAAGTGTATTTCCAAGACACTCAATCAATACGATATGATATACGCCCGACGTTTGCTATCCGGTCAAACTCGAACGGGGTGTCATCCTCAATAGATCTATTCATAACAATCGCGCCTCCCAAAGGGAACTAACGGTAGCATAGTTGGGATTCAAGGTTGTTTCACGTAATAGTGTTTTCAGTTTCAGGTCCGAAAAGAGTTTTGCATGTTTCTCACCGCATAGTTTTATAAAGCAAGTAAGTAAAAGTAAAAGTGGGGCTATAAACTCACCTCAGCAGTTCGGTGAATAAAGTATCAAGAGATCAAGTAACAAGTAGCTCCAACACGCAACCTAAATTAGTGCGTCAAATCTCAGTTTGCAGTTTAGTGTACTCACGACTCGAAGTGTGTGAATAAATTTAAGTGTTTACAAGTGGTTGTGTTTAATGTTGCTTGTGTGGTAGAGTTTACGTTAAAATCGTTTCAAAATGTTTTGTAAGTATAGGCTCTTGGAATAGATGGAGGAATGATATATACGAAACTTTCGTATAAGAGTTGACTCGAATATTGGCTCAAGCGTTATCAAAGAATAAATAAATACAAGTCGAATAGTAGTCGTTTAGTTTCGAGGTGTGAAAGTATAAATTTATTGAAGTCGTGGTTAAATAATATATTTGGACAAATATAGTATTTAAAGTTTTCGCCGATGAGGTTGCCAAATAAAGATATGTGTTAAATATATTTACTTAAACGAAAAAGTGGTAAAATGTATAAGTTTATCGATCTTATAAAAGTTTTGGATAAAAATGTCAAAGTAATCAACTAAAAAGGGTTAAAGTTGTAAAGGTTTAATACAAGTATCAAAACTTAAAAGAAAATTATATCAAATGAATTAAGGTTGGGGGTTTGGAAATGTATAGTTTAATATAATTTAAATAAAACTTATAAGAGTTTTTGAGAAGATTGTAAAGTAGTTTAAAGTTGAAGGGTTTAAAATGTAACATTTGATATTAGTTTTAAGACTTATAAAAAGTCTTAGATAAAAGGGTAAAGTGGTTTAGATTTGGAGGGCTAAATCTGCCAATTGGCGAAAGTTATAAAAGAAAAAAATATATATATATATATGGCATTTGCCACTGTTGGGATTCGAAATTGGGTGGGCTAGCTGAGGGGTAAACGAGTCTGCCACCTGAGCTAGAGAGTGTTTAGTGTATGATTTTATGCTTAACTATATTTACCGGTGTTTGAAACTGTGATATACTTGTTTTATTTTCCTTAGTTGCATGCGTTTTGTTTATATGTAGTATTTATGATTTCTTCTTCACTGTTCTTTGTCATCTCCTTCCACACATGAGCTATCAAGTTCCCGAGTCGGCTTAACGTTTACAAGGACGAGGCCAATTATGCTCAAATGAGTCTCGACTCATTTGAGTTTTATTCGACTCGATCTTCCGAACGTGACCAAAGATGTAAAAAAAGAAACTGTTAACGTTTTAAAAGTTTTTTTTTTTTTTTTCACAGTGTGATAAACACTTTTACATGTTTTAGCTTAATAATGAGCAAGGTTTTGAGTTTGGTTTTATCAAGTGAGTCGAGTAAAGCACTGGGGTTCTCGTTAGCATGCTTAGACATTTTTTTTTAAAACAAACAAGATATGGCCACACAAGCTCTTAAAACACAACCAAGAAACGTCCATGTAAGTCAAACGTATATATGTTGGTATGTTTATCGAGTGTAAAGGTTTTAAGAAAACTCATTTGCTATGCTTTTAAGATTTAGCATATACGAATGACATAAAAAGAAAACATATGATAGGCAAACTTGAAGTTCAAAAATAAATGATATCCAAGTTTAAGAATGTGGTCGTGTTGACAGTAATGAGTAGAGAGAAACACACAGTTCACACAGTGAAAATGATTCTCCTTATTACTTCAAAATGAAAGATACAAAGGTTTTATACACAGAGAAAAAGCAGATGGGAGGAAGGAGAAAAGAATAATGAAAAAGTTACAAAACAAACCCTACACTATTTCAATGTTCCAATATGAGTCCTTCAACTATTAACCAACCACTCTTTACACTCCCCTCAAGTTGAGAGGTGGAAGGACCGCAAGCTCCCAACTTGGACATTAATTTAGAATCTTGATCTGCTGGAAGAACTTTAGTAAACACATCGACCACCGGTCTTTAGTGGAAACATGAGAAGGTAGGACTTCCCATTCTTGACTTGATCCTTACATAATGGCAATCCACTTCTATATGCTTTGTTCGGCATGGAAGACCGGATTGGCGGCTATATAAATGGCGACTTGATTATCACATTTCAAATCTACAGACCAAGATCTTTGAGCCCCAAATCTTTCAACAATGTCACCACTAAGTAACTTCACAACATGTTAGGGCCATAGCTCAGATTCGACCGGTGATGATCTAGACACCACTTGTTGCTTAGATTTCCATGAAATAGGTGATTGACCCAAAAATACAATAGCCGCAGTGGACCTTCTTGTCATAGGACAACTAGCCCAATCATCATCACAATGGGCGTCAAATGAACAATTTGAATCATTAGCTAATAATATACCTTGACCGGTGAATTCAACAAATATCTCATCAAATGTTTCACTTGCTTGCATATGCATCGATGTAGGATTTTGCATAAACCGCTCAACAACCGCATATATAGCAAATATCGTGTCTTGTTATTGTGAGATATATGAGTTTGCCTATGTATCTTCTCATATACTGGATTAGGTAAAGAAGTTCCCATGTCGCTTGCAACTTGATATGAGAATCCATAGGCAACTTGTATGGTCTTGCATTAGTCAAACCACTTCTTGAAGTAAATCAAGAGTGTACTTCTTTTGAGAGATGAAAATGCCTTGGTCACTTTTGCACACCTCCAATCTAAGAAATAATTCATCCGACCCAAATCCTTCATGTGAAAATGAGTACTTAATTGTGTTTTAAGAGCTTGAATCGAGTGTTGCTAGAACCAATGATTAGAAGATCATCAACATAAACAAGGATCAGAAATGATTCAAAGATCTGTCTTGATGAACAATGAGTAATCACCTTAGATTGAGTATAGCCAAAGGACAACAATGTCAAGAGAGTTTGGCAAACCACTGCCTAGGTGCTTGTTTGAGGCCATACAAGGACTTCTTGAGTTTGCATACTAAACTTGAATCGGCAGGAACATTTTGCACACTCTCCCCTTTCCAATATACCCGAGGCATTTGCATATACACTTCTTCAAAGAGATCACCATGGAGAAAGGCATTAGACACATCCATTTGACAAATTTCCCAACCTTTCATGGTCGCCATCGCAAGTAAAGCTCTAACAGTCACCATTTTTGCCATGGAGCAAAAGTTTCTTCATAGTCAACACCTTTTCTTTGCCTATTCCCATTCACTACAAGTCTAGCTTTCTTCTTGTCAAGTGTACCATCGACTTTGAGTTTGATTTTGTAGATCCAATGACAAGCAATAGCTTTCTTCCCTTTAGGTAGAACAATACTTCCATGTATCATTCTCCTAATGCTCTTAGCTCCAAATTCATTGCATTACACCAATCTTCTTCTTTAACCGCTTCTTTGAAGTAAGTAGGTCTTGATCGAGCCACCAAAGCACATAGAAAAGCATGAAATTGAGATCAAGAGGAGTAATCGACACTTGATTAGCCTTTGGTTGATGAATTGGTGTTACATAATCTTTAGCCGCCTTGGAGCACTTGACACTCTAGTGGATCTTCCGATTCTGCATCTTGAACACTAGTGGTTGGAATGAAAGATGGTGCAGTGTGAACAACATCGCAGATTCATGAACAACTTCAGAGAATCATGAACAACATCAATGATTCATGAACAACTTCAGAATCATGAACAACTTCAAGAAGAACAAAGGGCTCATGAACAGGTTGTGTTGTGGATACAAAATCTTCATACCACAATGGTGAAGAAATGGGTGCAGTACGTGTTGAAGAACTTGCAACATACTTGTTTTAGAGTAGGAAATATATGTTCATAGAAGACAACATATCTTGACACAAACCTTGTATGATTCAAAAATTGAAGTTTGTACCCGCACGATGTTGTGGATAACCCGAAATAAACAAGGTACACTCGAATCAAATTTGTCGACAACTCGAAGGATTACTAGCCATTGCTAAACAACCAAACACCCTTAGATGACTATACTCGTGTTTAGATTGCAACAAAACTTCATAAGGTGTCTTAAATTTCAACACATCGATGGAAATCATTAATGAGATATGTTGCGTTGATAACACATCACGCCAATAATGTACGTGCAAATGAGCATGCAATTTTAGGGCTCTAGCTATCTCCAATATGTTTCTATGTTTCCTTTCTACCCTCCCATTTCTTTGAGGTCTATCAACACATGAAGTTTGATGCTCTATTCAGTGAGTCCATAAAAGGGCCTATAGATCCTTTGAGAAATTCTAAGGCATTGTCTTTACACCACTTTTATATCTTTTCAAACCGCTTCTTTACAAAAGTAACAAATGACTTGAAAGTGGCAAAGGCATCGACTTTCGACTAGTAAATATGTCCAAACAAATCTACTACAATCATCAACTATAGTGAGAAAATACTTATGATTCCCTATGGTTGGAACTTTATAGGGTCCCCAAATGTCTATATGAATGAGTGAAATGGAACTTTGGAATGAGATTTACTAGCGAATATGGAAGTTTTGTGAATTTTGCCATTGACAAGTCAAACAAGAATTCTCATTAGAATGAGAGACACTTTCGAGAACAAGTAATATGTTTGAAAGTAGAATCGAAATATGACCAAGTCTATGATGCCACAAACTGAAGAATTATTGAAAACACTAAAAGCATAGTTTGTTGGAGCAGTAACAGTTTGAGAAAATGAAAATAGACTACAATCTTCAAGGGCGATACAACCATTGAAGAAAGTTGAGAATGAATTTGATCCGGAGGAAGATTGAGTAGATGATGAGGCCGACTTGCTTTTTACCCAAGCCCAACACCTTCCCGGTTTTCAAGTCCCGGATAACACGAATTTCTCATAAAATGTAACAAAGCAATGAGAATCTTTTGTTAGTTTAGAGACCGACAAAAGCTTGAATTTGAAGGAAGGAACTATGAGAACATTGTTCAACAAAGTCCATTTTGTAAAGCAACATTGCCTACTTTGGAAATGATCAAGTATGTCCATTTGGCAAATTAATAACCTGTTTACACTTAAGAGCCTCAACATTATTCAAATCGGTGCTATCGGTGACATATGATCACTTGCCTGTATCAATTATCCATCCTTCTATAACCCCATTAACACAAGAAAAGCAAGAGAGTGTACCTTCTCCAAAAGGATGTTCCAATGTATTAGTCTCATCGAGTCCGATTGAAATGAGGAATACTCTTCATGAGTTGTTCAAACCGCTTTGAAGTAAAGACCACATGACCACCGGTTTCAACCAATGCATTTGTTTTTTCACATTCCCCAACCAACCTTTCCGAGGAGCTTTACCTTTCGTGATCGCTTATACTTGTAATGCCATGTGGGTAACCAACTTTCTCCCAACACTTGTCCGTGGATGCCACTTGTAGCCACATATGTTACACTTCTTTGACCTCACCTTTGCTATAGAGTCAGAGATTCAACAAATGATTGTCCCGATCCAAATACCCCCTTTGAGACTCTTCTTGTTGAAGCAAAGCACAAGCGCTCTCAACACTTGCAAAGGAGAATTTAACAACAACCGACTCCTTTGATGAGAAAATTTGTCATCCAAACCATTCAAGAACTGAAACAATCTTTGCTCTTCTTTCGAGTACTCAAAACAGCTTAGAAAACAAAGAATTTCGGGTGATATTGACTATTCTTGGCAATTCATTCATTGAATCAATTCTTCCCAAACACACTTCATACTTGTATAGTACTCACTCACGATCTTCTCGATTGCATGGTCTCATAAGTCTCTCTTCAACTTGTACTTATGTGACCCATTCTTGAGAGCAAATCTTTTCTCAAGTTGAATCCAAATTGCATAAGCGGTGCCAATGAACATAATGGAGTTTGCAATGGATTCGACATCACGAGTTCATTAACCAACTAATCACCGATTATTACATGTATCCCATCGTTCTTGTAAATTCACATCATCTTGTGATCTTGAACTGCTCCTCTCGATGAAACCTAACTTTCTTTTGGTAGAAAGAGCAATTTCAACCGATCGTCTCCAAGAACGATAGTTTTGTGCTCTAACAATTTCTCATTCACCACAAGAGTACCAGGCCATCGAAGGATGCAAATCTGATGGATTTTGAAACAAAAGAGATTGATTGCTTTGGCTAGTAGCATCAAGAAGATGATCTTGCCATTGTTAACACGCTATGGAAGCTTCAACAATCTTGAAAGAACCGTTACAACAACCAAATGACTCAACAAACTCACCTTGAACAATACACGAACTCAATCTTGAAAGAACGTAGATGAAAGAATGATAGAAATGATGAAAGAATTGTGAATAGAATGATAGGAATGATGGAGAAATGATGATCGGAAAAGTTAGTTACGGTGGTTTATGGTGATCGGAAAAGTTAGTTATGGTGGTTACGGTTGAGTCGGTTAATCGATCAAGAACTCATTCATCGAGCTCGATACCATGTCGACAAGAATGAGTAGAGAAAAACACACGATTCACGGTGAAAATCATTCTCCTTATTACTTCAAAATGAAAGATACAAAGGTTTTATACAGCAGAAAAACAGATGGGAGGAAGGAGAAAAAGAATAACAGAAAAGTTACAAAACAAACCCTACACTATTTCAATGTTCCAATATGAGTCCTTCAACTATTAATCAACCCCTCTTTTACAGGTCGAGGCTTACAGTGGTGAGAATGAAGGAGTGTCGAGTGAAGAGTGAACCAAAGAACTAACACCAAGCTTTTATAACCCAAAGAACTTCTTGTTCCTTAAACCTAACGAATGACCAAGCTCCCTTGTGACCCGTTTCTCCTTAGCGCATATTCCACAAAAGTTTGATTTATGTTTTAGAAGTGAGAAGTGAGTTGTGTAGTGTGAGAGTTTGTGTGTTCAACAAAAGGTCTTAGGAGTTTATATAGAAGGAGATGGGCATGGTCTTCACGTGGTCTCCTTGGTGTTATCTTCAGCCGTGACCCACAGAGACAGAAACACAAATGGGGACCTTGTTCTCCTTGTCGTTTCTTCATGGGATAAGCCAAGATGAGATTCAAATATGGTTGGGGTTACTTCTGAAGTGGGGGAAAGAAGTTTGGAAGGGTAGCTAATTTTGGAGGTGGAAGGAGCGTATATGGGGGTAGAGAGAGACGAAAATGGAGGAAGGTTGGCAGTTGTGGGGGCGTTTTCTGGGGAAGACAGAAAAAGAAAAGAGATGATAAGGTCTTGTATTCACGTGGGACATGAGGACTCTTAGGATTCTTAGGTCTTAAAAGTAAGTCAAGGTTAGTGTTTAGGGTAGTGTAGGGTGACTTTGTTTTGGTTTTCGTTGGCTGGAACAAGCAAAGAGAAAGAGGACTTGTCTCTTTTGGGCACAAATACACATGTATGAAAGTTACTTAGATCAAAAGTTGAGGTGGTCTTGTTTGCTTTCACGCTCGATGGTCACAGCAATATAGGAGACGCAACTTTATTTGTGTTTTAGATCATGCATGCAAGACCATACGCATGATAGTAGTGATGTTTTGTTTTGAGTTTGCTATGATTCGTTGGGTCACAGACAAGGGAATCATGATCTCAAAAATACTTGTGTTAACTTTTGTTTTACAATTTAATAATAATGGGTGCACATATGTTAATATTGTTTTGTTTTTCTGTCGAGAGAATTAGCAAGCAAAAGAAGAAATAGAAATGTAAAGTGTGGCTATAGTTTTTCTTTTTGTCTTCACTTGTACATGTATGGAAATACTTAGACCAAAGGTTGATGAGCTTGGGTTAATTTACTTGTTAGTTAATCTTTTGTGCCACAAAAATAATAGGGTGCCCATGATATGATGACCAAAGTTTGCTTGTGTCTTGTGTTGTGTTTATTCTTGTCCGATTCATAGGAAATATGTATACAAAATTTATTTGGTATTATAAGTAGGATGCGTTTTGGGTTGAGAAAGAAAAAGCTAGGTCCAAGACAAAAGAGTTGGGTAAGGTCGGGTTGAACACGCGAGCCCAATAAAGAGGAAATGGATTGAATCGGGTAGTGTTGGGCTTAGAGGCCCGACGGGAAATAAAAATATAATAGTTTATTATATATTTATTTTACGAAGTTTTTATTATCGAGGTTGAGGTGAAAATATCCCGTGGCTTGTCGTGATTATAGATCGAAAAGAAAAAGAAAAAAAAATATAGACGCGAAAAATCGGTAGAGAAATTTACGAGTGGTTACAGACACCAAGTTGTTTGCGTTTCTCATATCACCTCCAGTCTTCCTTTCCAGAGTGTGCAAAGTGTAGTTAATAAGAAGATGATCAGGCAGTGAACCCACCCTCGTCATTTCAGGACCACGACTATGCATTTGATCAAGATAGCGAGTCAACACGTTCAACAATTGATTTGCCAATGCGACCTCAACAGCAAGTTCTTCCCACAGTCGCGTAAGGATAGCTTGTCTCACGTCATTTGCTTCGGTAGCCGTAGTATTCGTTGTGTGAAAAAATGAATGATAGTTGAGAGAGTTTAAAAAGCATGTGTGTGAAAAAATGAATGATAGTAAAGGGGTATTTATAGGGTGAAAAGTAGCCGTTGGAGTAAATATGAATTCAAAAAAGAAATTGTACATGTACAAAATAAAAGAAATTAAATTATCATACATTTAAATAAAAATACAAATTACAATACGAAATTTAAAAAAACAATACGAACTAAAACATAATCTTCCTAATTGTATTTTTCATGTAACCAAACAAACTTAGCATTGATTTGTTCTTGTATTTTCGCCGTCTTTCTAAACAAAGCATTATGCATCTTGTAATCTTTCGAAGATTCTTCGTTTAAAAAATTCTCTATATTAGCACGGTTTTCTTACGGAATGTTATTGCATTTCTCGTATGCTTTCCTCATATCATCTTTAGCATCGCATGCCTTCTAAAATTGCATGGCTAAGTTGATAGTCGCTTGCTGACGAACGGTATCCTCTTCAATTAGTTTCTTAACACAAACCATGATTTCATCGATGGCATGTGAAAGCGAACAAGCCATGATTTTTGGTAGTAAAGAATTCAGTTTTTTGAGTTAAAAATGGTAAAATATTAGTATTTATAAACGTGGGGTAAAAAAAAAGTATATTTGGAAAACTAGCCGTTTGGCAGCCCAAACGTTCAAATAGTTTAAACCAAATGAGAAATGGTGTGGGTGAGTATACTCACTTGGCAAATGGCGCATGGCTCAGGTGGTGTGGTCACGCTCAAATGGCGGCGCCGTTTCGAGTGCCATATGAGAATGGCATAGGCCTAATGTGATGATACCCCTTCCTCTTGCTCTTATAAAGTACATGCATGCATTCAAGCTGCTAGCGTTGATTAATTTTTGCTAGTTTTGATAAGAAGACATGTTTATACCAATTTTTGAAAATTGGGTTTTTAATCGACCCGATAGAGTCATCAGGTCATCGGGTCAACCGGTTCGATCGTCCGGTCAACCCGATTTTCTTTAAAAATATGAAAAAAAAAAAACTAAACTCGGCCGGGTTTCGAGAACATGATTGACCCGGGTCACTTAAAACCCGGCGGGTCTAACCAGTTAACCCGTTTTAAAAAACCCGATTTTTTTTTACCTTTTTTTTAACCGAAACTTGTTCAATCGGTCAACCCAGTCAGATCGACCCGAGTTTCAAAACATTGATTTATACTCAATAAAACAATCGTGTACGTTTTTCTTATTAATCATACTTAAACATGAGTAAAAATGTATGTATCTAATTAATAACTTTACAAAACTTACACGGTAAAAACACATTAATTATGACACGCCTTATAAATACACATTTGACCCATAACAAAAGTTGGAAAGATTCAACTAATCAAAAAACTAAAAACACAAAACCTCAAAGCTAAAAGGTCAAAAGTTAAAGTCAAACAATACTTGAAGGACTATTGATGTAACATAGTAATCTTAGACATAAATAAATAATGTCTATACACATAAGAAAAAACCTTAACAAAGAACAAAACCATAGATTTTATCTTCCGATGGGAACTATGAGCATGGCTGCTAGCGATCAACATGAGAAGCCGTCACCGTCACCGCCTGCACGATCACCGTCACCACCGCCAACGGAGTTCAGGCTTCACCGCCACCTTTTAAAACAAATTCCTAGAATGGTGATCATGTTTGCAGTTGTGACACTTACATGTTTGGTTCTTTATAGCTCTTCTTTGATCTTACCGTTGTCCGGAAACTATAATCCTTTTTACGCGTCTAATCATCGTGCAAGTTCGGTAAGTGTTTACTTTATTAATTGTTCTTCATATAGACATGTAAATAGTAGAAACTTAATTGTATACAACTTAATTAACATGTATGTGATTGTAGTTAGTTATTAATTGTTCTTCATATAGATATGTAAATTATATAACATGTATGTGATTGTAGCTAATTATTAACCTGGCTAGGTCGTGTATATCTGAGTTAAAAACTCGTTACAGCTTACCCTTCTTTTTACAAGTGTTTTTGGTTGTACATGAGAATTCCATTTTTTTTATGGCACATGGTTCTTATCTTTGAATAATAAATGAATTTCGGGATATTATTTTGTGGATATTGTCTATACAATCAAAATCAAAGTTAATGCATGATAATAAAAGTTTAATCCGAGTGAAGCGACAAAGAAAATAAAATAGGATTCACAAGACAATATTTTGATTTGCATTAATTAGATTTCTATATAAAAACTAGCTAAAAGGTTTACATCTTTATTTTTCTTAAATAATATAAGTAAAATTTTTATAATATTGAATGATCAGAAAGAGATGACTAATATCTGAGCTTAATGGAACCAAAAACATATATTACTTGGAGTATAATTTAACAGAAAAATATTACACTATTATTGTATTTTTTTTTAATTTTTTTTTTCCTATATGATGATCAGATGATATGACTTATTATGACATATTGATGTAACGCTTTTTATATATATTTGGATTGAAATTGTTCATACAAGATTGGTGATACTTTTGTTGGTTTGTTAGAAGGGTTAAATCAAAGGAAACTACTTAGGAAACGATCACTAGAGATAATGAAAGAACTTGTAGATTAAGTATTCTATACTTCACAATAGATTTTGGTAATTAATGCATGTTATTTGATGTATTAGTTATGGTTCATTAGAGCATCACAATGTTAAAGTTTTTGATAAGTTTATAAGATTAATATGCAAAATCATCGAGTTAAAAGCGTTTAAAATTATTCACTTTTATTATGTATAAACTTTGATATAAGATCATTTGAGGACAAAAGATTATTTACATACCAAGGGATCAATCTCCACCCTCCATTTTTATTTGATCTAATGGATGAAATTAATCCCAACAATTTTAAAAACCCACTTTCATAATTTTTTTTCAAATATTAATATCTTTCAACCCGTTAATCGTTGAGCGAAAAAAAATATATCATTGCGACGAAGATTTAATTATCTTTCTATAGATAAGACTTTGATATACTTTCGACAAAAAAATTTTCGTATTTTTCACGCTTTTTTAAAGTTTTTCGTTTTTTACGTTCTTCGAAATTTGCGTTAAAATCATATATGATAAAACACTAATTTGATATTAGTGTAAAATCACATATGATATGTAATATCATATGTCATATATCATATGTGATATTAGTGTAAAATCACATATGATATCACATGTGATATTCAATTTAGTGTTTTATCATATATGATTTTTTTCATGCAAATTTCAGTAACGTAAAATAAACGAAAAAAAGACGAAAATAACGTGAAAAAAAATGATTTTTTTTTCTTTTTTCGAAAGATATCAAAGTCTTGCCTGCCCATAGAAAGATAATTAAACGTCGTCGCGACGATGTAAATATTTTCGCAATGATAAACGGTTTAATAGATATTTAAATTATAAAAATGGGTGAAATAATAAAATCGCTTACTCGGTACCATTGATTGTTTTTTAGATGGATGGTGGAGATGAGTCCCTTGGTATGTAAGAAAAGTTTGGTATGTAAAATAACTCTCCTCATAAACTTTTTCATGTTATATGTACATAGTGACCAAATCAGGGTGGATTTCGGTGGTCCCGAGACACCCATGTATTTTGTATGGCGTAGTGTTATTTTTTGTACATTATTTATAAAAAAAAAAAAAAAAAAATGCACCTAGTTCCAAAGAAATGTGTTAGTAGTCTTATTTTACTTTTCCAAAATGCATCTAGTTGTTTGTAGTTGTGATTACACACAAATAGAAGTGTTGGAACAAAATACTATATAAAAATTTAATGAGTTTTATACCTAATTTTCATCTCCATATGCTCTTTAATTAGTAATCTTTGTATTATCATAAATGAATGAATTATTGCACTTAAGATGCTTTTATATATAATACAAGATTTTATAGGATTATTTTTCTGTTTACAACTATAATTATCATTTCTTTTGTATATATGTAACATAGAGAGTAATAAACTAATAATCATGTGCGCAAGTGTTATATATTTATATGTCCAACTTGGCTTGTCAAATGGTTATATTATATGACTTATGAGCTATGACTTTCTCAAGTATATAAAATTAAACACCAACTACATCAAAGATTGTTCCATAATTAGGAATTGTTTCAAAATTTTAAAAATATAATTATAATATTTTATATAAGGATTGTTTCATAAGAATTGCATTTTGTTATGTCAAGAAAAATGTGATTTCTCTTTGACCACAAATTAATATTTGTTTTAAAACTTTGTTTTCTTTCTTTCTGCAAAGATTAAATTTGTAAATAAAAACCAGTGTTTTAAAACCCGGGTTGACCCGGTCGGTTGAACCATGAACCGGTTGGGTAACCAGAAGCCGGTTTTGAGAACAAACCGATTGAACCGTTAGTTAAACAACAAACCGATAGCTAGGCCGGATCAATAAAAAAAACTGATTTTTACAACATTGATAAAGACAATAATACTCTAATGAGATGTAACATTTTCAGTTAATGATGGTCATGATGATAAATCCATGTTTTTGTTAACTATTGTTGAAATACTTTATAATCAAATTTAGAATCATCATTAAATTGTGTAACTAGCTAGTTTTAGTATTTCAAAAACGACAACCTACTTTTCAAAACATCATATTTGTTTGTTTCCACTTTTTTGTAAAAACATATACACAAAGATAAAAGACAAGGCGTTACTAAATAAGGATAAAAGACGATGTTTCTTAGCTTTCTTTATTGTCGTTTTATAATTATATTACAAAAAAAAAAAAAAAAAAAAAAAAAAAAAAATCTATGGACCGAAGACCACTCGTTGACTCCATTTGCATTGTTAAAATGCCAACTGTCAAGAATCATCTGTGTTGTTTTGTGTGAATATTATTGAGTTATCAAAATTTAGAATACAAATATTTTATTTATAGATTTTTGTAAATTTGCTATAATTATTAGTTTAAGTTTAGTAATTGTTAGGCTTGTCAGAGTGGGACGGAGGAAATCGGTTGGTCAAGTTAGTCGACCGACTTTAATGTCGGTCGTTGCAAGTGTGGGGGTTGGGTCATAGATCGGTCGAGCAAGATGAAAACATATAATCGGTCCCAAATTCAACAGACTAATACACATTTCTTTCCAAAAAATTATTGTTTGACACTTAAAAAAAAAAAAAAAAAAAAAAAATCGGTCATCGACTGTGGTAACTTGGTCGTGTCTGGTCGCCGAAGAGAGAAAGCTGATGTGGCAGACGGTGACCCAAGTCACGACTGTGAGCAACCTTAAAACTGATATTATGAGTATCTTTATATTGTATAAATTTCTTTCATGTTTCTTTGGTTAAAGTTGATTAATAAAGCATTTTACAGGATTAAGAAATAAAACTTATAAGAGTAAAAAATTTAAGGTGTAGTGATTAGATTCCCATCTAAATTAGTAGTGTATTTAAATGTTGCATGAATAATCTTTTGCTGAATTATAGTATCTCTTCTGTTTTTGAGTGCTTGTACTTTTTCTCTTGAGTGTTTATATATGTACATTATTATCTCTTTTAGTTTTATTTTCTTTAAGATCAAAATGGGAAAAAGTTTAGCTTCTATATTGAAATAACATGCTATAAAATATTAGGATTTGTCTAACCAATGCCATTAAAGCATTGGTTATAATTATTATTTGAGGAAATTTTAAGTTTATTGAAATTAAAAATCACAATTAATTAAGGTAATTTATAAGTTTAATAAATGTGTGTTAAATGCAATTTTTTATTTTTTATTTTTTAAAAAAACTCGGGATAAATTATTACATCCTAACCAATGTCCTGAAGTCACTTGTTAGACTATCTCAAAATATTAACATACTTGAATTAGCTTTTATGTATTAAAGTTGAAACTTATAAACATAATATTATCTAAACGGATTTGTTATACAATGGCCACTAGGCAATGGTTAAGTGACATTAAATAACATATTCTTTGTATATTTAAAGTAGTTATGTATTTAATGCACAATAAATAAACATATAAATTATTTTAAATATGTGTGATTTTTAATTTAATAAAGTTCAAATTTTCTTTTATATTTTTTTAATTATTTCTTAACCATTGTCAGGTGAACATTGTATAGCAATTCAGTTGTCTAAATACCAAGTCACTTTATGCACATACTTTATCTATATGTTTATTTATCATCTAGTCGATGGAACATCACTTTAGTGGAGAAAAAGAATTTTGGTATTGAATAGTTCAACATTGTAAGTTATACTCTAATAATAACCACAATATTATTTTATATGAGATACAATAATTAGTACATTTGGTCAATCACAATTAATAGTTAAAAAAAGATTACTAAATGTTTTATATTATGCTTACCTAAGACATCATGTGCAATATGTGTTGTATATTAATGCCTTAATGGTATCTTCATAGGACATAATTTCACATAAAGAATAATTCCACACACAAACACATGAGTTAGTGATTAACAACAAATAATTTGTAATTTATTAAAAATAATAATGTATGCATATTATACAAATCCGAACATTTCTACCCATAAAAACTTAGCATTTTAATAGATTTTAGAAACTATATATCATTTTGTTTTTGTGTTTCAAAATCATTCAAATTTACTTTATGTCATTATACATACTTAGTCAACTTGCTTGTTTGTATTTAGCTATTGTATTTATTTAATCATATACATAAAGTATTCATTCTTCTTCCGTTTACTTGTCCTTATTAGAACTAGTTGTGTTTTGTGTATATTTTAACTCTCATGTGAATATTAATTTATTCATAGCATGACCAAGTCATGTATTTCGGTTTTATGTTTTAATGATATCATAACGATAAAAGATCGAGATTATCTCAAGTTTAGATGATGTTCGGTCACAAACAAAACAACGGGACTTACACATGGACCGGTTTGTCTTTCGTTTGTGAGAGAACATGACCGTTTATGTTCATCCAAGCTTGAGGAAATCTTAATCCAACAAAAAATCAGTAACAAATCAAAAGATCAAATTTCTAATAGTCAAATTGTAGAAGTTGACATGTGGAGGGGCTTATATTTCAATTGCCATTTTGATTTGGACTAAACTGAAAATAATCAATTATCCATATTCTAATTCATCTTTTAATTTCTGCTTAATAGGATGTCAATATTACAGAGTTGAAAAGCATACTAAAAAATGCAACAATGGGTAGTAATACAGTAATAATTACGACTCTAAACGACGCATGGGCTGAACCGGACTCTATGTTTGATCTTCTCTTGGAAAGCTTCAAAATAGGGAATCAAACAGAAAGGTTCTTGAAACACTTGGTTGTCGTAACTTTGGACCAAAAAGCATATGTGCGTTGTTTACAGTTACATCCACATTGTTACAATCTTAGCACCAATGGAATGGACTTTTCAGGGGAGGCGTATTTCATGGCAGCCGATTATTTGAAAATGATGTGGAGAAGAATTGATTTTCTACGCACGGTTCTTGATTTAGGATATAGTTTCGTCTTCACGGTACTAACTTCCTCCCCTTTGCTCTTACATACAACTCAAATATGATAATGTTGACTTTTCAAGTCAAAACCTTGATTTTTCAAATCTCAAATATACATGAATGCTTTACATTTTTGATAAATTTTTACATACCCATTTTGTATTTTATAACAAATGTTGTATACAAACAAAAAATTTGTCAACTTTGCAGAAAAATCATAACATTTTTAATTTTGAAATGTAATAAGTTTGACTTTTTTATCTAATGACCAGGATGCAGATATAATGTGGTTTAGAGACCCATTTCCAAAGTTTCATAAAGATGCAGATTTCCAGATTGCATGTGATTATTTCAATGGCAATCCATCTGACTTAAGAAACCTACCAAATGGAGGTTTTAATTATGTGAAGTCAAACAAGAAAACTATCGAATTTTACGACTTTTGGTACAACTCAAGGGTGACTTATCCAGGCCTGCATGATCAAGATGTGTTCAACAAAATCAAGTTTAATCCTTCTATAAAAAAGATCGGATTAGGTATTCGGTTTTTGGACACCGCTTACTTTGGTGGATTTTGCCAACCAAGTAAAGATCTAAACAAGGTGTGCACAATGCATGCTAATTGTTGTGTTGGTTTGGAGAACAAAGTACATGACCTTGAAATCATGCTCGGTGATTGGCGTAAATATACAAAATCAGTTGTGAATCAAACGACGTACAGGTCTAAAGGTTCATGGACAGTTCCGCAACTTTGCAGGTATTTTTCCATCTTAATTTACAGAGTGTTTTGATCTCCAATTCTCCATGATTCTTGTTTCCATACGCTTATAGGAATGAACTTATTTCTACATGCTAAGACTTAACTTTTTACTGCTTTCTACGCGCTTGCTAGATAAAAATTTAATTTCTACGCGTTTGTGTCACCAGGGGTTCTTTCAGTCGTAAGCGTACACCAAAGAAGGATCATAATCAAGGAACAGAGAGTTGATCATCTCAGAAAATGTTAAACAGTAACCCGCATAGCGTATTATCATGGAGATTTTGGATACAAACCACATCCATAACATTAAGTTTGTTCTATGTATCAAAAAATTGTACAGAAGATGATAAACCACCGAAGGTGGATATCTCAAATTCTTTATAATTCAAGTTTGTTGTAGAATTTGCAATATTTTGTTCTCAATTATCAATATTATTCTTTGTCTGCTTCTATGTAACCAGGCGTGTACTAATACAGGCAACAATATGTGTAGAAGTATCAATGATGTTAAGCATGCGCAGGCAATAAGATTGTGAAAGTCTACACAGTTGAAAAAACACGACACATTAAAACAAATGCGACTTTTCTATGCCTCGGTAACTCAGCTTTGTTGCCCCTTGATATGCAAATAATGCCAAAAATCAACTAATATCATTTGAAATTTAACTACAAACATATGTATCTCAACTTACATTAACTTAGTCTGTGAACCTTTCGAAGCCCACGGCATGAATGACTGCAACTTATGCATAAATCCATTATTAGGAATTTGCATACTACCTATTAACCACTGATAATCTAAGACAGTGGAATCCGATAACGGCTCCAAAAACTCGCATTTTGTTAAAATATCAGGAGGGGGTACACCAGAAATGAGGTTTGTATCAAGCTTTGGTTTATTTTTGGTGAGATTTTTGGACTTTGGGACAGGGGTATTGTTGTCAAGAGCGGATGGTGATGCACCAGCAATTATCTCCTCTTCAAAAGGCAATGCTCTTTGAGTTTGAAGACAGAAATCTAACCATTGATGTATAAGTGGTGATGGCCCTCTAACTCGACCTCCAAGCTCGTCGTTAGCGACCCCTGTAGCAGCCGGTATTGCCTGCACAAAAATGAAACAAAGTCCAATATATAAAATTCACGGGATTCAATTTGTGTAGGGTTTTCTGTCAAATTATTAAGCTTTCAATATCAAGGGTTAATAATAGCATAAATGCATAATACTCAAATCTCAAACTATCCCCTATTTGACGATTTAGCCTAGAACCTCTTTCATGTACGTTTGTATCATAAACTTTTTTCACATTGTTTGCCTCACTATAACTTTTCTTGTTTTATTCAAAAATATAAAATTATAAATACTAAAAAGTAGTAATAATCGCGGTAGCAGAAAATGAAGAGAAAAAAGAGTATATATATAGAAAAATGACTGACCAGACCGATTACAAAATAAATGTATATGTTTGAACAAGACAAAGTATATGCGAAAAAGAAAATTTTAAGAAGAGTTAATTACATAAATGGTCCTTGTGGTTTGTCGGGTTTTACGGATTTAGTCCCTATACTTTTTTTTTTGCGGATCTCGTCCCTATGGTATTGACCCATTGCGGGTTTGGTCCCTTGACTAACTTTTATGTTGGTTTGACCGTCAACTATGATTAAAATGACACTTGTACCCTCGTTTGTCTTAACATATGGTCCCTGTGGTTTGTCTCGTATAACAGATTTAGTCCCTAAGGTTTTTTTTTTTTTAACATTAGTATTAAATTTTTAATTCAATTTTCTTATAAATTTTTATTTTTATTTCTAATCACATATTTAGTCAAAATTTTCTTAAATAATTAAAAGTTTTTTTTTTTATTATTTTTTTTTTTTTGTTTTTACAAGCTATGTCAAACCTTTAAAACTTTAAAAATCTAATAACAAAATATTTTCTTAAATTTTAATTAGAATTTAATAATTTAATTTGTTTTTTAAATTTTTAACAGTATAAAAATCTCGTAAAAAAATTACAAAAAAATTTTTACGAGATTTTTTTTGACAAAAAAAGTTAACATCATTTCTGTAAAAGTTTTGACATAATCCGTTAAAAAATTACAAAAAAAATTTTACGAGATTTTTTTTATAAATTTTTTTGACAAAAAAAGTTGACATCATTTCTGTAAAAGTTTTGACATAATCCGTTAAAAAATTATAAAAAAAAAAATTCATTAATTTTTTTACGAGATTTTTAGTTCAAAATTATAAAATTTTTGATCTGTTAAAAATTTAAAAAACAAATTAAAATATTAAATTTAAAAAAAAATTGTTAAATCATTAGATTTTTAATTAGTTAAGAAAAATTGCTAAAAAATTATAGTTTTTAAAGTTTTGACATAACTATTTAAAAATATTAAAGGTTTTTAAAGTTTTAATGGTCTGACATAGGTTTTTAAAATTTAAGAAAATATTGTGTTATTAGATTTTTAAAGTTTTAAAAGTTTTAAAGGTTTGACATAGGTTTTAAAAAAAAAAAAAAAAAAAAAAAAAAAAAAACACTTTTTATTATTTAAGAAAATTTTGACTAAATATGTGATAAGAAATAAAAATAAAAAATTTACAAAAAAAATGAATTAAAAATTTAATACTAATGTTAAAAAAACAAAAAAAAAACAAACTTAGGGACTAAATCTGTTATACGAGACAAACCACATGGACTAAGACAAACGAGGGTATAAGTGTCATTTTAATTATACTTGACGGTCAAACTAACAGAAAAGTTGGTCAAAGGACCAAACCCGCAACGGGTCAATACCATAGGGACGAGATCCGCAAAAAAAAAGTATAGGGACTAAATCCGTAAAACCCGACAAACCACAGGGACCATTTATGTAATTAACTCTTTTAAGAATAAAAACATTGCCAAAAACGTTATCAACTCTATTATCAAAGTTGAAGTTCATCGAGAAAGTAATGAACATACCCATAAATCAGCCCATAAACTAGCTCCTGACTTTGGAACAATCACAGCAACATCAGACATACGTTTGGCAGCAGGAACAATGTCACTACTCCATCCAACCGCCACCCAAACGTCACCAACAGTAAATGCTTTAAGATAGTTTGCACTGTCGAATAATCGGACCTACAAAAATATCATCAAATTAAAAATTATGTAATAAAAAATTTATGATAAAGTTTCATCTTGATACAATGATACCTGTTTTGTAAGTGAAACCAGTTTGTCTTTCACAGCGTTTCTTCCACCGTCAACTTCAGAATCAATATTACTTGTATTATAAGATGCTCCTAAATATTTTAGAACTGCGCCAATAACCTCTCTAGGTGAATCAACCATTGTGATCTTTCCAGCAAGATCGGGTCGCCATAAGTCTGACCAGTCCTGCAAATAGTTATTCATCCTCGTTAAATATATATAAAATTGTAAAGCCACTAAACTTTAACTTTGTGGCGATATGGTCCTCTAAAATTTTCATCTCTTATTTAACCATTTGGCCCATTTCATATTAATGGGAACGATTCTCTAGAAATTACCTCTATCGGAGCCAAATTGTGCTGTCGAAATTTGCTTTTCCTGTAAGCTATTACCATGCTTCCCCATCGATATGGAACAGCGTATATCTTACCTTGGGCATCTGTTTTTCCTTCATTATTCCTGCGCAAATAGACCTGAGATTATTTTAGGGGAACACTGAGATTAACCAAATTAATTGAATAAAAACCGTGTGTAACTTAATAACCAGGTTATTTATAGAGGCTAAGAAACGCATGCAGCTGTGGATACATATACTGCCTGCGCAAAAACTAAACATAACACCTTGAACCATGTGCATTAAGATATAATTTTTGAATAGTTTAAATCAAATCATATGATAAATGGTAACGAGAAACTAGTCATTCGAGATATATATATTGGTGATGAATAATTATGAAGTGTCTATGAAATGTTAATTAGTACTCCTACTTATGCACTTGATCACCTTTTGCACGTCTATGCTAGGTGCCCAATACATTAGACTATCATTCAAAGTAAAAGATGATAAAGTAACATACTGTGAAACTTAGAAAATAGAACCATAAAAATGGGAGGTCATTTATACACTAAAAGTAAAAGTTCTACTTCATACACCACAAGCCAGGGAAAAGGTTGAAAATTTTATGCCCTTTAACAGCTTTTCCAATCCTGCTAAGTTTTTACCCTTCCAACCATGTTTTTTAACAAACTACCCCTAACATTAGTCTTATAAAATCTTTTAGCATTTATGTTCTCTAATGAACCGAAACAATTGATGATAAAGAACATATGGTTGCTTTTCATATCAGTATTATCCAACTTTATACAAAACATATTTTATGATAGTTTTTCGTACAGTACACAAATTTTAGGAGAATGTGTAAAACTAGTGCCAGAGTTGATTTGTCAAAAATATGGTTGAAAGTAAAGGGCAGCAGGAATATGAAAGCATAATCGTACAACTCCTTTTCTTTGTCATGACGAAGTAGAATATACATCATACAAATCATCTCTCGTGATAAAACTAGCTAATCTCAAAGGCGAAGGTACACACACCTTTGACAATAGCGAGGATAACATCACATATCACCATCAACTAAACATTATATAACATACAAAATATGTAACATACCTTCCACTTGTCACTTAATGTGTGGAACCAATCTTGATCATCAACCCCTTGTATGGGTTCAATTAGTTTCTTGCTAATTGCAGAATTAAGCCAAGAGTCACCAAGAGATACGATATCAGCAGCTCCAGCAGATTTAGAAGTAACATTTCCTGTACCAATTGTCTTAGAGAGCTCAGAAAAGATATCCTCAATAGTTCCACGAAATTCTAGACGGAACTTCACTCTCTTCCCTTGTGATTGTATGAAGTTCTGCATGACAATAAATTAACTGAAGTGAAGATGATAATCTTAAGAAACATTTTCATTATGTGATAAGGAATTGCACAAAACACTATTAAAGCGAGGAATAAAACAATAAAACGATACAAGTTAAGCAACTAACCTTGATCCATAAAGGAGGCACTGAGTTGCGCAAAGCAACAACTCTCAATGGAACAGTAAGAGCATAAGTTTTTGATTTGTAACTCTCAAATGCAGCTTTCAATTCTTCATTTTCACATTCTTCAACAACCTCGCTGTCTGCATTGACAAACGAAACAACAGTTCTAAATTAAAGATCAGTGGAAAACAATCCTAAATTGTTTTCTACAAACATGAAGAACGCATATAGAAAATTTTGTTCTCAAAAATAAAAATAGATTGTACTTTTCAACCCCTATAACACACATTAGAACAGATACAAATTGAAATTAAACATCTAACAGAATTATGTCATAACGGGGAGCAATAATTCATCACATAAGTTTTCATGAATTAAACAACATAAACACTATAACACACTCTTCTTCGCATTTCACTTAATAAACTACTTTGAGGATTAAACCTGCATCTGCTAATACAGCATTCCTACATAAGCTAACTTTACTTATTACCATTGTATGAAACATATTTAGAGCTCATGCATTTGTACGTCAACTAATGGCACCAAAATGTAACATACTTTCACTTTCAATAATGCAAGTACAATCAAACAAAAATGTAAGTACACATAACACAGAATTGCACGAAAATGAAAGTATGTCACATACAAATTGCACGAAGCGTATGTCACATACTAATTGCACTAAAATGTTATATACCATAACACGAAAATTTAGGTATGCCACATACAATTATTATGCCTCTAACTCCTTTCAAGCCTTAGCACAGCTCATTTGTTATGATGAGCCTAAACGTATAAAAGTAAAAGGTGATGCACCTAACCTATTTAAGGGGATGTTTGTTTTGGCTTATATAGCCGGCTTTGGGCTTATTTGGTTTTGGGCTTATGTTTCATAAGCTCAATTTTTTGTGGCTTTTTTTTGAAACTTTTCGGCTTATATTATATAAGTTTATTATGACATAATAAACTTATAAGCCGAAAAGTTTAAAAATAAGCCACAAAAAGTGTGGTTACGAAACATAAGCCCAAAACCAAATAAGCCATAAGCGGGCTATATAAGCCGAAACAAACACCCCCTTACAAACTATATAAACCTATTAACTTGTGTTATTTGTAAAAAAAACAAAAAAAACACCAAAACCCGCCCGGGTCTCATCCGGGTCGGCTCAAACCCGGTCGGGTCGAACCGGGTTTTATAAATTAAACAAGTTTGAAAGTGTAAAAATGTTAGTTGACCTTCTTCAACTACGGGTGGAAGTGTAGCAGCGAAGGAGATGGAGGTCCGTACACCGGTAAGAGTGAGGGCGAGTAGAGCAGCTGACGTGGCAAGTACTAGGTTGTTGTTGTTGTGGTTGGAAGATGAATGGACGATGAGATTGCGGCGAGTAGGGTGGTGTTTGGGAGTACAGTGGATGAAGGGGTGGTTGCTGGTGCTGTGGTTCAGATTGAGAAGTGGTGTACGGATTTGGTACATTTTTGTTTGGGTTTGGGAATGATGGTACAGCAATGGGGTGTTTGTAGATGACTTTGGGGTGCGTTTGTATCACATCCCACTATCGCCCGCTATCGGAAAGAGATTATGATTACGAAAGTGATTAAAATGCCGTTTGGTTTGATGATAGAAATCACAATTGGTATTAGTTTGATACTAGTGATGGGCCCTTCAACTATGATAGACTCATACCATGCTCCTTTGCCTCCTTTGATGTATAGACAATATATGAATTTCACCATACCAATTATTATAAAACAAACGACATACATCATTCCCTTAGTCATTCCTTCATTCCCATAGGCTCAAACCAAACGCACCCTAAAGGTGTTTGTTTAAGATGAGGGGCTCACCACTATAGGATCTTTCATAGGTGAGGGACACACCACTACTATTGGCTCATGTCTTTTAGTAAACTTGATATATATATATGAAATATGATATAAATATATAAATATTTTTATATTTTGTGTCGCTTTATGTCACGTTTTATAAACGCGAAAGCCTGAGGCTTGATCATGTCGTCACGTCACGCCTCGCACTATTTATAACGTTGACTCTAGTTGTGATTTGTTTTCATGGGTTTAATAAAAAGACGTTAACACCGAGTTCATTATCGTCACTTCTACATACATAAGGCTTTTCTTTTTTTTTTCTTTGTTTTTTTTTTTTAACCAATTTCATCACTAATTAAATGTGATATGATAACTAAATTCATCCCCAAAACATACACCACTTAAAATACAAATATGCCCTACCTAAACACACACTGCATGACTTAGTCGTCCACAAGACCGAGTCTTCGTTTTTCATGATTGAAGATGCGTCTTGAAGACGAGCCGTAATAAGGTAGCACGCGTGCTATTTTTCCAGCAAAGACGAACACCAAGTTTTGGAGAGCTTATTACAGCCAGTCTTATAAATGAAATATTTGATGAACTTCAATTTTTATTTTAAAAAATAAGTGTTAACTTCTTTTATCAGGTAAAAAATTGATGAGGAGAAATCTTAATATTAAAAGTTATTATAAATGCATTTCATGATGTTTTATTTTAGTTTCGAAAGTAATTTTGAAATAAAAGTAATGCAAAATACTACTAGAAATACATTTGAGGTATAAATGATATAGAATTCAGATTATTTTATTAAATTTGATGAAATGCATCTAATAAATATAAATTCATTATGAATTGAGCTTGAAAATACATTAGAATGCCTTTAAATGAATACATGTGTTATTAATTTAAGTTATTATCATTTTGAGATTTCCTCTCATTTATAACGAGTACTTTTTCAATGTTTGAGCAATTTAAAAATAGATATTTTAATTTGAGAGAGAGGAATTATTCAGTAGTGAACACCAAACTGAAAAAATAAATAAATAAATAAATAAAAAATCACAAAATTCGAGCCCACTACCACATAAACCAAACCCATTAATACCCTGAGAAGCCCAACAAGCCTCAAGAGTCAAGACCAACTTAAACTACGTAGTATTTACAAACGGGTTAACAAAAAGGTCACTTAGCATATTAAACTACAAGAATCGAGACAATCATGTTCAACTTATACAATTGAAATCTCATGATCATTTTTTTCTTTTGGCTCATGTCTCCCTCAAAGCTTGTGACAAAGTTGTGGTATGGTAGCCACTTACATTTCTATAACTGCTACTACAAAAAGTGTGACGGGTTGTAATGGGTGTTAGTGTCGCTTGTTGGATTGGGCTAACAAGCTATTGGTGGGCTGGTCTTGTACTAATCCAAGTAGTTTGATTGAATTCCCTGCACAAGAAGAGTAAACCGTTAGCCTTACTGTGGGGACGGACCCCACAATTAGACTCTGGCGTGAGAGTAAGTACACATTCTTGTCAGAGAAAGTAAGAGTATGTGTGTGCAATTATGAGAGAGAAAGTTGTACCTTGTATGGGGATTAGAGCCCCTTTTATAGGCGAGGCTTACCGCTAGAGTTTCCTAGTTACTCGCATATAGTAGTTAGTTGCCGGAGCCGGACCCTTGACGGACAAGGTCTCATGTTAATCGCAGATGCGGACACATGATATCTTCCGCGGCTGATGGTTCGGTCTGCTTAGTTATCTTGCGTGCGTCTTTTAGCCTGAACCATAGTCAATTTCGTTATTGGGCTTACTGTTGGTCCAATGTTTGTAGTTATTTTTTGGTTGTTGGGCCTGGTCCCAATATGTGTATAGCACGAATTAGGCCCAGTGGGCCTGCTATACGTCATCAAGTCCCCCCACTCTAGTATGTTCATTGCGTGTGGATATTGTCGCGTGCGGTGAATGTTACTAGAATAAGTTGACTGGGAAATGTTTGCTTTCCGCACTTTTTTTTACGCGTCTTTCTGACACTTCCCTTTCTTGGGAAGTGTTTCGTGCGACGTGGGCGTTTGTCGACTCTTCGTTTTCTGCTTTGATTTGATCTGATGTCCCACGCGCTCCTGCTATTCTTATCTTTTTACTTTTGATCTTGATCGTTTATTCCGACTTTCTTTGCCATGTGCCATCATCCAAATTTAGGTATCCTCTTTGTATAAATATTGCCCTTATTTTTACTAATTTCACTTTTCTTCTTCTGTTGTATTTTCGCCATCGCCGCCTGGTTTTATCTTTTGGAGAAGAGAATCCCTTCAGTTGTCCGGCTTGGTTTTTGATTCTATCCATTAACTATGAGTTTGATTGTTGACATAAAGTGCGGTACCCCTCCAGAGACGTTTGACTCCTTTCTTGGGAATTACCATATTCCTTCTGAGGTTCATCCGGAGCTTCCTTCTCGTAATTGTACGATGCATGAGCATCCTCCCAGAAAGATTGGCTTATATACCCGCTTTTTTTACCTTGCGAATTTTCGTCTGCCGTTGTCCATTTTTCTTGTTGATTTGATTAGGCATTATCGCATCAATATTTCCCAACTTTCAATCTTTGGTGCGTACAAGATTTCGCAGTTTGAGATCTTGTGTCGTGCTCATGGCATTACGCCTACTGTTGGTTTGTTTCGCCGTTTTTATGTTAATACGAAGGCCAAAGGGTGGTTCTCTTTCAGTAAGCGTGATGGTGTTCCGGTGGTTTATACTAAAACCCTTTGTTAATACAAATAAACCGTAAAAACGTTTATTAATATTTAGCGATCTCTTTGTGTTTTTTTGATAACAAATATAATGTTATCATAAGTAAAATTATAAAGATACATGTTATTTTTGAAAAGCATCTACATATAGTCAATTAAAACAAATTTTTGTAATAGTTTATTAGGATGGGTAAAAATCACAACCCATGACCCATACCCATGGAGCATATCCATAACCCATGGAGTTAACCCATACCCATTGTCTAGATGCATTGCATCTATTAGATACATTGTATCTATTTAGATACCCATGGTCCATAATATAGGACCCATGACCCATAACCCAAAAACCCATGGGCAAACAGGAGCGTCTCACGGATCTCTCAAGTTATACTAGACGGATCCCTCAAGCAAGGGATCCATGCAACAGTAGAAAGAATTTGCCTATAAATAGAGAGCCATTTCTTCATTTTTACTCATCCTTCTTCTTACAAACTCTCTCATATATTCTTACACTCTTCTAACAAAAGATCACTTGATCTAGAGAGTAGTTCGTCTTTCTTTTATTGTGATTCTCATATAGGTCCTTCTCTAAGGCGAGATCACGAGCATTCTACAAGTCATCCAAGCAAGGGTTCCTTGATTGATTTTTTCCTCCACAAGATTTCTGTAGCGAAGATCTTGTATTTCATATTTCACATATTTGTTGTGTTATAGTAGTGTTGGTTTGGTCCTCCGTGTTACGGACTCGTTATTTAGCTTTGTACCGAAAAAAGTGTAAGCAACGTTGTGAAGGCTTCTCCGTCAAGTTGAAGGAGTTTGTTGACATAGTGCTTGAACTCTCGAGTAGGTGACTCGGGGAGTGAAGTAGGGCAAGGAAGGTGTCCTTGTAGCCGAACCACTATAAATCGGTTGTGTCATTTCTATCATTTACTTTACTTGCTTTCTTTTATTGCATTACTCTTAGATCTATACTTTCTCTTCATCCATACGGTTTCACATAACATTGAATCTAAAGTTTTTAAAACTACTTTTAAAATCGGCAAAACTATTCAACCCCCCATTCTAGTTTTCCACACCCTTGATTCCGTGAAAAGTTGGAATGACCGCTTTTTATGGGTTGATGACTTTGCTTGTCCTGCTTTGTTTCCCTGGCATTCTAATAAGAATTGTTTGAAGGATCCTGTTCCTCGTGCTGATGAGTATAATGCTGATCATTATGTTATTCTTGCTGCCAATCCTACTCCTTTTCGGGTATTCCTTGAAGTCTTTCTTTGCTGGGTTGGTTTGAGCCGCTACTATGCTTTGGGTGAGGATGTGTACCCTGAGTTTCTTCATGATGATGGAACGGGTGAGTTTTTATTTATTTTTTTTTCTTTTTTTTTTACATTCTTCTTTCTGCATCCATATTTTGATCTGTTTTCCTTATTGTGTAGTGATGAGTTGGCCTGATTATATTCAGTCTCCGGATCCTCTGAAATTCAGAATGATTACGCGTCCTCGTCATGAAGGGGATCCTAGCCTTTTGAAGGTTGTTGTTCATCGTACAATGTCGCTTCTTCCCATTGCTCCTCCTCTTTCCGAAGATGAGCTAGAGGCTGAAGTTAATGTTCTTTTTGGGCCGGAAGGTGCTGATGTTAATATTGGGAGTGGATCAGCCCTCGAGGCTACTGACTTTGATGTTGATCCTGCTACTTCCGGTCCTTCATTGAAAAGAAAAGATAATCCTTCGCTGAGTACTGGGGAACCTTCTAGTCCTGCTAAGAGGTTTCGTCCTAACTTCCTTCAAGGTCTGTCTATCGGTAGTGTTCCTGCTGGTGGTTTTCAGGCTTTGTTGAATAGTAGTGTCTTGGAGGCTGAGTTAGGTTACACGACTCCCCACACTGTGCCTTTTATTACATCTTCTATTTCAACTACTCGTGAGCGCGAGGTTGGGTTTTCTGTTGATTCCTCCATCAAGTGCGAGCCTTTTATTGGTCCTCCTAAAAGGTTGGTTATTTCATATGTTTCTTCTTCTGATTCTAGTACCTCTGCTGCTGGAGCTGAGGTTACCTATTGTACCAGGTCTGAAACCGCTTTAGGTGTTGTTGCCACTACTGTTGTGATGACTGTTTATGCTCATGTTCCAGTATTGAGGAATGTCTCCCCTTTTTTAAGTAGCTCGCCCTCAGGCGGAGGTGCCGACTAGAATGTCGGAGATCTTCCTGGTCCTTCTGTTAGTCAGCCTTTGGCTAGTGATACTCGGATTGCTGTTGGGTTTGACCCTTTGCGATCACAGGAGCGCTATCTTATGGATCGGAAGGTGTCCAATGGGTCTCTTCTTGATAGTCCTTTAGACTGCCGCAAAGTTGTTGATGGGGTTGCCCCTCCTAGACTTTTTCCTCGCTTCGCGAGATGAGTTATGATCAATTGCTTTCGGGTTTTGATGTCTTGTCAGCTCGTCATATGTGCTTTGGTTCTAAGGTTCGGATGCGTGCGGAGCATGATTTGTAGGAGAAGGAAAGGTTGTCTACCAGGTGTAGTCTCCAGGCTGACATGATTTACAGGCTAGAGTCCCGGTTGGCTCAGGCTGAATCCGAAGCTTCTGAGACGCTTTCTCTTCGTGGCCTAGTATCTTCTCTTGAGGCAGCTGGTAAAGAAAATGAGGTATTGCGTGCCAAGGTTAAGGAACTTGAGTCCTCCGTTTCTGACAAAGATAACAAGCTTGGGCAGCTACGGTGTGCAAACTCTTCTCTTGAATCCCGCAACTCTGGGCTTGTTAAGCAGGTTTTTCTCTCTTATTTTCTCTTATCTTCTCTTCCTTTTTTTTATACGAGGTTTTGTTGCTTTCAGGTGCAAGTTTTGGAGGGTGAATGTTTGGATCTTCATCCTCGTGCCTTGGATCTTGTCCGTTTGAGGGAGCTCTTTCTGAAGGTTGCTCTTTATTTGGAGGAGAAGCTTCATCCCTATTTGCTTGCTGCTGTGTCGGTCCGCCGTTGGTTGTTGTTTGAGGGTTTTAGACTTTCCGTGTACAGGTGCTGGCATTTTCAAGATTATCTTGGTGCTTTGAGTGCGTCCATTAGTCGTGATATTAAGAGGGGAATGCAAGATGGGCTTGTTGTCGGGCATTGCCATGGCACGACTGGTACACCTCTTTCTAGTGTTGAGGCTTTCAATTCTTCTGCCAAGGCTGATTATGAGAATGCTCTTCAAGAGCTTCGTGATGTTCAATTATCTTTGTTGTCCTCATTGGAGGCTCTTAAGGACTCTACTGCTGAAGATGTTATGCATTTACTTTACCCCTCGAGCATCCGTTGCTGATTCCTCTGCTATTAACCCTCAATTTTACTTGGAGTGGCTGACCGTTCCTGTTCATCATTTTGGGAGTTCCTCTGCGGTAAGTGAGTATCCTTTTTCCGCTTCCATTAAAGATTGCTTTGAGAGGGCTGGAAAGGCAAGAGAAGGTTATCTTCAAGACTGGTTAGCTCTTGCGGATACATGGTATTCCTGGATTAGCCCTTTGTCTCTGGGAACTTTGGTGGATTCAGCTTGTGTGTCTGGTTTCGTTCCTCTTTCCGTGTCTGATTATGGAGTATCAAATGTGCTTAAACAGAGTGATGATGCTAGCGACATAGGCGCGGATGCTCTTAAGCAGTCTGGGGCGGACCCACTTCTGGACTCTTCCGACCAAGTTTAGTTTGTTGTTATTTGTATGACGCTTTTTATTTTACCTGTTTTGTGGCCTGCCGAAGCGCGACACTTTTGTTTTTGTAGAAAGTCTATCGTATGTATGTTTTGTTGTTTCAAAACATTTTAGTTTTGGGTTTTATATCAGATAGGTTACCCAACTTTCCAACTTTGTTCGCCTAAGTTACCTAACTATGTTTTTGTTCAATCGGGGTATTGGACTATACGGGATTGACATTCAGGTTACTGAACTTCAAAAGTGTGTTCAATTAGGTTACTATTGACGAAAATACCCTTCTTTTCATTTTTGTTAAGTACATAAATGGTCCCTCTAGTTCGCCTTGTTACTGGATTCAATCCGCCATTCATTTTATTACGTTTTCATAAGTTTTAAATGCGTGGTTATCGTTTCGCCCGCTTTTATCCGTTTTCTTACGTTTTATCCGTTTTCTTACGTTTTTATTCGTTTTCAATTACAAAATCCCAAGCAATGTCTCGAAACCGTTAGGTAAAATCATTTATAAAATAAAGTGACACACTCTTTTAAACCGTTATGTGTTTCGACCCATTATATGACCAAACGCACCCTAGCGCTAACAAAACGCACCACGATCGGTGGAAATCCACAAACACCCCCTTTATACACTTATCAAATAAGCAGAAAATAAGCTAAGAAATAAGCTGAAAAATAAGTTCGAGTAAACATGCAAAAGAAGTAAGCTGTAAAACAAGCAAACAAACAGACGCCCCTCGTAGGTGAACCGAATCTCAATCAAACATTCACACCATATGTGGGTTCTTTAGTTGACCGAGAGCACACAAACAACCTATGTGGGTTAGTTGTTTAACCGAGAGCAACACAACAACACTCACACCCTCGTGTGTGTCTCGTTAGCCAAGCAACAAACCAAACAACCGTATTGGTGTTTCTCACGGATAGATTTCACACACAAAACAAACACACTCGACACCTTTATGGTGTCGTGATACTAACTTAAGAAAATGGTGCTTTGTAATTTATACCAACTTAACAAACACACACAAAACGTATAAAAATGGATCGAGACGAGGAAAAACGGATCAAAACGGATAAAAACGTAAGAAAGTGTATAAAAATGGAAGAAAACGGCCGAAAACCTATAAAAACGGACAAAAACGCATAAAAACAGATCGAGAAGAGGAAACACGGAGAAAAACGTATAAACACAGACGAAAACTTATGAAAACTTACGAAAACGTAGCAAAAATGAAAACTGGACTGAATCCGTAACACCCGCGAACCGTAGGACCATTTATGTACTTAACAAAAATGAAAAGAAGGGTATTTTCGTCAATAGTAACCTAATTGAACACACTTTTGAAGTTCAGTGACCTTAATGTCAACCCCGTGTAGTCCAATGCCCCGTTTGAACAAAAAAATAGTTGGGTAACTTAGGCGAACAAAGTTGGTAAGTTGGGTAACCTATCTGATATAAAACCCTTTAGTTTTTGCTATTTTAATCTTCACACTAATGTGCTAATTATAATAGTCTTAGCTGAATACTTGTGGGTTATTCGCCCGATACTGGACTTGAAATATCTCTTACGTATCTCGAGTTAATATGGAGGTTACTCAGCCTTTTGTTATTCGGAATAACGTTGTATGTGTCTTGCCCAAATGTATGCGCGTCTTTATTACGTATGTTGATATTTCTTTTTAAAGTAAATAATCAGAAAATTTTAAAGTAAAAGTTGATGAAAGTAGCTAAGCTTCACCTTTTTTCATTCAAGATAAAAATATTACAATATAGAAAGATAAGTTGCGATATCGACCCTCCTCTGCGAGTCCGCAGGGGTTGGGTTGCTTACACTTGATGTATGTAACATCTTTTAAGATTGCAGACGTTCCATGTCCGTGAAATTGGGTTTCCTGCACGGTCCTTGACTTATCGCGCCTTTTCCTAATGTACATGACCTCGTAAGGTCCTTCCCACTTGGGTCCCAATTTCCCTCATTCTTCGGCATGGCTTGCATCATTGTTGCGGTACACCAAGTCTCCTGGCTTGAAGTTTGTGTTACGAACTCTTGGATTATAATACTTCTCCATTTGCGCCTTGCTTTTTGCTTCACGTATTGCTGCTTGTTCCCTTCTTTCTTCAAGGAGATCCAAGTTCATTTCTAACGCTTCATCGTTTTCTTCTATGTTTGCTTTCGTTGTCCTCCATGTGGGCATTCCTATTTCAGCCAGGATAACAACTTTCGTTCCATATGTAAATGAGAATGGAGTGTCTCCGTTGCTGGATTTTATCATTGTGCGGTGTGCCCATAAGACGTACGATAGCTCATCTAGCCAGTTCTTACTTCTTTCTTACAACAGGGCTTTTATTCCTTCCCCTAGGCTCCTGTTTGCTCTTTCTACTTGTCCATTTGCTTGTGGATGTTTGACTGAAGCAAAGTGTTGTTTTATATTCATTTTTCGTACCAATCTTTGAATGGGTTGTCTCGGAATTGCTTTCCGTTGTCGGATATTATTTCTCCTGAGAGTCCGAATCTACATACGATGTTTTCCCATACATTTTTTTTGATTTGGTTTCCTGTGATAGTGGCAACCGGCCTTGCTTCTATCCATTTTGTGAAGTAGTCTATTGCTACTATGACGAACCTAACTTTTCCAGACCCTTCCGGAAGAGGTCATGCGATGTCGATTCCCCATTTGTAGAATGGCCATGGGGAAGTGATCGACATTAGCTTTTCTTGCGGATGACGCGGGACTGGCATGTGTACATGACAATTTTTGCATGCTTGGATTAGCTTTCGAGCATCTTCGTGCATGGTGGGCCAGTAGTATCCGGTACGCAGGGCTCTGGCCACTACGGACCTTGTTCCGGCGTGCATACTGCAAGATCCTTCATGGATTTCCCTTAGCACATAATTTGCTTGGAGGGGTCCTACGCACCGTAACCATGGTCCAAGAAAGGACTTCTTGTAAAATGTCCCGTTGATTACTGCAAATCTTTATGATTTTCTTTTGATTTCTATTGCTTTCTTTTCTTCAGCTGGAAGTATTTCTTTGGCCAGGTACTCATATATTGGGGTCATCCACGTGTACCCCTCTTATTTTGTTATTGCTACCATCGATGCTTCCTCTATTGACTTTTGGTTGAGTTCTTCCACCAGCACTTGCTTTTTCAGATGTGCGAAGCTGGTAGACGTCATTTTACTCAAGGCATCCGCCTTTTTGTTTTCACTTATAGGGACTTGTTTGATTGAGAACATTCAGAAGTTTTTCAGGAGTTCCTTTACATCCTAGGTATTGAATCATCCCTGATTCTTTTGCGATGTACGTTCCTTTGACTTGGTTTGCCACCAGTTTTGAGTCTAAGTTTGCTTGTAAATTCTTAACTCCCATTTGTTATGCTATCCTTAACCCATCTATTAAGGCCTCATATTCAGCTTCGTTATTTATTGCTTTGAAGCTGAACCTTAAGGCATAAGTGAACTCCGTCCCCTGAGGATCTGTCAGTATTATCCCCGCTCTGCAGCCATCTATGCAAGATAAGCCGTTTGTGAACAGAATCCACGGTTGCGAAAGTTCTTCTTCTTCCATTGGCTCGTCTTCTTCATCGTTCTTTGGACGTTCTACTATGAAATCTGCCAAAATTTGTCCTTTGATTGATATTTTTGGCATGTATTGTATATCATATTCTCCTAACTCAATGCTCTATTGTCACACCCCCAAAATATCGCAGCGGAACGATAGTGTCATTGGGGTATGAAGTCATAGCACAAAGTATGGATACAGAAAACGACCTCTATAATGAGACGTTTTGAAAAGTTTACCATTCGATAAATAAGTTAAAGTTTACACAACAAGAAATTTCAAAGTTTGATAATACACATAAAGTTTACAAAACATGTCGAATGGTAATTGTTAAAAGCACAAGACTCCAATGTATGCCATGCGACCCAAAAGCTCCATGAAATGCTATCACCTTAAGACCTGAGATAAACATGCTAAAAAGTGTCAACACAATGGTTGGTGAGTTCATAAGTTTGTTGAAAATGATTTGAAAAAGTCTATAAGAAATGTTGATGCGAAGAAAGGCCTTGTAAATCCACTCGGTTCAAGTTCCGCCCATACAAAACTTGCAACTGTGTGTTTACAATCCATTGCCAAAATATGGAATTGTCAATCTTGTTTGTAAGTAGGACATAGGTGCATCGATATATACATGAACTTAATGCAAAGAATCACGACCAATGAACCTCTTGTGAGTCTAACTTGTTTGTAATGTTTCATTGAATATGATTATATTCACCCGGTCACGTCATCATGGACCAAGGGTGGGCGTCGACCGATAGTACTATCAATACCTCTCTGCGGCTCCCGAGAGTTAACCGATTGCTAAAGTATGTTTGTTGAAGCATAATTGAAAGCAAGTTTAGCACATTAAGGTACATATCGCAATAAACCACACATAATGTCCAAAGTGTATAAGAGTATAGTGCAACACAATTGTATAAATGGTTTGAGTATTCTCAAAAGTGAAACAAGTGTTTAAGCATGTATCTTCCCAAATAGTTTGTAGAATTTAAGCGAGTAACAGTGAGTATGATCTCACAATAGTATGTCAAAGTTTAGAATATTTGTGAAAGTAAATGAAAATAATTTGAGCATGTATCTCCCAAAAGTAATTGAAAATGTATAAAAGTAGGGCTATGAAACTCACAGGTATGATTGATATGCTAACAAAATGAAATGCACGAAAGTGAGGCCGAAACTATCCGCGACCTAAAATGAATGTTATGACTTGAGTTATGATATGTTGTCGTGAATGCATGATTTGAAAACGTATCACCCAATATGCTACTTGAAAACTTGTTATATAAAAATATTGTTACTTGAATGTGTGACGGTTTCATGTCGAAAATAAATACTTTTGAGCTAATGGTAAAAATATAGTTAAAACTATGTAGCGGTTTTAGTAATTGACAAATCGGTTTACATCGGACTTCACGTAATGTATACATAGGAAAACTAACTCGTTTTAAGGTCCGTTTCCCCGAAACGTCCGTTTAGGCCCTCAAAACCTTGATTAAAATCGACAGCTTACTAGCGCTGTGAATAGTGTTTTCAAGACGTTTTGACTCAAAGTTCGGTTAACCATAACTCACTCGTTTTAAGTCCGTTTTCAAGTTCTTTATATCCACGCGAAGGTAATTAAGTGTACTAATATATTTTTAAAGTTTGGAGATTTCACAGAAAGTTTAAGGCCACTGATTGGCGATTAAAACTCGGACTGCATGTACAATTTTCCGGAAAATGGTAGTTTTAAATCGTAACTTGAAAACCACGTATCTTTTTCGTTATAACTCCGTTTTAGTCCGTTCAAAAGGCCACGCTCATAACTAAAATCTATTTTCTAAATATTTAATAAAACTTATAAAATGACTAACTTTTCGGAAAAATTATAAATTTAACAGTACTTCGCGCTTATTTTAAACTTAACCATTTTTATCTACTTGTTTAACCACAACTTCACCACAAAATCCTTAATCTACTCATCACCAATCCTACTAGTAAAACAACTTCATTTGATCATAACCAAAATAAATATTCATTGTGAGGCTAAAATATATATACAAACTTAAATAAACATATATAAAATTTATGTAACCATTTCCTCTAAAACCACAACTAGACTTTGATGATCCATTTTCAAACTTATCATTTTATAAACTTCTAACTAGTACATACTTGTTATAAAAATTAATAGGACACATATGGGTGATAACATTTGATAAACATGAATAAAAACTACAACTTGAGCAAATATGATCATATGGACTTCATGATATGTATGAAAAATATATATGAAAAAGTAAGAGATGAAGTTTTATGCTTACAAATTGCTTGATGAGGTTTAAGAACAAAGGATTTATCCTAAACACCATAGGTTTTTATTTCAAAACCTAAACAAAGAGTGTTACTAGATTGTGTAGAACTTGACAAGAAAAATTTTGATGAATTCTTCTTTGAGCTCCTATGATGGCCGAATATTGGTGAAGAAGAAGAGAGGAAGAGGACTTGATCTAACTTGCATTATTGAGTTGAATGAGAAAAAGGTTGAGTGTAAAATATATATATGTAAGAAAATCTAGCAAATCTTGAAAAGTCTTGTGTATCTTGTACTTAATAATACATAT
This sequence comes from Chrysanthemum lavandulifolium, assembly GCA_022545495.1. Taxonomy (NCBI): domain Eukaryota; kingdom Viridiplantae; phylum Streptophyta; class Magnoliopsida; order Asterales; family Asteraceae; genus Chrysanthemum; species Chrysanthemum lavandulifolium. Next base: position 267,011,342 of record CM040240.1, read on the forward strand.
ACTTATATTTATTATGTAAGTAAAAATGTATAAGTAAAGTAAGTAATGTAAAGTTATTTGAGGATAAGTAGTATCTTGTAGTATTGTTAAATAAGATTAGTAAATTGTATACACATTTGAATATTTAAGGTAGCGTTAGATAAAATAAATTTCACGGGTCAAGATAAAATATATTTAGGTCATAAAATTATAAAATACATTTCTTGCAAAACTTGAGTGAAATAATAATAATCGTGTAGTTTTTAAGAAACCGTCGTAATAATATAAATTTAACAATTTATACCAAATAAATTTTAAAACACTGGTAGACTCATTTTATTATTTTATAATCTTAATATGAGTATTAAAATATATTGGAATAATTTTTGGAAGTATTGAGTCAATTGTTCAAAAATAATGTTTACGCGATAACGTTTAATGAAAAAATGTAAAACCATGCACGAACCGTTATGAAATGATGAATATGGAGTATGAGGAATGACCGAAATTTGAGAATTGTGACATTCTTCCCCTGATAGAAGAATCGCGTCCTCGCAATTCAATCGATGATACATAAAGTTCTACCCTTAGGTTTAGAGAAATCAGAATGTATGGTCAAAGTGTTTATGCCAAAACTTACGCGTCTAGGTTTCTTATCTAAAGAGACTCACCGAATCAATAACACGGTGGATCACTTAATGGTCTAGGAAAACGTGCGATTCGCATTGCGGGCTTCCTCGGTCCCTATATAGAATGCTCGACCTCGAGGTGGGTGATATTGAGTCTGGGTTTGGGTTATTTCCTTGATTGCCACAGCTAGAGGAGCTTGCATCGGTGGCTTATTCAACGAGGACAATTTTTCCGGATGTGATTCGGTTGTTACATTCAAAGCAAGTCCTTTGATTATTCCTTTACATGCTCCTTAAAATGGCGTATCGATTGCAATTTGTACACAAGCGGCGGGGCTTGGTCTTGGTGATGATAAGCACATTTAACACATTTGGGATGTGTACCGCATACTCTCTTTGTTCGATGCAGGTTGCCACAAAACTCTTGCCCTTTTGTTGTATGCTACCACGTCCATCTCGCTATTTGACCCACTCGCTTCCTTCCTCTTGTCAACGCTCTTCAACGTACCATTTCTAACCATCTCGCCCATCGGGGTTCACCCCTCGATGTCGCACTTTGTATTGTAGACGGCTCGATTGTTTTCACAGTTCCACAGTTTTCGGGGACAAGACCATATATGTACCTCGAGATTCTCTTGGATTCGGGGTAACCATATGAGGAACTAGTCCGGCTAATTCATGGAATCGATCGGTGTAGGTCAGCGTGACCACCCCTATCATGGAGTGGTGATAAAATTCATCCTCTAGTTTCGCATTTCATTGTCCGGCGGTACTCCTCTTTCAATAACGCCTTAAATTCGTCCCATGTCATGCCTATAGTCGCTTCTCCCCTTTAGCTTTTGTAGTGTGTGTTCCACCATGTCAATGCCTTTCACGATAACAAGCAAGCAAAGATACTTCACTCTCGATGTGTGGCACAATTCTTGATGTCGATCACGCCTCTGTCTTTTCTACCCATCGAGTATCGCCAAAGCACCTCCTATACCATAAACTCCACGGGTTTGCATGCGAAAATTCCTTATATGTGCATCCATTACATTGTTGTTGTTGTTGGTGTTGTTGTTGTTATTCTTGCCGACTACATTGTTGGTGTCGCCATTCCGTTCCGTGGTTTCCCGAGTTATTCATATGATTTCCAACTTGTGTGACAATAGTGGGAAGCAAGATTTGAAGTTGTTGGCGATGATGGCGGCAAAGTCGGGGTTTCGCCACGTTGTTGTCATTGTTACCCATGTCGCTACCACCTCCTCTACCTCCACGCCACCGTCATTCCACCCTTGGTACCGCACCACCTCGGCGATCTTGCGTGTTACTCTCTTTGGTGCCATTATCTCTGCAAGGGAAAGAACCGTTGAATTCCCAATGTCTATACTTAACGTCCTCAAACATAATACCACGCCACAAATTGGTTCCTAAGGTGTCCACACCGATCTACGTATGCGTGGTCGCATATGTCCACGTGAGTTATGACGCATTTATAATTACGTTGGCCACCATAATTATAATTGCCTCATTTCACACATGTACATACCACCAAACATACATGTCTCGGCGATTGGTGTTACATAAATAGGTAGCCAATCTATCATCCGATTCTAAACGGTGAAGGAGGGATTTAGGGTATGAATCTAGGAAAAGTCGCACTTAGTGTATAGGAAATTCCGTTAGGTACTAAAGTCACTATGAGGTTTAGTCGCCAGCAGTTCCCAAAGTATCCTCAAGAGAACTCCCATCCTCGGGCAAAATCATCAAATCTATCCAGCTTTTATAGTAACACTTATTTAGCTCGATCTCGCATCTCATCAAACAAGAACTGTCACGAGATCAAGTTAGATAAGTGCTCATTACTGAGCTCCATATCTTTGATGACCCAACTAGATTTTGGGACTCCCTATTGGTACAAGGAAACTACGTTATCTAATGAGGTAGGTCTAGGCGAAATACTTAAGAAAACATATGCGCACGAAAAGTGTGTAAGGTGATAGGAAGCGAAAGGATCGGCGTGAAAGCGGTTATAGTCTAGGAACTAAAATGCAACCTAGTTCTCTATAACCAAGGCTCGGTACCAATCATCACACCCCAAAATATCGCGGTGAACGATAGTGTCATTGGGGTATGAAGTCATAGCACAAAGTATGGATCTGACGACCTCTATAATGAGGCGTTTTGAAAAGTTTACCATTCGATAAATAAGTTAAAGTTTACACAACAAGAAATTTCAAAGTTTGATAATACACATAAAGTTTACAAAACATGTCGAATGGTAATTGTTAAAAGCACAAGACTCAATGTATGCCATGCGACCCAAAAGCTCCATGAAATGCTATCACCTTAAGACACGAGATAAACATGCTAAAAGTGTCAACACAATGGTTGGTGAGTTCATAAGTTTGTTGAAAATGATTTGAAAAAGTCTATAAGAAATGTTGATGCAAAGAAAGGCCTTGTAAATCCACTCGGTTCCAAGTTCCGCCCATACAAAACTTGCAACTGTGTGTTTACAATCCATTGCCAAAATATGGAATTGTCAATCTTGTTTGTAAGTAGGACATAGGTGCATACGATATATACATGAACTTAGAGCAAAGAATCACGACCAACTGAACCTCTTGTGAGTCTAACTTGTTTGTAATGTTTCATTGAATAACAGATTATATTCACCCAGTCACGTCATCATGGACCAAGGGTGGGGCGTCGACCGATAGTACTATCAATACCTCTCTGCTGGCTCCCGAGAGTTAACCGATTGCTAAAGTATGTTTGTTGAAGCATAATTGAAAGCAAGTTTAGCACATTAAGGTACATATCGCAATAAACCACACATAATGTCCAAAGTGTATAAGAAGTATAGTGCAACACAATTGTATAAATGGTTTGAGTATTCTCAAAAGTGAAACAAGTGTTTAAGCATGTATCTTCCCAAATAGTTTGTAGAATTTAAGCGAGTAACAATGAGTATGATCTCACGATGGTATGTCAAAGTTTAGAATATTTGTGAAAGTAAATGAAAATAATTTGAGCATGTATCTCCCCCAAAAGTAATTGAAAATGTATAAAAGTAGGGGCTATGAAACTCACCTGGTATGATTGATATGCTAACAAAATGAAATGCACGAAAGTGAGGCCCGAAACTATCCGCGACCTAAAATGAATGTTATGACTTGAGTTATGATATGTTGTCGTGAATGCATGATTTGAAAACGTATCACCCAATATGCTACTTGAAAACTTGTTATATAAAAATATTGTTACTTGAATGTGTGACGGTTTCATGTCGAAAATAAATACTTTTGAGCTAATGGTAAAAATATAGTTAAAACTATGTAACGGTTTTAGTAATTGACAAATCGGTTTACATCGGACTTCACGTAATGTATACATAGGAAAACTAACTCGTTTTTAAGGTCCGTTTCCCCGGAAACGTCCGTTTAGGCCCTCAAAACCTTGATTAAAATCGACAGCTTACTAGCGCTGTGAATAGTGTTTTCAAGACGTTTTTGACTCAAAGTTCGGTTAACCATAACTCACTCGTTTTAAGTCCGTTTTCAAGTTCTTTATATCCACGCGAAGGTAATTAAGTGTACTAATATATTTTTAAAGTTTGGAGATTTCACGAAAGTTTAAGGCCACTGATTGGCGCTTAAAACTCGGACTGCATGTACAATTTTCCGGAAAATGGTAGTTTTAAATCGTAACTTGAAAACCACGTATCTTTTCGTTATAACTCCGTTTTAGTCCGTTCAAAAGGCCACGTTCATAACTAAAAATCTATTTTCTAAATATTTAATAAAACTTATAAAATGACTAACTTTTCGGAAAAATTATAAATTTAACATGCTTCGCTTATTTTAAACTTAACCATTTTTATCTACTTGTTTAACCACAACTTCACCACAAAATCCCTTAATCTACTCATCACCAATCCTACTAGTAAAACAACTTCATTTGATCATAACCAAAATAAATATTCATTGTGAGGCTAAAATATATATACAAACTTAAATAAACATATATAAAATTTATGTAACCATTTCCTCTAAAACCACAACTAGACTTTGATGATCCATTTTCAAACTTATCATTTTATAAACTTCTAACTAGTACATACTTGTTATAAAAATTAATAGGACACATATGGGTGATAACATTTGATAAACATGAATAAAAACAACAACTTGAGCAAATATGATCATATGGACTTCATGATATGTATGAAAAATATATATGAAAAAGTAAGAGATGAAGTTTTATGCTTACAAATTGCTTGATGAGGTTTAAGAACAAAGGATTTATCCTAAACACCCTAGGTTTTTATTTCAAAACCTAAACAAAGAGTGTTACTAGATTGTGTAGAACTTGACAAGAAAAATTTTGATGAATTCTTCTTTGAGCTCCTATGATGGCGAATATTGGTGAAGAAGAAGAGGAAGAGGACTTGATCTAACTTGCATTATTGAGTTGAATGAGAAAAAGGTTGAGTGTAAAATATATATATGTAAGAAAATCTAGCAAATCTTGAAAAGTCTTGTGTATCTTGTACTTAATAATACATATACTTATATTTATTATGTAAGTAAAAATGTATAAGTAAAGTAAGTAATGTAAAGTTATTTGAGGATAAGTAGTATCTTGTAGTATTGTTAAATAAGATTAGTAAATTGTATACACATTTGAATATTTAAGGTAGCGTTAGATAAAATAAATTTCACGGGTCAAGATAAAATATATTTAGGTCATAAAAATTATAAAATACATTTCTTGCAAAACTTGAGTGAAATAATAATAATCGTGTAGTTTTTAAGAAACCGTCGTAATAATATAAATTTAACAATTTATACCAAATAAATTTTAAAACACTGGGTAGACTCATTTTATTATTTTTATAATCTTAATATGAGTATTAAAATATATTGGAATAATTTTTGGAAGTATTGAGTCAATTGTTCAAAAATAATGTTTACGCGATAACGTTTAATGAAAAAATGTAAAACCATGCACGAACCGTTATGAAATGATGAATATGGAGTATGAGGAATGACCGAAATTTGAGAATTGTGACATCTATTTTTGCAGCCTGCCTGCGACCTCTGGCTTTGACAGTATTTGCTTTATTGGCTGATCTGTGATAACTACGACTGTATTCGCTTGGAAGTATCTCTTCAAACGTTTTGTAGCATGTACTAAGGATATTACCAGCTTTTCCATCGGTGTGTAGGTGATTTCCGGTCCTCGCAGGGCTCGGCTCACAAAGTATATTAGTGTTTGCCTGCCTTCCCTTTCTGTCATCAAGACTGCATTAACTGCTTCTTTTGCTGCCGAAAGGTATATTATGAGTTCCTCTTTTTCCTGAGGTGTTGTGAGGGTTGGGAGGTTTGCTATCATTTTCTTCATTTGCTTAAAAGCTTCCTCCGCCTCTTTTGTCCACTGGAAGTCACTTTTTTTTTGTACACTTCTTGAGTGTTTTAAGGAAATGTGGTGACTTTTTGGCGTATTTAGCCAGGAACCTATTTAAAATTGCCAGCTTCCCATTTAGTTTTTGAACGTCCTTGAAGCACTTTAGAGATGGGAGGTTTAATACTGCTCCCGCTTTGTCTGGCATACCTTGATTCCTTTAGTATTCACGGTGTATCCCAGGAACATTCCTTCTTCCATTCCGAAGGTGCATTTCTTGGGGTTCAGCTTCATGTTTATTTCTCTTAATGTTTTAAAGGTTTTTGCTATGTCCCATAGTATTTCTTCCTTCGAGCGGCTTTTGATTACCAGGTCGTCAACATACACTTCTAGGTTTATGCCAATTTGCTTATGGAAAGATTTATCTACCAGCCGCTGATATGTTGCTCCTGCATTCTTGAGTCCGAACGGCATTTTGGTATAATAGAATATTCCTTAACTTGTGATGAATGCTGTTTTTTCCTCATCTTCATTTGCCATTTGTATTTGGTGATAGCCATTGTATGCGTCTAGAAAGCATTTGAAAGGATATCCGCAGAGTGATTCGACTATCCAATCTATCTCCGGTAATGGGTAACCGTCTTTTGGACATGCTTTGTTGAGGTCTTTGAAGTCAACGCACATCCTCCAACTTCCGTCGTGCTTTGTTATCATCACAGGGTTGGCTAACCAACTGTGGTAATGTACTTCTTTCATGATTCCTGCATCCACGAGTTTTTCTACTTCTTCTTGGATCGCCTTGTTTCTCTCTGGTGCCTGGCCTCTTTTCTTTTCCCTTATTGGAGTGTATCCCTCACGTATGTTTAAGTTGTGCTCTGCTATGTGTCTTGGAACGCCCGTCATATCCGCCGGGCACTAGGCGAATATATCCAAGTTCTACTTCAGCAGGTCGAACAACTTCTTACGTCCTTCTATTGACAAGGTGGATCCGATGGCTATTGTTTGCTATGGATGCTCTGGATGTATTACTACGTGTATTCGTTGTTCTACTTGTTGTTTTTCTGCTGCAGCTTGTGGTACTGGTTCGAAAACCATAGTGCATTCCAACGAAACCATTCGGCTGCTTCGTATTGTGAGCACTCCTCCTTCTACCGGGATCTTTACCATTCCATGTGCTGTTGAAGTTACCGCCTGCAGTTTTCGCACCCCTGGTCTTCCTATAATTCCATTATATGGCGACTGGGATCTTACAATTACAAAGTTCATCCATGCTGTCGCTGAGTGCTCGTCATTACCGATTTTAGTTAACAATGATATCTGTTATATCGGCCATATTACCTCTCCACTAAACCAAATAAGGGGGGTTGTGGCAGGCATCATTTATTTTGTTTTTGTCATATGTTTTTGTCCATGACACAAAATAACATTCACGAATTGAATGACTTTTTTGAAATGTTATCTTACTCGAGTGACATCTTTATAAGTTACTAGCCTATAAACCCGTGATAAATCACGGGTGACTTATAAAGAGTTTGAAAACAAAGGTTCAAATACTTAAAGTAACAAATAGTAATTCTCAAACAATAATCCAAATTTTTCAAAAGTTAAGGCGAAAAGAAACTTGCATATATAAAATCATAACATGAAACAACAACAGCATTAGATGATAGAAAGAAATAGCTATGGAAACTATCTTCGTTAATCTTCAATAGAAACCTCTTGTTGGAAGGACTAAGTTTCAACCTCGAGATGATAGTGGTGTTACACACATCGATTCTTGTTATTTTTGTGCCTCCATGGGAATTATTTGCAACTCTTGTATCCTTGATTCATAAATATGGGCGGTTTAATTGTGTAACCATACCACTCACATGCAAATCAATATAATGAACTTCTTAAATAACAACTATAGCATAAGTCAATCGACAATTCAATTTTACCTTTTGTTGCGTAACCATACCGACTTCGTGTCCTTATCCCGTAGCAAACTCATTCATGTAACACCATATGAGCCAAAAGATTGTGCGTGTAAGAAGTAAATGTAAGTATAAAGCGAAAGTCGCATTTAAAGTGAAGTATAAATTCGAAGCCTAAAAATGAGCACGCGACAATTATTTCATTCTGACAAACCAAAGTTTGAGGCCTTTTTAACATTTTTTTTTATAGTGAATTGGATATGACACTTAAGCTATGAATGGTATGAAAATTACGGATGCTAAAGGTGCGTTTCTACTACGCTAGTTCGCGGTTCTTAGCATATAAACACATACATATATTATATTCCTGTTGTCAAACTAATTTACTATGTTGTTCTATGTAGACATCGATTTAAAAGTTACTTTGTTCTAAAACTAAGTCAAATCCATAACGTGAGTACATTTACTCACTTTCACTTTCGGCGTTATGTCGATAATTTTACAACATTTCACATAGTAAGCTACGATTATCGTTTTCCTATAAAATATTTAAAAGATCAAGACTCATTCATGAATTTCCACATCACATGTTGTCTCAAAACAGTTGTTAGCTTTAATGCTAGCAATAACAACGTGACAATGATCAATGAAGAGTCAGATGATATTATATGAAATAATATCTTAGTAAATATGCTAATGTGATATGGTTGTAACTTTTTACTGTCACAATTCTCAATTTCCGGTCATTTCTCATACTCCATATTCAACATTTCATAACGGTTTGTGCATGGTTCTACATTTTACATTACACTTTATTCTCTTATTAAATAAACGCTATCGCGTAATTAATTATTTTGAACATTTGACCCGATACTTCCAAAAATTATTCCAATACATTTTAATACTCATATTAAGATTTTAAAAATATTATTATTAGTTTACCCAGTGTTTTAAATCTATTTCGTATATAAATTGTTATATTTATATAAATTACGACGATTTTCTTAAATTCAACACGATAATTATTATATCACTCAAATTTTACAAGAAATGTATTTTTATAATTTTTATGACTAGAATATATTTTATCTTGACCCGTGAAATTTATTTTTATCTAACGCTACCTTAAATATTCAATGTGTATACAACTTACTAATCTTATTTAACAATACTACAAGTTACTACTATCCTCAAATAACTTTACTTCTACTACATTTATACTTTTACATAATAATAATAAGTATATGTATGTATTATTAATTGAATGATTCACCTAATATATAGATTTGCAAGATCTTTCAATTATAAAAGTCCTACACTCCACCCTTTTTCTCATTCAACACATTATTGCAAGTCAAGATCAAAACTTTCCTCTCTTCTTCTTCCCTCAAACTTTCGGCCACCATAGGAGCTCAAAGAAGTGATCATCAAAATTTTCTTATCAAGTTCTACACAATCTAGTAACACTCTTTGTTTGGGTTTTGAAATAAAAACCTAGGGTGTTTAGGATAAATCCTTGGTTCACTAAACCTCATCAAGCAACTTGTAAGCCTAAAACTTCATCTTTTACCTTTATATATATTTTCATGCATTTTATGAAGTCCATATGATCATATTTGCTCAAGTTGTAGTTTTTATTCATGTTTATCAAATGTTATCACCCATATGTGTCCTATTAATTTTTATAACAAGTATGTACTAGTTAGAAGTTTATAAAAATGATAAGTTTGAAAATGGATCACCAAAGTCTAGTTGTGGTTTTGGAGGAAATGGTTATATAAATTTTATACATGTTTATTTAAGTTTGGATATATATTTTAGCCTTATAATGAATATTTATTTTGGTTATGATCAAATGAAGTTGTTTTACTAGTAGGATTGGTGAAGTGTAGTTCAAGGATATTGTGGTGTTGTTTGAGTTAAAATGATTAGAGAAAATGGTAATTTTAAAATGGGCGCGAGCGCCACTAAATTTATAATTTTTCCGAAAAGTTAGTTATTTTATAAGTTTTATTAAAGTTTTAGAAAATAGATTTTTAGTTATGAGCGTGGCCTTTTGAGCGGACTAAACGGAGTTATAACGAAAAATACACGTGGTTTCAAGTTACGATTTAAAAACTACAATTTTCCGAAAATGTTCATGCAGTCCAATTTTAACTGACCCAAACAGTGGCCTTAAAATTTCGTGAAGTCTCGAAGTTTAAAATATATTAGTACTCTTCATTACCTTGGCGTGGATATAAAGAACTTGAAAAGCGGACTTAAAGCGAGTGAGTTATGGTTAAGCGAACTTTGGGTCAAAAACGTCTTGAAAACACTATTCACGACTTTAGTAAGCTGTCGATTTTAATCAAGGTTTTGAGGGCCTAAGCGGACGTTTGGAAACGGACCTTAAAAGCGAGTTAGTTTTCCTATGTATACATTACGTGAAGTCCGATGTAAACCGATTTGTCAACTACTAAAACCGTTACATAGTTTTAACTATATTTTACCATTAGCTCAAAAGTATTTATTTTCGACATGAAACCGTCACACATTCAAGTAACAATATTTTTTATATAACTAGTTTTCAAGTAGCATATTGGGTGATACGTTTTCAAAATCATGCATTCACGACAACATATCATAACTCAAGTCATAACATTCATTTTAGGTCGCGGATAGTTTCTGAGTCTCACTTTCGTGCACTTCATTTTGTTAGCATATCCATCATACCAGGTGAGTTCATACCCCACTTTTACTCGTTTAAATTCTTACAAACTAATTGGGGGAGATACATGCTAAAATACTTATTTCACTCTTGCGAATACTCAAACTATTTATACAATTGTGTTGCAATATACTTCTTATACACTTTGGACATCATGTGTGGTTTATTACGATATGTGCCTTAATGTGCTAAACTAGTTTTCAATTATGCATCAACATACAAACTTTAGCAATGGTTAACTCCTGCGGGAGCCGGCGGAGAGGTATTGATAGTACTATCGGTGGCCGCCCACCCTTGGTCCATGATGACGTGACACAGGGTGAATATAATCGGTTATTCAATGAAACATTACAAACAAGTTAGACTCGTCAAGAGGTTCGATTGGTCGTGATTCTTTACATTAAGTACATGTATATATCGTATGCACCTATGTCCTACTTACAAACAAGATTGACAATTCTATATTTTGGCAATGGGTTGTAAACACACAGTTGCAAGTTTTGTATGGGCGGAACTTGGGCCGAGTGGATTACAATGCCTTTGTTTGCATAAACAATTTTTGAAAGGCTTTATGTTTCATCACAAACTTATGAACTCACCAACCATTGTGTTGACACTTTTTAGCATGTTTATCTCGGGTCTTAAGGTGATAGCACTTCATGGAGCTTTTGGGTGCATGGCATACATTGGAGTCTTGTGTTTTAACAATTACCATTCGACATGTTTTGTAAACTTTTATGTATTATCAAACCTTGTGATTTCTTGTGGTGTAAACATTAACTTATTTATCGAATGGTAAACTTTTCAAAGCGTCTCATTATAGAGGTCGTTTTACGTATCCATACTTTGTGCTATGACGTCATACCCCAATGACACTATCGTTCATTGCGATATTTTGGGGTGTGATGATTAATATCGAGCCTTGGTTATAGAGAACTAGGTTGCATTTTAGTTCCTAGACTATAACCACTCTCGCGTCGATCCTTTCGTTTCCTATTGCCTTACACACATTTCGATGCGCATATGTTTTCTTAAGTATTTCTTCTAGAACCACCTCATTAGATAACGTGGTTTCCTTGTACCAATAGGGAGTCCCAAAATCTAGTTGGGTCATCAAAGATATGGAGCTCGATGTGAGCACTTATCTAACTTGATCTCGTGATGCTTCTTGTTTGATGAGATGCGAGATCGAGCTAAATAAGTGTTACTATAAAGTGGATAGATTTGATGATTTTGCCGAGGATGGGAGTTCTCTTGAGGATACTTTGGGAACTAGCGGCGACCAAACCTCGTAGTGTGACTTTAGCACCTAACGGAATTTCCTATACACCAAGTCGACTCTCCTAGATACCTACCCTAAATCCCTCCTTCACCGTTTAGAATCGGATGATGGATCGGCTACCTATTTAAGTAACACCAATCGCCGAGACATGTATGCTTGGTGGTATGTACATGTGTGAAATGAAGCAATTATAATTATGGTGGCCAACATAATTATAAATGCGTCACAACTCACGTGGACATATGCGACCACGATACGTAGATCGATGTGGACACCTTAGGAACCAATTTGTGGCGTGGTATTATGTTTGAGGGCGTTAAGTATAGACACCGGAATTCAACGGTTCTTTCCTTGCGAGATAATGGCACCAAAGAGAGTAACACGCAAGATCTTGGTCGGTGGTGCGGCACCAAGAGGTGGAATGGCGGTGGGCGTGGAGGTAGAGGAGGTGGTAGTGACATGGGTAACAATGACAACAACATCATGCGGAAACCACGATTTTGCCGCCATCATCGCTCAACAACTTCAAATCTTGCTTCCCACTATTGTCACACAAGTTGGAAATCATATGAATAACTCGGGAAACCACGGAAGCGGAATGGCGACACCAACAATGTAGTGGCAAGAATAACAACAACAACACCAACAACAACAACAACGTAATTGGATGCACATATAAGGAATTTTCGGCATGCAAACACGTGGAGTTTGATGGTATAGGAGGTGCTGGCGTATACTCGATGGGTTGAGAAGGCAGTCGATGTCGACATCGACAATTGTGCCACACATCGAGGGTGAAGTATCTTTGCTTGTTTGCTATCGGGAAGGCATTGACATGGTGGAACACACACTGAGCTAGGCGCGAGAAGCGACTATAGGCATGACATGGGACGAATTTAAGGCGTTATTGAAAGAGGAGTCTTGCCGGACAATGAAATGCGAAACTAGAGGATGAATTTTATCACCACTCCATGATAGGGGTTTGGTCACGCATGACTACACGATCGATTCCATGAATTAGCGGACTAGTTCCTCATATGGTTACCCACGAATCCAAGAGAATCTCGAGGTACATATATGGTCTTGTCCCGAAATCCGTGGGCTGTGAAAACAATCGAGCCGTCTACAATACAAAGTGCAATCGAGGCGGGAACCACGACGGCGAGATGGTTAGAAATGGTACGTTGAAGAGCGTTGACAAGAGGAAGGAAGCAAGTGGGTCGAATAAGCGAGATAGGCGTGGTAGCGAGACAACAAAAGGGCAAGAGTTTTTGTGGCAACTGGTATCGAACAAAGAGAATATCGGTACACATCCCAAATGTGCTAAATGTGCTTATCATCACCGAAGACCAAGCCACCCGCTTGTGTACAAATTGCAATCGATCTGCCATTTTAAGGAGCGATGTAAAGGAATAATCAAAGGACTTGCTTTGAATGTAACAGCCCGAATCACTTCCGGAATAATTGTCCTCGCTTGAATAGGCCACCGATGCAAGCTCCTCTAGCTGTGGCAATTGAAGGAAATAACCCAAACCACATACTCAATATCGGTCCTCCCGAGGTCGAGCATTCTATATAGGGACCGAAGAAGCCCGCAATGCGTGGCGATGCGTTTTCCTAGACCATTAAGTGATCCACCGTATTATTCAGATTCAGTGTGTCTCATTAGATAAGAAACCTAGACGCGTAAGTCTTGACATAAACACTTTGACCATGCACTTGATTTCGCGAAACCTAATGGTAGAACTCTAAGTATCAGCGATTGAATCGCGAGGACGCGATTCTTCTATCAGGGGAAGAATGTCACAATTCTCAATTTCCGGTCATTTCTCATACTCCATATTCAACATTTCATAACGGTTTGTGCATGGTTCTACATTTTACATTACACTTTATTCTCTTATTAAATAAACGCTATCGCGTAATTAATTATTTTGAACATTTGACCCGATACTTCCAAAAATTATTCCAATACATTTTAATACTCATATTAAGATTTTAAAATATTATTATTAGTTTACCCGGTGTTTTAAATCTATTTCAGTATATTAATTGTTATATTTATATAAATTACGACGATTTTCTTAAATTCAACACGATAATTATTATATCACTCAAATTTTACAAGAAATGTATTTTTATAATTTTATGACTAGAATATATTTTATCTTGACCCGTGAAATTTATTTTTATCTAACGCTACCTTAAATATTCAATGTGTATACAACTTACTAATCTTATTTAACAATACTACAAGTTACTACTATCCTCGAATAACTTTACTTCTACTACATTTATACTTTTACATAATAATAATAAGTATATGTATGTATTATTAATTGAATGATTCACCTAATATATAGATTTGCAAGATCTTTAAATTATAAAAGTCCTACACTCCACCCTTTTCTCATTCAACACATTATTGCAAGTCAAGATCAAAACTTTCCTCTCTTCTTCTTCCCTCAAACTTTCGCCACCATAGGAGCTCAAAGAAGTGATCATCAAAATTTTCTTATCAAGTTCTACACAATCTAGTAACACTCTTTGTTTGGGTTTTGAAATAAAAACCTAGGGTGTTTAGGATAAATCCTTGGTTCACTAAACCTCATCAAGCAACTTGTAAGCCTAAAACTTCATCTTTTACCTTTTATATATATTTTCATGCATTTTATGAAGTCCATATGATCATATTTGCTCAAGTTGTAGTTTTTATTCATGTTTATCAAATGTTATCACCCATATGTGTCCTATTAATTTTTATAACAAGTATGTACTAGTTAGAAGTTTATAAAATGATAAGTTTGAAAATGGATCACCAAAGTCTAGTTGTGGTTTTGGAGGAAATGGTTATATAAATTTTATACATGTTTATTTAAGTTTGGATATATATTTTAGCCTTATAATGAATATTTATTTTGGTTATGATCAAATGAAGTTGTTTTACTAGTAGGATTGGTGAAGTGTAGTTCAAGGATATTGTGGTGTTGTTTGAGTTAAAATGATTAGAAAAATGGTAATTTTAAAATGGGCGCGAGCGCCTTGAAATTTATAATTTTCCGAAAAGTTAGTTATTTTTATAAGTTTTATTAAAGTTTTAGAAAATAGATT
Organism: Chrysanthemum lavandulifolium; assembly: GCA_022545495.1. NCBI lineage: Eukaryota > Viridiplantae > Streptophyta > Magnoliopsida > Asterales > Asteraceae > Chrysanthemum > Chrysanthemum lavandulifolium. The sequence continues at coordinate 267,026,360 of CM040240.1, forward strand.
TTTAGTTATGAGCGTGGCCTTTTGAGCGGACTAAAACGGAGTTATAACGAAAATACACGTGGTTTCAAGTTACGATTTAAAACTACAATTTTCCGGAAAATGTTCATGCAGTCCAATTTTAACTGACCCAAACAGTGGCCTTAAAATTTCTGTGAAGTCTCAAGTTTAAAAATATATTAGTACTCTTCATTACCTTCGTGGATATAAAGAACTTGAAAACGGACTTAAAGCAGTGAGTTATGGTTAAGCGAACTTTGGGTCAAAACGTCTTGAAAACACTATTCACAGCTTTAGTAAGTGTCGATTTTAATCAAGGTTTTGAGGGCCTAAGCGGACGTTTGGGGAAACGGACCTTAAAAACGAGTTAGTTTTCCTATGTATACATTACGTGAAGTCCGATGTAAACCGATTTGTCAACTACTAAAACCGTTACATAGTTTTAACTATATTTTTACCATTAGCTCAAAAGTATTTATTTTCGACATGAAACCGTCACACATTCAAGTAACAATATTTTTTTATATAACTAGTTTTCAAGTAGCATATTGGGTGATACGTTTTCAAAATCATGCATTCACGACAACATATCATAACTCAAGTCATAACATTCATTTTAGGTCGCGGATAGTTTCTGAGTCTCACTTTCGTGCACTTCATTTTGTTAGCATATCCATCATACCAGGTGAGTTCATACCCCACTTTTACTCGTTTAAATTCTTACAAACTAATTGGGGGAGATACATGCTTAAATACTTGTTTCACTCTTGCGAATACTCAAACTATTTATACAATTGTGTTGCAATATACTTCTTATACACTTTGGACATCATGTGTGGTTTATTACGATATGTACCTTAATGTGCTAAACTAGTTTTCAATTATGCATCAACATACAAACTTTAGCAACTGGTTAACTCTGCGGGCCGGCGGAGAGGTATTGATAGTACTATCGGTGACGCCCCACCCTTGGTCCATGATGACGTGACACAGGGGTGAATATAATCGGTTATTCAATGAAACATTACAAACAAGTTAGACTCGTCAAGAGGTTCGGTTATCGTGATTCTTTACATTAAGTACATGTATATATCGTATGCACCTATGTCCTACTTACAAACAAGATTGACAATTCTATATTTTGGCAATGGGTTGTAAACACACAGTTGCAAGTTTTGTATGGGCGGAACTTGGGCCGAGTGGATTACAATGCCTTTCTTTGCATAAACAATTTTGAAAGGCTTTATGTTTCATCACAAACTTATGAACTCACCAACCATTGTGTTGACACTTTTAGCATGTTTATCTCGGTCTTAAGGTGATAGCACTTCATGGAGCTTTTGGGTGCATGGCATACATTGGAGTCTTGTGTTTTAACAATTACCATTCGACATGTTTTGTAAACTTTTTATGTATTATCAAACCTTGTGATTTCTTGTGGTGTAAACATTAACTTATTTATCGAATGGTAAACTTTTCAAAACGTCTCATTATAGAGGTCGTTTTCTGTATCCATACTTTGTGCTATGACGTCATACCCCAATGACACTATCGTTCCGCTGCGATATTTTGGGGGTGTGACATTTACCTACTAATAACCATTAAATTACCACCAAATTCTCTAGCCATAAACTATATATATTAAAGTTCAAGAATTCTTTACATAGAAATGCAACTGAGATTATGATAATGAGAATAATATCCTAGACACAATGGCTTTTACAATGAGTATAGGATATTTTCAGTAACAATTATATCCAAAGGGTGTTTGGAGGGTGTCAAGTCAGGTTATGTCCAAGACGGTGGGTCGACCCTAACCTCCGGGTCACTAACAATGCAAATAGTTCATGCTCAACCCATCTAATCGTATAGCTAATGTTTAAAAAATAAAATACCAAAAACATGAAAAAGGGAACCTGTTTCCAAGAATTGTGAATGACTTCAGGCAACGGTGCGTGCAGATGCTTCAGTTTTATAAGGCACCGTGGAGTTGGATGACATTTGAAAGGTACATGCTCAAAAAATACGCATCAACTTTCAAATGAAAAGAGCACGTAGCTCTTTGAAAGGTACCCCAAACGGTGCTCTAACTTTCAAATACGCAGACCTATGAGAACGGTGCGTGAAGATGCTTCAATTAAATTATAATCACAATATCTCATCAAGAACCGTGCATTGAAACTACCCTTTATCAACCAATTTATGCAATAAACCACAAAGGTGTGGGGAGCTTACCTCAAAGTTTTTGCGTAAAAACCATAGAGTCATGCAACTGTGAAGTGTTGCACCACCAGGGAGAAACCCATAAGCTATCGCCTGTAAGTGTCATTTTTTGAATTCTTTATACAGGTGGCAATTATGACCCATTTGCCGATGAATGGGTCAATATATCTTTTATATCTTAGTCGCATGTAACAAAGAATATATGGTAATGAGTAAGGGAACAATACCTCATATCCTCCATGAGTAAAACCCATAAATTCACTCATGCAATTGCGGTGATAGTGCGTAGGTCTAAAGGTATGTTCAGCAACCAACCATCGTGGAGGGCATATGACAAAATCAACCAATGCGACGCTAGGTTTATCGGTTGTGCGGTCAAACCCGCAATAAAATGCAAAAATATTTGAACTCGGTGGTCTAATGAGCAAAATCATCTCCTATTTTATTAAGGTTTCTAAAATATAACATCAATAGATTCCACTCACTGCGTTTATTGACGGATCGCGTGGTCAACTAAAAGCTGTATTGTAGGCGTAACTTGCTTAGATCATACAAACAGAAAATAATATAACTTTTAGCTTCATGACGGATGAATTTGTATCTTTAGCAATGTCCTCTTCGGTGTATATGTCAAGATAAGCCTTTCGACTAACTCATGAGCAGGAAAAATAAAATCATAAAAATCTCATAGAAAAAAATATTAAAAGCATATAAGCGTTAATATGGTATACACAACTATCTTATAAGAAAGTCTAATGCAAATGCGGATTTCGAGAATCTAACGTGGCGAAATCATTATATCTTTTGCCCTTTAGTTCACTGTTTGGGCACTCAAGTTTATTCTATATTGAGGGTAAAAGACTATCTTGAGCAGGCATTTGTTGAGTATATACCTCAAATCAGTAATGTATCCGCAACATGTATGTTCAACGCGCCATCTAATTTGATAAGGAATTCACCTCGGTGTTCCTATTCACCATCATCTGAACATAATCTTCAAGCAAATACGGAAATCATAACCGATCATATACTTGGCGCCATTAGCACTGCAAATAATTTATAATCATATCAACATTGTGAATGCAAAAATGATTATTGATCATGTAAACCGGATAGTCATAACAACAATCAAGTGAACCCGAATATTGCTTACTTGTTCACGTTGCATAAGCACACCTTTTGTTTTATATATTTGATTCCTTAGGTCGAGTGTCGTGGTGTCCACAAGAAGGACAATAGCCTTGAAACCAACCTTATCGGCTCATTTTACCGGTTGAATAACGACATTTATGTCTTTGTATACCGCCAATCGGGGAAAAAAAATGAAATTTTAACGGGCTTATAAGCTTATTGAATATTTGATAAGCTTGTAAGCTCAATCGTTGGGCTTATAAACTAATGTAATTTAAAACTTTAAAAAAGCAGTTAGGACTCTTTCCAAACCCACCTTAATTCAAATTTCCACACGCGATGATTCAAGCCCTGTTTGACCTCTAAACCCGTTCATTTCGTGCCCTCTTTCGGACCCCAAGCACACCCATTTTAGCAAACAAAATCACCCACAACAAATTTCATTTCAAAGATCAAAGCCACCACTTTCACCCGTGTCTTAGCACCTAAACACACCATTTTCGCCACCAAACCCCACACCAAAGAAAGTTCCTATCATATATGTGCGTAACCCGCCAAACTTAGTTACCTACTGGTTGAGTATTTCATGTTTAAACTCAATTGCAGTCTTATCACGGGTATATTTCCCAATCTATAATTGTCAAAATAAGGATACCAAACATGAAATACTCATTCATTGTAATAATTATTTATGAATAGATTTGTGTAAAGACTAAAAAACAGAACCATACGAAACATGAAATACTCATCATATTCAGTATCCCAATAAGGAGGCGACCCATTCTCCACCTGCTCTAGATCTTTAACATAGTTAAAGAGTGTTTATTTCAGACCTTTTATAAGCCGCCCGTGATTTATCACGGGTCTATAGGCTATCATTAAGAATGAACAAAATCAAGGGCAACCACATGGAGATACAAATATTTGGCAAGTAGACATATCATTAAGAACCCTAAAATTGGCTAACACAAACATTTAGCAAAAACTGCCAAGTAAACATATCAATTAAATCCGTAAAATTTGGATCGAAAATTAGAAGTCCTTAACATATGAATCAATAGAATATCAATTAGAACCCTACACATATGAATTACAACCCTAATATTGATCGAAAATTAGAGTCATTGATGACTCGATTCATACAAACGGAAGAAAAAAATTAACTTAACATACCCGTAAGAATTGAGATGAAGGAAGCTTGAGATCAGATGAAATAAAAGAGAGCTTGATATGTAGAATCGGTAATTTAAGGTGAAAAAAGATGGAGGAACCTTGAAATTATGTGATAAGTTTAGGATCTGTAATTTTAGAAGGTCAAACAACCCATAAAAAGTACTCGCATAATTCAAACCTGACACACGTGGATTTACACGTGGATTAAGTGACGTGGAAAGAGATGCCAACATGGCTTTAATGAGCTGTAAAAAATTTCAAAAAAAGCTTTGTTTATTATATATATAGATAGATAGATTACAAAATGGTTTCTCTAACTTGTGACTCATGGACATATGTTATTGAGGGTCTCACAGCTTGAGCGTCACCCTCTGAATGGCCAACAGCCACGAATTGTTCCTATTATCTTTCAGCATCAGGCTTCACAATCACTTACTGACCATTCAGAGAGTGACACCAAAGCTCTGAGACCTTATTTAACATGTGCCCTAAGTATAAGTTAGAAAAATCTTTTACAAAAAGTATATATGATCGATTATTCTCCAACATGCAAATAATTCTGGATATGGTTATTGTCTCATTTTAAAGATTAAAATCACGGGCATCATTTTAAATCTTTTTTCTTTTTAGTTTTCTAGTGATGATGATAAACAAACATAGGTTGTTGATGGAATATATTCAACAAAAAGTGTTACGTTATCTATCGAGTACAATGATGCTAAGATGCTTATGCTTCAGAACATCTTTATCCGCACGTATCAAAATGTCGTTTTATAAGAGCCAAATTAACAAATAAGATATTGTTAAACTTTTATCAATAATCAATCATTTGTTATACATCTACTACACTTCCATTATACGGAGTATTTATTTAATTCATGCTGACAAGAAGAATCATTTTATTAAAAATAAAAAACGTGTTCACTATCTCAACCCAATCAATGCTGCCCCATATAACAAGATCAATAATCCTTGCTCTGTCTTAAAATATAAGTCTTTTTTGACTTTTCAAAGTTTTTTTATTTCAACTTTAATCTTAACTATTTTTTTCGTGTTATATAATGCTTGATGCAAAATATATAAATGAATTTGTGTTTTAAATATATTTTCATTGATATATTTTTTATCAAGTACTATATATTAACAAAAAAAATAATTAAAGTCAAATTCGAGAAAAAAAAGACTTTAAAAAATCAAAATGAACTTATATTTTTGAACGAAGGAAGTAATATAATTGATCGCAAACAATTTAACCTAAAGAAAACTTAAAAACTAAAAACCAACAATAATTTATATAAAACCCCGCTACAGTGAGCGAGGTAAAGTATCCTCAATTCCTTATTTTGTACACATGAAAAAAAGTTTCTATCATATGAGACTAGAACGGGTAGACGGATAAATGTCTTTTCTATATTAATATTATTAAGCGTGACGAGTAGTTGACTTATATTTATGCGATTTAATCAGGGTATCTTCTCACCGTTTCTTGACCTTCTAAGTGGTTAACCCCAAAATACGCATGCAAATATCAGTGATTACTTATTAGATCACCTTGATGATAGTCTACTCTGGATTAAATGGATTAAAGTAAGAGAAATGTACAAAAATAAGTCAAAATATTTTTTGAAGTCCCTTTTGTGGTCACTTTTTAACTCAATGTCTAAAATGGTCATGCGCAACTATTCGATTCCATGACTCCACCCAAAATTCGCATCGCAGAACCACTGATTCATGATTTCCACCCAAATTTAGCCTCGTGTCAAAATGAAAGACAAAAAGTACAAATAATAAAAAAGTGCAAAAATGTCTTTCGTTTGGACACGTGGCGAATTTTGGGTTCGAAATCGAATGATCAGTGATTGCGATCATTTTTTTGACGTTGAATTCAAACTCGACCGAAAAAGAGACTTAAAAAATTTAGGCTATTATTTTGTAATTTTCTATTAAAAGTAATGGATTGAAAAGCTAATCAAATTGCTGAAAAGGTACATCGATTAATGTCAACACAATAGGAGTTTAAATTTGACCAACTTTAATAGTTGACCTTATTAAAAGAAAACTGTTTTTGAGGCATGTGAGTTTTCGTGCGTATGTAATGTAACAACCTTTTGTATAAGGGTGGTGGCAACGGCTTCGGGTTGAGGAGCGGGTTGGCTTACTTGCCATGTATTCTGCCGCCGCCACCATCGAGGATGGAGCGGGCTCACCTGCAATGAGGGAAGTTCAAGGGCAATTAAGCAAAATTTGTATGTTTTTATAAGAATAATAAATAATAGATGGTGAAAGATGGTGAAATTTGAGGATACATGGTTCTTGGCTAAAATCTATGGTGAAGGATGGTGAAGGATGAAGATGAGTTGGAAGAATGTTATTGGTGGATAGTGAAGGATGGTGAGGAGGTTCTTGCCACCCTAAATTTCTTTGAAACATCAAAGTAATTTTTTTTTTTTGGCAAACAAAGTATTTCATAAAATTGCAACTTGACAAAATAGGGGAGAAACTAGTATTGCACAAAATGGAAAATATTCTACAAATAAAGGAGCCATGAAAAATAAAGGGCTAGTGTCCCAAATTTCTAATGGTATCTCATCTAGCCACTCAATTAAATAATTACGGGTTCAAGTACTGCTTAGGACATATGAAATAAAATTATAATAAAAATATTGCGAAATATTTAAAATTGCCGTTTTAAAAATAAAAAATAAAAATAAAAAAGCCATGAAGTGCAAAAACAGTATTAATGATCCTATCTATATTTAAATTCTTTTAATCATGTTCTTACGCAATTTACATATAGATATTCGCCATGAAATCATTTAGCATAGAACCACCAATAAATTGGATTTTCAATGACAAGATTAGTTTTTCTAACGAGCATACAAGTGATATAAACTGTTAAAATCGCGATCCTGATCGAGGATCGTACGATCATCTTACACACAAAAAAAGGATCTGGATCTTAACAAGATCGTATTTCAAGTAGGATCGTAAGATCGGATCCTATTATTAACTCCAACTCTTTTTCTTTTTCTTTCCTATATTATCTTATTAAACATAAGCCCAAGTTGTATAGCCCAAATGACTAAGAATTCTTCATTAAAGCTATTATTTTGGTATTGTTAATTGACTGTCTTTTGCAAGATTAATGAGTGTCAAATTATTATGCATTTATAGACTAATAACAAATAGTTTAGATACGTCTTTTTTGATTTATTATGAAAAACGACTTCGTGCTTTGTAACATATAAGAAGTTTTTGAAGTAAATCATTTAGATACTTGACCTAATCTTGTCCATAATTTATTTTATGTTACATATTTTCATGAATTATATGTTAAAAAATTTCAGTAATATTATAAGAATATCCTAATTTAATTTATTTTGTCATCAAGAAAAAAATATATTGTGTTGCCCTCTATTATAAATTATATCGTTTTATTTTCCGATACAATCCATTTATTTTTTACATTAATCTATATATTGTAATAAAAAAAGTCACAGAATCACATACCAATTAATTAAAAATATCTTTTTGCAATAATCTAAATGTTATCACGAAAAACCTATAAGCAAAAACATTAAAACAAAAAGTAGGTGCACGTATGTAGTAACTTTATGCAATTATGCATTGCAATATATCTAATATTATACTACTACGATACTTGAACATATAACTTTTTCTTTTATCATTCATTTAGATTTGTTTATCATATGAAATATTATATAGAAATATAAAACTACAAACCCTATACAAAAATATATATATTTTCATAGGATTTTACAATCCCAATCTGATTCTACGATTACGATCTTACAAAACCGAAAACAATTTAAAATAAAATCCTGATCCTGACAACCTTGATATAAACCATTGAAGTGCACAAGACACTTAAACAAGCATTTTAAAAAGTTATACAACCATCTCAACAAATAGTCAAACAAGTGACAAAATTATATATCTTCAAATTTCTTAACCATTACCTTTAATGATATGTCAAATAGCATCCAAGAGTCAATTAACACATCCTTTTTAAGTAGCACAAAACCACCCAAAATAAGAAAACACCTTAACAATAATTTTAAGTTTTTAGCATATTATACAACCGACCCTAACAAATACTCCACAAGTAGTCAAGGGTCATACTATTCCTACGGGGTCTACCCGTAGAAATTTACACGGGGTCTAGTGGATAGATCTTCAGAGCAGATGATTTTGCGCTTTTTTTTTTTTTTTTTTTTTTTTTTTTTTTTTTTTTCTTTGGTTTGGGTGGTATTTTTGTCATAAGTTATTTTTGTCCCAAAATGTATTTTTGTCATAAGTTATTTTTGTCCAAGTGCATAAGCACACAAAGCAGATTGTCCAAGTGCGAGAAGCACAAGCGATTTGTCCAGTGCGATGCACACAAGCGATTTGTCCAAGTGCGATGAGCACACAAGCAGATTGAATAAAGGCTCGATTAGAGTTTCATCATCGCCAAGTTTTTTTGTCCAAGTGCATAAGCACACAAGCAGATTGGACACGAGCTCGGATTACATCATTGCCTAGTTTTTTTTGTCCAAGTGCATAAGCACACAGCTGCATTACACACAGGCTCGGATATGAAGCGGTTTGTCCAAGTGCATTAGCACACAAAATTGTGCAAGTCGCAGATTTAGAAAAGTGTGAGGCTCGGATATGAAGGTTGCAAAGTGATAAAAAATCACTTTGCCGTCCGTTCGGTTATAAAACCAATCGTCATCGCCTTTTTTGAAAAAATTTTTGTCCAATCAGCAGCAGATCGCACAAGTGCACTGACTGTATTGCACATACCGATGGGTGCAGTTGCAACCAAGTTAACAAGCAAGTACCAAAAGCAAAAGCAAGATTCCCAAAGTCACAAGTGAAACCTCCCATCTGTAGGATTGGTAGGTAGTCACAAGAAAGTCACAAGAAAGTCACAAGTGAATAGTCACTAGTGAAGAATCTCAATATATTCAGCCTCAAACATCACCAAGTTACAACATCACAAACTCACCATCATACAAACATCATCAAGTTATTTATACAGTGGCTATAATTTTAGTGAAACACAAGCTGCAAGTGAAAGTGCAACTAACAAACCACAAAGAAACCTCAAATATCTCAGGCTGCACTCACCATCATACAAACATCATCAAGTTATTTATACGGTGGCTATAATTTTAGTGAAACAAAAGCTGCAAGTGAAAGCCGCAACTAACAAACCACAAAGAAACCTCAAATATCTCAGGCTGCCGATATGTCTCAATCACCAGAGGTAACAATTTTACACATTAATAATAGAGATAACATTAGGCTCAGATTAAGTATCACATATTATCATATATGGTTTGCAACATCAAAGGTTGCAAAATGAAAATAAAAAATTTTGCTCATCCATTCGAAATGCCAAGCCAAAATCATATTTATCATATATGGTCGCAACATCAAAGGTTGCAAAATAATTTTTTTGCAAAATCATCATTGCCTTATCTCGGTTTTTTAAAAAAACAATTTTCAAATCGACTTAAGAATAACAAGCTTATCAAGCATATAAGCGCTTTGTTATATAAATTGTAGCCACAGTATGAATAAAAACATAGCCGCGATGAATAACCCCACCGTAACGTAGTATTCCAACGGGTCTAATCGAGCACATGTGCAATGCGCTTGTGTGCAATAAGCGGTTGCCAAGAAACCACACGAGCACGTGGACCGGGGTAGGCAGGCGGTATTCATACCACTCAATGGTGGCAGATCAAGGTGTTAACCTACCCTTTTGCACCCACAAAACTCAGGCAGTTTCAATAAGCACATAAGCACATGAGTACTATTTGTGTCATACCTATGTCATAGCCACATAAGCACATAAGCAGTTTCCCAAAGAAACCACACGAGCCTGTGGACTGGGGTAGGCCAGAGCAGGTATTCATACCACTCAATGGTGGCAGATCAAGGTGTTAACCTACCCGTTTGCACCCACACAACTCATGCAGTTTCACATAACAACACATAATCGACCTCTCGCATAAGCGGTTTGTAGCGCTTTTACCTAAACAAAAAAAAAATTAGGCGTTATTTATTTTTTACAAATCCATGAAATTAAACCCACAATCTACCCATAAATGATAGGAACATCACAAAATCACCATCAAAGTACCCATATTTACCAAACCTTAAAAAAAAAAAAATAGGCGTTTTTTATTTTTTTTACAAATCCATGAAATTAAACCCATAAATGATAGGAACATCACAAAATCACCATCAAAGTACCCAGATTTACAAACCCTAAAAAAAAAATAAGCGCTTTCTTATTTTTTACAAATCCATGAAATTAAACCCACAATCTACCCATAAATGATAGGAACATCACAAAATCACCATCAAAGTACCCAGTTACAAACCCTAAAAAAAAAAAAATAGGCGTTTATTATTTTTTACAAATCCATGAAATTAAACCCACAATCTACCCATAAATGATAGGAACATCACAAAATCACCATCAAAGTACCCAGATTACAAACCCTAAAAAAAAAAAAAAATAGGCGTTTCTTATTTTTTTTACAAATCCATGAAATTAAACCCACAATCTACCCATAAATGATAGGAACATCACAAAATCACCATCAAAGTACCCAGATTTACCAAACCCTAAAAAAAAAATAGGCGTTTCTTATTTTTTTTACAAATCCATGAAATTAAACCCACAATCTACCCATAAATGATAGGAACATCAAAAACTCACCATCAAAGTACCCAGATTTACCCAAACCCTAAAAAAAAAAATAGGCGTTTCTTATTTTTTTTACAAATCCATGAAATTAAACCCACAATCTACCCATAAATGATAGGAACATCAAAAACTCACCATCAAAGTACCCATATTTACCCAAACATCACAAACTCAACATCACAAACTCACCATCAAAGAACCAAAGTAGCAATATCACCACAACATAACCAAAAACACCACGATCTTATATGTTTTTAGATCTAAATCTAAAAACTTTTAGAGAGATAGAGATAGTGAGAGAGAGAAACAGATTTGAATGAATGAGATAGTGAGAGAGAGAGGACAAGATATCAACTCAGAGAGAAAACGCGTACCACACTCAACAACCACACACTTATAAGTTTTAAAAGTTTTAAATGTATTAGTATAAAAGTTTTAAAAGTTTTAAAAGTTTTAAAAGTATTAGTATTATTAAAAACTTTGTATTAGTTTTAAAAGTTTTAAAAGTATTAGTATTATTAAAAGTTTTAATAAAAGTATTAGTTTTAAAAGTTTTAAAAGTTTGTATTAAATTTAAAACTTTGTATTAGTTTTAAAAGTTTGTATTAGATTTAAAAGTATTAATAAAATTGTGTATTAGTTTTAAAAGTATTAATAAAACTTTGTTAAAAAAATTATTTATAAAATTAAGTATTAGTTTTAAATGTTGTGTTTTTTATTTTTCAGGCTTTCCGTTTTCACGAGGAAGTATCAGAGGATTGCCCATTTATCAGACAAGTGGTAAATATAGCCTCGGGGCTTTCCGGTATAAAAGTATTAAAAAAAGTATTAGTTAAAAAAAAGTGTGTTATAAAATTTGTTATGTATTTTCAGGCTTTCCGTTCTCACGAAGTGTGTTATAAAAAAAAGTATTAGTTAAAAAAAAGTGTGTTATAAAAAAAGTATAGCCTCGGGGCTTTCCGTTATAAAATTTGTGGGTTTCGGTGCGTTGCCCATGGTGTTTGGGAACAACAAGATTGGTGGCGCCAAGTTAGGCAGATGTTATTGCAACAGATGGACCTAAATTGGCAGGTTTACATGGGTTTGTGGGGGGAAGATGGTTTTAACGAACTTCGCCGTACAATAGACTGGTCCGGAGAAGGAAATGCACCGACTGATCGCTATATGGACATGCCAAACACGGGTTGGTTATTGCAGAACCGATTAGGCGACCGTTGCATTTATATCTCGCGGGGTTGGAATATGTGTTTCCGCTTATCAATGGTCGGACTTCTCACAAAGAACCGGCCCCTTGTGATAGCCCGTGTGGGGAGCAGTAGGTCATTACATTGTTCGACGCTGAGCGAACATTCTCCACTTCCGCATCTCCACCCGAATGGAGGAGGCACGATCCGATCTTGCATCCCGGTGGGAATTATTATATAGGCATCGACTACCAAATTAGTAAATAATATATACATACAAAACATTGTAAATGATTAATGATTCATGTTGTAAATAATTATAAACATAATGAATGATTCATGTTGTAAATAATTATAAACATAGTGACCGATTCTTGATTTATGTTGAAAATAATTGATTAATGATTTATGTTGTAAACATAATGATTGATTCTTGATTTATGTTGTAAATGATTGATTCTCGTTTATATTTAAATTAATAATAACATTGTAAATGATACATGTTTTATGTTGTAAATGATTGATTCTTGATTCATGCAAATTCTTTTGTCGGTGGGCCAGGAAATCCTTTACGGTGTCGATGTAATAGAGGATTTATTATAGAACGAAATCCACGAAATCCTTTCTGGCCGAATCAGATTACGCGATGTCCTCTTTCGGTGGTAAATAATCATACGTTTGCTTAGGGGTTTTATGTAAATAATTTGTTTGTTAAAATCGTTTCTTATTATTTTCTTAACATGTAACACCGCAGTCTGAATACTATGGGTGTCGATACTTGATTGGAAGATGAATTTGAAAGACGGTGCTTAAGTCGAGCCTCATCTTCAACGAGTCTTCAAATCTGCGTTCTTCAAAGATAATGAGATCAAGTTGTTAAAGACAAAAATAAAGACGCCGGAGATGGAGTTAGAATTGGCGAGGAATCACGAGGATCACGCTTGTCGATCGGGTCTGCCCACGATCTTTTAAACGAGATGAATAATCTTCATATGTAGTAGATGTTGGTGTATTTAAATAATATATTATGACGTTTAATTTAATAATAAAAGTTGTTGTTCGGCTTATTTAATGTGGTAATATTTAGCGTCTTATTATACAAACTAAATAATTATACATGTACAATACATTATTATCACACACTCATTATTATACACACACTTATTATATACATTATTATACACTCACATATTATACACACACTTATTTCTATTAAAAAAAAAAAAAAAAAAAAAAAAAAGTCTGTAAGAACAGTACTATTTGTGTACTATTTGTCATACCTATGCATAGCCCCCGTTGGAATAACTTGACCCGTAGTCAAACACGGCATCCTCTCCTCTAATATTTAAAGTACACACATTCCCACTAGCTTACATGCACAAAGGTGCTAACTATCATATAATATTAAATTCCGTTAACATAAAATAATATTTACAAACCATGACCATTGGCTATAAAATTTATATTATTCAGTATTATCAATTTATCATATATTGGATTATCCACATTTCTTTACATGGAAAAAGCTTAAAGTATTAGATGACACGTAAGAAAGCCGGGTGCAACTCGTTATAAACACGCCTTGGTGTTTAAAAAAAGGTAATTCACAAAATACTTATTCAAAACTTAAATTTTAATCTTTTGTTTACTTTCACACATAAAAACATTTTTAAAAATAGTTGCTTTAAAAATACTTTTGGTTTCTAAAATTTATAGTGTTTCTAAAATTACTCGTTTTTACTTTTTCTTACAAATTCATCTCAATCCGTTCTTAATTTCGATCCATATTTCAATCCCCAATTTACTAAAATAGAATTGGTATGATATTGTTGTACTCGCGGATGATGAAAACTTGTCAACGTGAATTGTTAAACGGTACACAGAACTAGGGCTGAGCATCGGGTCGCTCCCGACCCGGCCCGAATCCCGACAAGCCCGAATCCCGACAAGCCGACAAACACAAACTGAGTCCCGACCCGATTAAGCTCGGTTCGGTTTCGGGACAGTCGGGACGGGATCGGTCGGTTTGATCGGTTTTGTTTGTTGTTTTTTGGTTTTCGGCCAGTCCCGACCCCGACAAGCCCGAATCCCGACTAAACGGAAAACACAAACTGAGTCCCGACCCGTTTGAGATCGGTTCGGTTTCGGGACATGATTTGGGACTCGGGATCGGGACGGGATTCGGGAGTCGGTTGGTTTTGCTCACCCCTACACAGAACATTTAAGTGTTCTCGAGTGAAGTAAATGGGATGAAAGGTAAGTAAAGTGAAGTAAAGTAAATAATTCAACTTTCACTTTCACTTTCACTCTCTTTCCTCCTTTTACATACTCCATTTACTTTCACTCTCTTTCATCCACTCTAGAACACAACTTTCACTTTCACTCTCTTTACTTCATTTTCACTCCACTCGAGAACACAACTTAACCATAAATCTCAGCTATAACTATTTGCAACTATAAAAATTTGTCGCTATGCACAGGTACACGCCAAGTTATGGTACGTATGGGCTCACTGGAGAGATTTTGTGGATAGAAGATTAAGGGTTCGAGTCTCGGCTCTTGCTCACTCCAGTTGGTGCCTCACTGGACCAGAAAAGTTACCGAAACTAATTCTTGTGGGATGGACAATGGCTAGTACTTTTCATTGTATGTTACTTATCAGTTATTAGCACGCTATTACTAAAGTATTTTTAATGTTTGGCCCCTCCAAAATGAAACAATTGTATTTTGGCCCCTCCAATAAACTTGGTCAAGCTCCGTCACTGGGTAAGGAAATAAAATAATTGATGCAAGCTAATTTTTTTTAAAAAAAACATTGTCCTAATACAATATAAAATAGGGAAAGAGCGTTTCGACCAATCCCGAACCGAGGGAGTCATGACTGGTCTGCATCGAAAATGGTATCGATTCTTGAAATACTGATGCAGTGACAGGATTACGAAATAAGGTGAAAAAAATCGGACCACTAATTGATGCGGATCGGAATAAATCGAAAATTCCGTAAAAGCGGGATTGGGCCCGGCATCGATATCCCAATCCTGCTCGATACTTGCACCTGCATCACTAATTTACGCTTCGGGAAAAATCAGTCACACTATTCCAGACGGGATCGGACTAAAAAATTCATCACTAATATAAAAGTAATAAAACAACAAAAAAACAAGAAAGGAAAAAATATATATATAAAAGTACTTGTAGTAAAGTAAAGAGAGGGGGACATAGCGTGTCATAGTCTGAGACCCCTCATCACATTTCACATTTCATTTCTCAACCCGTAGACTTCTTATTAATTACTACTTCCGATCGAATCACTAAAACCACCACTAAACAAATTCAACGCACCTTTTTTTTTTGTTTCAACAATCACTTACAATCAAGGTTGATTTCATCTCTTAATTTAGTTTCTATTCATTAATCGAGTTGATTTGCTTGTTTTTTGTTAATTTGTTTGATTTAATTGCTATATGTATGATTTAGTTGGTTACTTGGTTTGGGGAAATAATTAAGATGTGAGATAGTTTGTTAGATTACGAGTTAAGGCGTGTTTTGGATATATAAATGGGCTAACGGCACCGTAATGTATTATACTTGTCACTCGCACCTTTTATATGTATCCAACAATTTTTTCCGCTTTTCTATGTACTAAACTTGATTTTATTTTATTTTTTGTCTACTTTGCCTCTCATTTTTTTAGTACATAGAATAGCAAAAAAAATTGTTCGATACATATAAAAGGTGCAAGTGACAAGTATGATACATTATGATGCCTTTAGCCCTAAATAAATGGAAACCCTTTATCCGCGTTGTTTTTTTACGCAGTTTGAATAAGCAATTCTAGATACTCTATAAAATTTCACTAGAATGCAATAAGCATATGAGTAGTTGACTAGTTGTAAGAAGCAATCCCTAACAGCCCTTTGGAATGCGTTGAGTTCTGTGATTAGCTGGTCTGCTGTTTTTGGTCAACGTTTAAGTTGTGGAAGGGATAAGTATGAATGAGATGATTTCCGAGGGACTCGGGTGGGATCTGGGTGAGTGTTAGGTTCTAGAGTTAGAGCCACCCTGATACGATACGAAATAAGGTGATACGATACAAAATAAATTAGTTATAACAAGTTCTTAAAGTCGGATTATTGGGATAGAGTTAGACTAAGGCTTGAAACTGTTGGAAAATCTTAAAGGTGGAACAAGGAAGCCACTGAAATACGAACTACATCGTCTCATTTCTAACGCTAGTTTTGTTAGCTATACATGTTAGCTTATAAAATATGAATGCATAATAGCTGTTTTTTGGTGCCGAGTGCTGACCCTGGTCATTTAAGACGAATAAGCAGTTCTGATATAGAGGAACTGCATTATGTCATGGTCAGTGCAAATTGTAAAACACGGGACACTTATTATTGAACATCATACATGTAGTATAGGTACGCTTGAGTGTTAGGTTCTAGAGTTAAAGCCACTTTGAGACGATACGAAATAAGGTGATGGATTTGGAACACTTCCGAAAAGGTAGAGGGAGTTTATAAATTAGTTATAACAAGTTTTTAAAGTTGAATTATTGGGATAGAGTTAGACTAAGGCTTGAAACTGTTGGAAAGTCTTAAAGGTGGAACAAGTAAGCCACTGAAATATGAACTACATCGTCTCATTTCTAACGCTAATTTTTTTGGATATACATGTTAGCTTATACAATATGAATGCATAATAGCTGTTTTTTGGTGCCGAGTGCTGACCCTGGTCATATAAGACGAATAAGTAGTTCTGCTATAGAGGAACTGCATTATGTCATGGTCAGTGCAAATTGTAAAACACGGGACACTTATTCTTGAACATCATACATGTAGTATAGGTACGCTCTATAAATAACTATGTGGTTCTGTAGTGATTTATAATGTGAAAAACGGTTTGAAGGGCTAATCAGTTGGTTACCATAATAACCAGTTTAGCGAAGCTAATAATGATAACATATAACATAAATTGTTTTGGAATTTGAGACATGATACAAAAGCTCGGCTGCCCAGAAAGTAATGAAATAAAAAATCATCATAAGTTCATTGACTACCAAATTAGGATTAGAAGCATCCATGGTAACCACTTGTAGTTAGCAACACAAAAGTAGTAGTGTAGTGCTGAATATTTGTTCTTTGGTCTCGTCATATTTTCAAGAAAGAAGAAATCTGCTCGTTAGTTCCTGGCTACTAAACTTGATCTAATTAAGTGACTTATTGTTCTTTCACCAGGTACGACTGTGTATGCTCTATAAGTCCAGGTGCTTTCTAGGTGGTGGCCTTCTGCCTTGTGGGCTGTGGTCTTTTGTCATCGGTTAGCACCGGTTAGTCTATCCAATAATAAATTTATTCAGTTAAGGAGGAGTAATCGAACATCACATGCTTTTCGATTCTTCATGTTTATGAACACATTTTCATAGAAGATCCGCTATTTAGCTTCAGTTTGACACATCTTATGGAGGGTTTTCAGCTTGATATTAAATGGGAAGATGTCACATGTCCCATATGTCTGTCCTTCCCGCACAATTGTGTTCTTCTACAATGCTCTGCTTACAATAAAGGATGTCGACCCTTTGTCTGCGACACCGGTCATTTGCACTCTAATTGTTTGGACCGTTTCCAAGCTGCAAATGGAATGTCTCCTGGGTCAAAATCACCTGTCACTTCCGACACAACATCTATTCCTAACTCAACCGTAAAGGAAGAGGACACTAGCAAGCCGTTATGCCCTCTTTGTAGAGGCGACGTTACTGGTTGGGTTGTTGTCAACGAGGCTCGAGCTAAATTGGATGAGAAAAAACGTTGCTGTGAAGAAGAGAAATGCACTTTCTCAGGAACCTATTTGGAGCTTCGGGAACATGCCGAGGTGGAGCATCCCCATGCATGCCCATCGAAAATTGATCCTGCAAGACAACTCGATTGGGAAAATTTTCAGCAATCTTCGGAAATCATCGATGTTTTGAGCACTATACATTCAGAAGTTCCGCATGGAGTGGTTTTGGGAGACTATGTTATAGAGTATGGAATGAATGACTCTGGAGATGAATATGAAGACTTTCCGGGTGATGATGGAAATTGGTGGACCTCTTGTATCTTGTATCAAGTGTTTGATAACCTTAGGAATTCTAGAAATAGAAGAAGGCAAAGAATCAGTGCAGCAAGGAGAGAAAGTCGTCGATTGAGTTATGATACTTCCAATTCTGATGAAGGTTCTGTTGTATCAGCAGAATTTCCAGACTATAGAGCCGAAGAGGTGGATGAGTTTGTGACTAATAGTAGACTAGCTAGGGGTCGAACAGGTCATCGCAGGTGAGCAACCTTTTCTTGTGTTTTGAATGTTTATATAGCAAGTTTTTCTTTAGTGGTGGCTTGATCGGCAGATTTCGTTTCGGTTGAAACAGGTCGTTTTGTTAGTGCTGGTTGAAATGGGATAGGTCTAGTTGGGTTAGACAAAACATTTTTAGTTTTTACTTACTTGAGATAAAGCAAAGCCCAAACCACCATTGTCAGTTCGGATTGTGAATATAATTTGACCCTTTGTGTTAAAATGACATGTCCTGGGTTAGTTTTGAAACGCTGTTTTGGTAATTATGTATCATTCTTCTTTCATCAGTAGCTTTGCTGATCTTTTGGTGTTCGAGGTCTTAATTTTTCTGTTGGTGGTCTATGTATATGAACAAATCCTTTGGTCGGAGCCATCTGAATTGGATGGCTCGTGTAGTCGTGTATACATAATTAGTAGAGGTGGCAACATGGTTGGGGTTGGATAACAAATTTAGGACAAACCCTTTTTAGTCCGGTGTCAAAACAACTAAATTTGAATCGACGTGCAAACAATTTCTTGCCCAATCAAAGTTTTTGTATACCGATTTAGGAGGTTTGATGCTATGGGTATACACTTTAGGCAACTTTTGACTCGTTTCTTGTTAAGCCAATTCTTTTGTTGACTGACACACTTGACCTGTTTGTGATAAACCGTAGCCTAAACTGGACCATACATAGATATATGGGTTAAAACTGAGACATCTAGTTATTAAGATAGTGATGTGATGGTCATATGATATTCTTGAATAAGAGTATAAGACTTAAACTATTGTTTAGCACGTACGCAAGGGATAATATGAACCAAGTTTTTTCTTTCTTTATATACATTGATGACTTGGTGACATTTAAATTGGAAGGGAAATATACTTAAAAGATATGTGAACTGGAGAATATGTTAAAGGAAAAAATATGTGCAGAACTCAGAAGCATAATGTTAATGTTTTGGTTATCTGTTGTCACATATACATGATCCTCATTGTTTAGTCTCTTTTGTTTTATGTAACAGTTCTCGAAGACGTCCCACCCGCTTCTACGATAATTAGGTAAGGAAAATCTCACTTGTATGCATCATGCATTTACATATATATCTTAAAACTCTGTTCCAGATGAATGCTCATATTGAAATTATACATCTAGACACATTTATGTTCTGATTATCCTTCATCTTTAAGAATAAGATAGAGTCATACTGTTTTTGTGTATTTAGCCATATGTAAAGTTATAGGTGGTAAATTTGGCAGGCTGGGTAACAGGTTTAGCTCAATATGGATAGGATTGTGTCGGCTAACCCACGAACACATCTTTTTCTTTTCCTCAAATGTACATATTTTATGCTAAAATCACTATATTCCATCACAATGATAATCTTTTGAAAGAAAACGAAAATTAGGAGGTTTTATACATTTTGAATCACTCTGGGTGGGTCCGAACCCTTACTATTTGAGCTAATTTTTTAACCAACTTCTAGTGGTCAACGAGGGTTTATTACAAGAGTAATTTTGTTTTAACTTACAACAACAATATAACTATTTAAATTGAACAACTTTGAAGGTTGTATGCATTCAAAGAAGACTTTGGGGGTGACTTCAGAAAGTTTGACCCGTACCCCTTTTAGCTAAATTTCCTTATTTGTCTCGTTTGAGATAAAACATAGCTCAAGTTGACCTGTTCATACACATAGGTGGGTGAAGGTCACACATTTCATCACATGATATTTTAATTGACATAGAGCTCTTTTTTTGTTTTACTGAACTTTCTCTTAGAATGTGATAGATTCCCCAAGCTAATCTCGAGGTGAAAGATAGTGCCTGAAGACACTCATTGATTGGAAGACGAATACCTGATCTCATGTGCTGATTTTGCTGAATTTATTTGACGTGTTCATGGTATTATGTTGTTACCTTCACCACCCGTTGTTCTTTTTTCAAATTCAGTCGTGTCACTGAATAAATCTTCAGAACTGTGTACATTAATTGGGGGAAAATCCTTTATTCCCACCTTCTGATACCAAACAAATGAAACAATCACAGGACAATTTTAGCGTTGATTGTCCATGTATAATACGATTTTAGCATTTGCATTTATTTGCTAGTTGACTATCAATAAAATACAGTCTAGATTAACCTTTTGTGGCTGGTTGGATCAATCTCTATTGGGCGAGGAATGGTCTGAGTTATTGATGATATGTAGTTAGCACAATTTGGAATTGAGGTGATACCAAACGTATATCTTCAAATCTAATTGCGAGTAATGTTATCCGAGTCTGTTAACATCTCATGATGGTTTTGGTACAACGAATTGTCACACCGAGTTATTTTTTATGAAAGAGTTGACGTTTCGCAACAATTTTCTACTTCAAGTATAAATATTTTTTAAAACACAACAACAACAACAAACCCAATCCCGCCAAGGCAGGTTGGGGAGGTAAAATGTAGACAGATCCTGCAAAGTAACCCGTGGTAGAGGCTAATTAACGGACCTCCTAAACTTGTGAAAGAATAGAGATAGCTCGACAAAAACAATATGGTAAAAGCAAGTGAAAGAAAGCAAGCAAGATACAGAAAAAGAACCACGACAAAGATAACATAAGCCAAAAGCAAGTCAATGAAAAAGAACAAAAGCTAGTGTCCAATAAGGCAAAAACATGTAGCACCAAAACCAAACGCAGGAGTCTAAACAACAGAGCAATTAAAGTCCTATACTCTCAACTTTTAAGCATAAGATTCATGTCCAAACACTAATGTCCTATACTTGATCTAAAATGGGGGTTTACAGGAGTGTGTAAATTTTGGACAACACTCTAAAATCGGACAGGAACAATAATACAGTAAGAAACAATTACGGTATCATTTAATTTGACGCCTATTATCTCGATTGTTTTTATATCGACTTCATGTCGCCGGTTAAATCAAAAAACAAAAGTATGCTGGCTCCTGAGTTTCTAGCTCACGACATCATTTGCGAAAAACTACTTTAAACTGATACAAAACCAGTATTGTGGGGATGTATGTCATCACGTTTACAAAGTACATTATGCTTTTACCTTCAAAATATCTAAAAAAAATTTAAGAGGTGGCAATTCAGACATGATACGAATACAACTCCTCGGCACTAATAAAAAAAAAAAAAAAAAAACGATTTTTAAGTTGGGTATAAATAGTTTTGGGTTGTGTTTGCTTCAACCCATTTATACATCCGGTCGTGTTTAGGCTGAAGGTGGTGGGTCCAATGGACGACCTGCTAATCCTAACCCCACACAACTTGTAAAAACAGTGAGACTAGAAGGTTGCTGATGCAATCCAATGAAAAAGAATCATTTCATTTCATTTTGAGTAAATTGCAATAATCGTCCATGTGGTTTGGCTAAATCTCATGTTTTGTCCTTAACATTTCGAAAGTCTGTGTGACCGTCTTTTGAAAAATTTGGTTGTAGTTTTTGTTCTTGGGTTTTAGATTTTACTCTGAGACGTTTAAGTCTAGAGTTTCAAAATCATCCTTGGGTTTGCCTAAATCATGTTTCGTCCCTAATTACAAAATCATCCTTGTGGTTTCGTCCTCTCAAATAAAATGTTTAAATCCCTAACCTTTCGGACAAAAATGACACCCAAAGTCTCACGATGAAAATGCTTTCGTCCTTGTTCAAACCCAAATGACTAAAATGCCTTGTCAAAAGCTAGAACGATTTTCACAATATACTCTAAATTACAACCCAAAGTTAAATCGCGTGACGAAAATCAGACTTTCAAAAGAATAAGGAACCCGCAAGTTTAAGCTCACGATGACTATTGTTGCAATTTACTCTTTCATTTTAAAAAACAGCACAAGCAACGAATGAACTACAACCAATTGGTTCCAAACACTAGAAACTGGGGTCGAAATTTGGCCAAACCACGAACGGAAACCGATTTCATGAATATACTCGACCATTTTCGGTTCGGTCAAATGTCTTAATCGCGTTTGCGGTTCGGTTCGGTTCGGTTCGGTCCGGATAAAGACAAACACGCACCTAAAGATGTAAACCGGCCGAACCGACTACAAGGAATCTAACCGATTGGTTTGGTTTACTCTTTTATGAAATTAAAAAAGCACGTCGGAACGGTCGGTGAAGTTCAACCTTTGCTCAGCCCTACTAGAAACCATTTTTCTGTCAGTAACCAAATTCCATTTCAGTTTATCATCACATCTTCATCAAACCAATACAATCACAAATCAAAATCAAGATCAATGACGTCAGCTAATCCAGTGACAGTATCAGTAAACAACAATAACAACGTGTTTGTGTACGGAAGCTTATTAGCAGACGACGTCGTTCGTGTTCTCCTTCACCGTGTCCCCAAAACTCACCCGCCACTCTTCACGGATAGTTAGTTTCTTTTTTTTTTACTCTTTAGCTAATCAGTTTATTTTTATTTTTAATATATCATGTATATTTAAACTATTGGTTAGGGTTGATTTGAATCTATTTTGGTACATGCAGTTGTAGTAGTACTGAGGTTTATTTGTAAATAGTTTAGTTTGGAAAAAATCACTAAAACTCTTTTTAGTATAAATATAACATGATTTAAGCTTGAAAAAAATATTTTGTGCTAAAATATATATATTTAAATAAAAAATAGTTAAAATTATGTAATTCGGGTTATTCGGTTCGGTTTTCGTTATAGGGTTCGGTTTCGGTTATTCGGTTCGGTTTTCGGTTCGGTTGAATCAAATTTAATTTCGGTTCGGTTCGGTTTCGGTTATACCGAGAAAAAAAAATTAACCGAACTAACCGAACCGAATAACCCTATAACCGAACCGATGAACACCCCTAGCTTATAGCAGGGATAATTAGCTTATTGAAAACAGTTACGTTATCAGCTGCCTATGATGAGCCTATTTACTCCCTCCGTCCCAAATTAATAGTCCACGTTTCCTTTTCGGGATGTCCCAATTTACTTGTCCGCTGCTAAAAATAGATAAGGAAGTTTGATACCCTTGTTTGAAACTATTATTAGTTATGGGTAAAACTGTCATTCTGCCAAAAAGTAAGAAAGTGAAAGCAGTAATACTTATGTTTTTCTTAAACCGTGTATTTTTTGTCGGGGGTCAATTATTTTGGAACGAAGAGAGTAATATTTAAGTAGAAGGGCTAATTGCACATAATTGTATCTAACTTGACACTTTTTATAGTTTCTTTGTAGCTATTTATTCATTTTTTTATTTTTTCTAGATTTATGTAGCATACTTTTGAGTTCGGTCTTTTTGATGTATTGTGTGATCTGATGTGTGTATTATTTGACATTTTCCGGTTAAATTTGAGTGTATAAATAAAGGGTAAAATCGTCAAATAATACACATAACTAATCACACGATACATCAAAAAGATCAAATTCAAAAGTATGCTACATAGATCTAGAAAAAAAATAATTGGTTACACAGAACTATAAAAAGTGACAAGTTAAATACATTTCCGTGCAATCAGCCCTAAGTAGAATGCCAACTTTTTTCAGTTAGAACTTGATGTAGTTCCATCAGATGGTTTTTGGGATTGCTTCTTTTGGGGCAAAATAAGCAGATTGAGACATGCTTATTTGAGACGACACTAATATTACTTTATTATCATTATATTTGACCTAGTGACCATTAGAAATGGATGGTTGGAAATTTCTTAGAAAATATTTTTTTGGTCTTATTGCATTTTGTTACAAAATAAGAAAATCCAAATGCTGTTTTCTCAAGTGCTTTATTTATAACCATAGTAGTATAAGCAGAAAAGATAAGGATTCCCAAACACCCTTTTAGACTCAGATACCCGACTTACTTGTTAACTTCAGTATGATGCTAATCGAGAATACATGCATGTGTATTTATACTTTCACGAGAAATTCAAGATGGCCTATAACTTAAACACGTAGGCAATGTGACACTGAACTTCAAACGCACCAGGGTTTAGTCTCTGTTCTAGCGAGATAACAGTCTAGTTGTTTTAAGGGTGACTTTCTAACCTTAGCCGATGTCATGTGATATGCATATGATCTGTTATTATTTGTACTTGTAGTATTGATTATTCCCCTTTATACTCCAAAAGCTATCAAGTATTTTCTATTTCTTTCATCCATCCATCTTCTATAGTTAATGAAAGTATGTTTTGCTGCTCAAGTATTCAGGAGAAACGGAGAAAATATCTTTTGCTGATACCACTGAATAATAGCTTGCAGATTGTCTATTCACTCGACTGATCTGTAAACTACATGCATTCATTTCCTATTTTTAGGGTTTAAGAGAGTGTTACATTTGATGATTGTAGTTTAAAAAGGTTAAGAAGTCACTAAAAGACGATGAAAATCGCACCTAACTACTGCTGGGTGGGAAAAGCAATCATTTTGATCAAATTTTGTGTTGACATGTGTCATTATAATCTGGCTATACCTGTAGTCATGTCTTGTTGTTTTGAGGGTTTGGACATAACCTGGTTAAATGCATTTGTGTTCTGTACTCATTTATAAAATACCTTGCTTCTGCAGTCATAGGTTTAGCATCAAAGGGCGTGTTTATCCTGCGATTCTACCCGTAGAAAACAAGAAAATCACAGGGAGGGTATGTTCGTCATCTATGTAATGTACTCTGTGATCATATGGTTGTTTCTGAAGTCATTAATCTACCTATATGAAAACTTATTGGCAATTAATGATAATTTGTATAAATCATACATAGCGCTAAATCTCATTATCTAAAAACAAAAACACAATCTTCATTAATTGTGTTTAAGGAGTTTCTCTATCCCATGAAATTGAAGAGGTTCGTTTTTCAGATGGCAAATACCTCTTTGTATATATGACTGTAAGAACTTATCTAAGATACTGATTTGGGTCCACAGGATTATCTAACTTTTCCATTATTGAATGCTATTTTAGATACCATCTTTTATGATGTTTTTCAATCATTTTGTTGCAGGTCTTACTAGGGATTACGGCCCCGGAATTAGATATTCTGGACAAATTCGAGGATTATGAGTATGAAAAGAAGCTTGTTAATGTTTCTTTGCTGGTATGCACCTGAATCCCTTCTCATTTACAAAGAGGTAGCAAAAGGCCACTTACATGTTCTGTTGATCGGTTCTGCAGGATACCTCTGAGGTCTTACAGGCTTACACATATGTTTGGGTGAACAGTGAGGACCACGATTTGTACGGAGAATGGGATTTTGAGGTAATTATTTTTGTTATCAATGGGTGTAGAAACTGATTGGGCACAAACCTTTTTGTTCCAAATATTAATCTTGTAAAGAGGGTGTTTGGGATTGCTTATTTAGCTTATATTTAAGGAGATACCAAGTTCTAAGTGTTTGGATAAAACTTCTTATTTGCTTATTTTCACGTAAAATACGCAGATAAGTACTCTCGAATAAGCAACCCCAAACACCACTTACATAATTTTTTGTCAATTATAATTACAGCAAGTACATAAATGTGAATAATAATATAGTATTTTGAATAAATGATTTAGCAGGTTTTATACATAAAGTATACTTTGGCCAACTTTAGCCCATTTTTCTAGTTCGACCCGTTTGACATGTTTGATTTTTTCTTCTAATGTGATCCTTTAAAAGATAACATATGAGCTCTGATTTATAAGTAAATGGGTCGAAATTATATTGCAACCTCTAGCCTTTTTAAAATGACCAAACCTTTTAAAAAAGGTAAGTATACTTTGGCCAACTTTAGCCCATTTTTCTAGTTCGACCCGTTTGACATGTTTGATTTTTTCTTCTAATGTGATCCTTTAAAGATAACATATGAGCTCTGATTTATAAGTAAATGGGTCGAAATTATATTGGGACCTCTAGCCTTTTTAAAATGACCAAATCTTGGATTTGTGCAAAACAGCCTAGTTCATATGTCATATGTGTTTATCTGCATGTACGATATGGTATCACCGTGCAGCGAACCTCAGTTGGGGTCTGATAAACGATCTAATGTTGGTATTTTGGTAGGTGTGGAAAGAGTCAAAAATGAAAGATTTTTTGAATATGACAATGGGGTTTGTGGAAGAACAAGAACAACCTGAATCTAAACCAAGAGTTGCAACCTATGAATCCTACTATAACCAGAATGATGGCCACAATCTTTCGAGTTAAATGATTCTGCTTATTATTGGGCCGGTCTAAATTCTTGATGATATGACCATATCATTATTCTCGATCTAAACAAGCCCCAATTATTGGATGGCTCAGCTGTGAAAGAATCTGTCCTGTACAGTCTTAAAAATAAAGCAGGTTTAGTTTGTCTTAAAGTTTCTTGCAGTCCGTTTACTAGTCCTATTAGTGATCTGTTTCTTGTTACCAACCATATTACCTAAAGTTTACTATTGGGAGTTAGTTACAAATTGGTCTAATATGAATAATTGAATAGGCATGTCTAGCCTCCGCAATGGTAGCCCAATAGTGGGTGACATGCAACGTAAAGTAGAGTTCACGGGTTCAAATCGTGTTCATATTCCTTTTATCATGGTGTTATGTCATTTATCTACCCCATGTTGGCCATGAGATCGGTTGGTAGGGGCTGCTCGAGGGTCGGTTACCCTTTTTTTGAATATGTCTAGCAACAAGGAAACATCCATAATAAAAAATTCACTATCTCTAAGATGAGTAAGGATCAAATGAGAAATATAATTAAGATGAGAAGAATGCTAAACCTACAACAAATTTGAGATGCATCTACAAAAATAGATGTATCTCCCTATTATTTCTCCTTCTTTATTTAAAATATGTGGCTAGTATTTTTTCTCATTCTTTTCATTTCAATAACTCTTCTCACTAGATCCATTCCTTCCACAAGATATGTAAAGTATTAGATGTTGTGATATATGAGTGTAAATGTCTTTATATCCTCATAATGATACTATAAAACAGTATAACAAAACTATAGTATATTGTAATTATTGTTTGGTGTCACAAAAGAGATGTATGTTTATACTACCTAAACATGAATGCATATAGGGGTGTCAATCGGTCGGGTTGGTCGGGTTCGGGTCATTCGGGTCGGGTCGAAGTCGGGTCAAGACTAAAAAAAACATACCCGAACCCGACCCTATTTGAACTCGGGTTGGTCGGGTCGGGTCAGTCGGGTCGGGTTCGGGTCTGTGCCATTTAATTCTAAGTATGCAAATGCATGCAACCATGCATGGTGTGATGGTAACAAGCTAATAATGTCCTCTTATTGCCCTGTAATGCAATCTCAAAAGTAACATACCCTTACTGATTGGTTTATGCTTTGATACATCAAAGAGAACATCATTTTTATAAATACGTTTAACCTTCTTTTTATCTTGTTTCCCGCTATATTGACTGACCGGTTATCTTGCTCTATGAAACCATTGACAACCTGGATTGTAAATTTGGACCAAGTTAGAGTTTTGGTGAATAAAAAGAACATTGTGTTTTCATAAAAGCTTAAATAAAGTTGAGCAATATCGAAATTGATTAGTAGGTACAGGGGCTTAACATATTTCTTGGCCTATATATGTTAATGTTTAGAAGATAAAAACTCATGTTACAATGTATGTTATATGCATTTTCTGTTTCTTTATCTTCGGCCATTAAATTTGTCATGTATTTCAATCTAATAGTTAAATATCATCAAGAACTACCAAATGGACTAATGATAAGTTGGGCCTATAATAAATATAAATTGTGTACAGAGACATCACATCAAACCAAATTATAAAAAAAAAAAAAAAAAAAAAAAAACTACGGTTGGTCGGGTTGGCCGAACCCGAATAAAGAAGTATTTTGAACCCGATACCGACCCTAGTTCGTAATCGGGTTAGTCGGGTTGACCGAGTTAGATTTTGGACTCGAGTAACCCGACCCGAGTAACCTTATTCGGGTTCGGGTCCGGGTCGGGTCGGGATTTGTGACACCCCTAAATGCATATATGCTAAGATTTGTAACGCCAACCCAATGCATGAATGAGATAATATAGAGACAAAAATAGTCACAAGAGTTTAGGTTTACACAAACATACATGTGTCTAACTTGTAACATCATCACTGATAAGCAGGCAAAGACACCTGTGAAAACTGCAAATGTCACTAGAAAACTTCAAGATCACAAAATCTTATATTTTGGCAAAGCAATAACTTTTTTTTCTTCTAGCGTTGCGGTGGTAGCAAAGAGGTAGATGACATTAATAGTGCGCGAAATTATGAATTTTTGGGCGTAGAGTGGATACTTGTGTATGTGGATAACCTTGTAATGGCGAAATTTTAAGGGAGTCGCACCACTTGCAGGGTCAAAGGGTGTTTGCCCCTGCAATGGTATGCATTGTAACTTGTAAAAAAGTTTTTTTTTTTTTTTTTGCTAACAACCGGTTTTCCTACTAATTGAACTTGTTTCTTTTGATATGACAGACTTGATCGGTCTAGAAAATACGCTATAACACACAAAAAAATATGCGCTTTACGGTTAATGAGGATAGTGATAGTGAAGTATTCGAGGTATACAACGAAACTGCCAGTTTTATGGCTTCTACGAGCCCCAAGATTAAGAAAGCTTCTAAAAGTGGGTGGAGTGAGAAATAAAAGCATGCATGAACAATGGAAGGAAACTTATGATGAAGACTCGTACGATGATGATGATTTTTGTTGATCCTGGTTTGACTAACGTTCAAATGCAATTTGCTAATGCCTTTGACATTAATCTTGCTGGTCAACTTAGATAACATTTGTAGTAGGTCTCATAAGTGTGACATGTTATTCTTATGGTAGTTTAGGTTTGAAGCACAGTTGGTGCGTTTGTTTTCGCCTAGACTTAGTCTGAGATGTGGGATTCACCCACATTCGTTGTAATATTAATTGTTTTTTTGAGTAATAAATTTACCTGAAAAACCCTTTACAAAAAAAAGAAATAAATAAAAAATAAATAAAAAATGAGCGTTTTACTCTCATTATCCTGTGTAAAAAGTTTGAGTTTTTGTTTAGTTATCTCACTATAAATTTTGTTGAACTCAACTATTTTGCAGGGTCAGGCATACTATGTTGGGATATCTAAAAGGGATAATTGTTTCTAAATGTATAAAAGTTATCACTTTTTGCTAAGTTATGTATCAATCTATTAATCCTCCTAAACAATATAAACAATTTACTAATCATACTATTATATACATATTTTATCATTTGTTTAGAGTTATTTACATAAATCGTCCTTGTGGTTAGGACCAAATTGCAACGAAGGTCCTTACTTTCACTTAAAATTATTTGCATAACTCGTCCTTGTCGTTAGGGTCGGTCAACGGGTCGGGTCGACACGTGTCACCACCTGATTAGTGCCACGTGTCATCGGGTCGGGTCAGTGAATGGGTCAAGTCGGGTCGGAAAGCGGGTCGGGTTGCCACGTGGACCAATGAGGTGGTGCCACGTGGCACTGAGCATTAATACTCTAAGTTGGCTCACCTGGGATTCGAACCCGGGATGTTTGAGTCACAAGCAAAGGATGCACCATCTGCGCTGGTGCATACCTTCATTAGTATCTTGCGAATATTTGTATTTAACCACGTTTGATATTTGGATTGTCATAGTAAAAGGGTCGATGTCAGCTTTGGCCTATCAATTTAAGGGTTATATGGACGGTCAAAAAATAAATAAATATACCGCCGGACTCGTTTTTTTGTGCTCTTTCCAATGGCATACTCGGGAAATTTTTTTGACTTCAAACGAACCTCAAAAAATGTGAAAATCACCATTTTTCTTTGT
>CM040240.1:267056958-267142535 GCA_022545495.1 Chrysanthemum lavandulifolium
GTTCGATGTCACGAAATTACTGCTCGTTATGAGTAAACACATCAAATATGACATTGTTATAACATGGATCAATGATTGGTACCTCGAATCTGCGTTGGTGTCATAGGCAGAGGTGAGTCGACCCGTGTCATACTTAGCTTCCTCAAGATTTGCCATGAAGATGCACGCTTGCATTGAGTTCTCGAGGTCTTCCAATTCATCCACAATAGCGAAAAAGTCATTTTCCTCAAGACTCAACTGTAACCTCAGATCTAGCTTATCTGCTAACAAAGCGACTTTCGAAGAAAATCACCATTCTTCTTGTGCGGTTTAGTGGGACGGTTTCTTGCCATGTGACCCACTCCTTGACAGTTATAACACGTGACACGATTACCACGATTCACATTTCCATAATTCCCAACGATCTGAGCCGCAACATTCCCATTCGATTTCCCAACCGCTTATTCCCAACATTCTCACCCATCGACACCACGATTCGAACCGCCATTACCCATGCGAAATCCATAGCATATCCTCACGATTCCCAATAACTCCAACCATTTGACCTTGACGACCCATATTCACACCCTACCGTGCAACTTGCACGCTGCGCAGTGTTTGATGAAACTTTGGTTGTTGTTAGTTGGTGTGGAATAGCGACCTTTGAATGCTTTACTCAAGAATGCAAATGCTTGAGACAAAGCTTCTTCTTGTTCCATTTCAAGATCGGTGATTCCTTGTTCTGGTAATGTTGTTGTTCTGTGGATAGTTTTGTTGTTGAGGGATGTATTGTTGCAAGTTGTTGTTAGTGGAAGATGATGAAGGTTGTTGTTGTGTATTCACCGGAGTTTGAGTCTTTGCAATGAGTGCCAATGGATCATGATTCTTGCTAGTCTTTCTTGCCTCGACTTCATTCACTTCTTGATTTTGTTTGAAAATCGTTGAGTTGATCAAAGTTCACTTGATGTAAGTCTTTTGTTTGGTTGACAATAGTGACATATCGTCCCCATTCTTCCGGTAGATTGTTCAAGAACTTGATGTTGCTCACGATAGTTACGGGTGTCAACTTGTTTCGATCGGCTCATTCATTAAAGTGCGTAACCTTCCATAGTAGGATTCAATGGATTCTCCCGAGTAGATGTAAACTTCTCCCGCGCTAGCAACTTGTTCTCTCGTGTCTTGTTGACCAATTTCTGCTCCATGACAAAGTCGTCTAACACGCTCCCACATATCGAAAGCGGCTTCACAACCGTCTCAGAAGAAAGATGTCTCTTGGTAAACCCAGTTGGATAATATGAATTGCCATGTCATCTCGCTTGACTTTCTTCGATCCTCTTCGTAGTATTCGATTCTTTTGAAGACGAAAAAATGGTGGGGTGGGAGGTGTTGCATCAAGATTTCGGTCTTGACTTGTCGAGGTATGAAGGGTCCATCCCGAATGGATTTGATCATCAATTTTCCATTAGGTTTTGTCTTGATGTAACGAAGCATTCGACTTGTCCATTGAAGATAACCACCTTTTTCCAACATGGGAGGTCGGTTTTCGACACCGGCTGCATGAATATCTTGTTGAGTTGCCATTGATGAAGGTATGATCGATAAAGTTGATGTAGGATCGATTCAACGATAAAGGAGTTGTGGTTGATGAAGATTAAGCTCGATTGAGGTGTTCCGAAAGTCGTATAAATAAACTCGGTTCTCAAAAATTTTCGCCCAAAATTTGAAATTCACTATAAAATCAATTCTAAGGAGGTATGAAAATTTTGAGTTATGACAATTTTGACGTAAAATTTGACCCAAAAATTTGAATTTAGGCCCAAAATTTGAATTTTGACCAAAATTTTCTCGCTTAAACCAAAATTTGAATCTCGCGTAAAAATTGAACGTTTAGTCTCCTCAAAAATTTAAATTTTACTCAACTTTTCCCGCCAAACAGGAGTTACGAGTAGACAAGGCTTAGGCGTAGGATCTTATGCGTAGGATCTTAGGCGTAGAAAGCTTATGCGTAGAAACCTTATGCGTAGAAACCTTAAGCGTAGAAACCTTAAGCGTAGGAAATTCTTATGCGTAGAACCCAACTTACGCGTAGCAAGAGTGCTTACGCGTAGGAATAGCTTACGCGTAGGAATGGCTTATGCGTAGGAATGGCTTACGCGTAGAATCTAAAAATCCTTTACACTATCACGATTAAAAAGATATCCAAAGTCGAAGTGTTCCACACACTTATCCAAGTGAGGGAAGCACCGAGTCACCGTTAGAGCACGAAGAAACTTCACCAAAAAGTTACGAGTAGAAAACTAGGGTTTTGACTTTTGACTTCTACTCGTAAGAAATTTCCAACGATTCAAATGATATCTTTTGCACGTAAAGCCTTAAAACACTCGAATAACCCAAAAATGTTGACCTTTTTCACCCAAAGTGTCTAGAAAAGTTACTAGTAGAAATGACCAATAACCAAATACGAGCTTAAAATGAAGAAAACACGTAAAACTACGAACTTTTTAAAATCGAAACTTTAGCACCAAATAAACCTTAAACCACAAGAATCTTGAATTTTAAGTGCAAAATTAAAGCTTTAAGCTTGACAAAACGTAATACGAGAGCCTTTACGCTGTAATACCTTCAAACCAAACACAAACACTCCTAAACCATTGTTAGCGATTGATACCAATTGTAGGACCTTAGTTTTATCAACCTTATCACTTTACCAAGCAAACCCAACACGTATACAAGTATACCCACGTGAAACAAACACAAACAAAGCCTAGAAATAAGATGAGAAAGATGGTGACTTGAAGATATAAATTCGTGTATGATGTGAGACAAGATAAACACAAGATGTTGTATATTCAATAAGGAAAACACACACACACACACTTTCAAGCACACCCCTCAAATGACCATTTGAGGGGTATTTATAGTACAAGATATGAAAACCTAAAAGGCTTTCCAATGGGCTTTTCATGGGTTGGACATGGGCTTGGGATGCTTAAGCTTATACACGGCTTAGCATACGCGTAACATTTAACCAATTAGATTAGCCCACCACGAGCCCGATTGACTATTCTATCACGATATCTAACACACGTTACAAAGTTCCTAATCGTGAATGACCATCACTTCTAATAAAACTATTAAGGCTAACACATATAAATATAAACGTTAAGATAAATATATTATCAATTCACTCACAAAATGAATATGAATTTATAAATTTAATTTATTTAGTTATTTAATTATATTATATTAATTAGATATTATTATATAATAAAACCGGTTCGGTTCGGTTTGGTTTTGCGGTTTGATTTTGGATTTAAAATAGAAACCGAACCGCATTTTTCGGTTTTGAAAAAGTAAAACCGAACCATCGGTTTTAGTTTCGATCGGTTTTTTCGGTTCGGTTTTTTCGCTTTCGGTTCGGTTTGGTTTTTTCGGTTTGTTTTATGCACCCCTAATAAATTGAGATGTCATTAGTCAATTTCAGAACAGAATTAGAGTGATCGGATGCACAATTTGCTATCGTATAAGAGAAAATAATGAAAACAAAGTGTGATTTCAAGAATGATTGAGTTTAACATAAATTATGTATATTATTTTACCTACTAAGGATCAAATAAGTAAGTACTAGAAAATCAAATTTATATGTTAACTTTGAGATTATACTTTACCGATGTGGGATTGGGTTTACACACCCAACATCTTTGGATCAGTGCATTTATTTAAAATTTGGTATTTTTTGCAAAATTGGCACTACAAATCAAATTTTGATCATGTCCAAGTGACACCTTGAGAACCCCTAATTCAATCATTGATGTTAGTTGTGGATGTCTCTTATATATAATTATTAGATGGATGATGCAGGTTTCTTGACTGTGTCTTAATATTTATAGTGTCTCGCTATACCTATGGTCTACCCTAATGCATTAACGCAAAGGTAATCCGGTCGTATGTAGTGTAGTAAATGGTAAAGTCAAGGTCGTCCCAAGAGCTATGTGTGTTGGATTATTACTAAGTCTAATTGTCACGAATAATAAATGTTTTGATAGGGATTTAATTAATTAAACTATTAATGTAGAATATAAAATAAAAGCAAATAAATGGTAAAAGGGAAATCAATAGAATAGTGGTGCTAACCTAGTCAATCCTCCTAGCTAGTTATGTCTCGTCTACCTACTTCCAATTACTTGTGGGGTCAAATTCGAGAGGACAACATTTGGTCAATTCTCCCTAACCTATCGGCAAAGATGCCACCACAGAGAAATCAAAGCACCATCATAAGTCCCGTTGTTCCCGGTCCCCTAAGTCGAGTCATTAAGCACCGCTACATGCTAGATTCTAAATAGTGAGTGCCCTACCGTTAGAACTTAGACACTACACCCCTAATTCTTAAGTTCATCCAAACGATAGGTGATCGGTTGGTCAAATCGCACAAGTAGAAAGGGTCGTTGGTCATATCTTACCCTTCCGTCTCGATCCGCTCACCTAGGGTCACTTGGTCATATCTCCTAGGAAATTGGCCTCTATCGCCATTCAAAACTACCGAACTAAGGGTAACTACCAAAGAACTATGCATGCATACACTTAGAAATAATTGTACGGAAGTAAAGGTAAACGCAAACAAAACAATTAAGGAATCATAACTAGGCTAGCACCAAAGGATGCTTAGCCGCTCATATTAATCATGCAAATTAATTCAATATTCAAAGGTTTGAAATACATGAATTGAAAGTAAAATAAATAATAAACGCTAAAGCTTATCATAATGGTGTGACTTCTCCCTTGGAAACAGCTCCGTATGCTCCACTAGACCTGCCTTGAGTTTTTTCCCACGCTCGAGTCTTATGCGGAATGGGATGCTTTGAAATGCTGGAATTAAGTGGGGTATTTATAGGCGGTGTCCGGGTTACGACGTAACCAATAGAGGAGTTACGCCGTAACCTTCTATTTCATCGTAAATGCACTAGATCCGCTGAGTTACGACGTAACCTTATAAGTGGTTACGCCGTAGTCTTCAATAAACTCGGTTACGTCGTAGTGATGCGATGTTACGGCGTAAGTATCGGTACGTGGAACCTCTTTTAACCTAATGGAGTTACGTCGTAAAATTTGGGAAGAGTTACGCCAGAACCTCTTGATAAGTTGGACTTCTGGGTCACGCAATAGTTACGGCGTAATGTGAGAGATGAGTTACGCCGTAACTTCTTCAAAATAGGCATACTATGATAAATCTTTAGTAATGTTTCCATTTCCGCGTCTCTTTAGCTCCAATGCTCGTAATTTACCTGAAAGTGGAAAAGAATGGAAAACAAGCGTAAATCCATATAAATGATATAAATAGCGAGCATTATCGGGGGAAATTGACACTAAATATTCAGGACTATTTGATGTTATCAATGGATAATAAATAGGCCCAAGCCCGATGTGTGATTATTGATTCTAGGGTTTTATGTATTATCACTATAAATATATTTTAATGAAAGATAATAACCCACAGGTTTCATTATTCAACATTATATCAGAGCTCTAGGTTTGATCCTCGGACGTGGTTGGCCACCATAACCACCGCCTCAATGCCACCCTGCCAAACCCTAGCCACCGCCATTTATTCGTGCTAAAAAACAAAAACAAAAACAGCCGCCAAGTGTTTGACGAGATCAGCGGCCGTGGCTTCATAAATAAATTCCGAAGAAAAGCATACCAGAATCGCAGTCGTAGTCATAAGGACGCACTGTCACGCATCAGAACAAGCAGACATTCATAAACCAAATCATTTTTTTCTTCGGATTACACGATTGGCTACCTATAAAAGTCTTGATTATTCATCAAGATAACTATCTTTAGTTTTATTTTTTGTTTTCTAATAATTAATGTTTCTCGTTTGTACTCCAATTCGAGATTTTGCGATTTCGCTGCTCGAATTGCGAAGGTATTAGATGAATAATAAGCAGGCCTAAGCCTGATGTAGGTTTATGGCTTTTTAGGGTTTTATGTATTAGCACTATAAATATATTTTAATGAAAGTTAGTAACCTACGGGTTTCATTATTCAACAATAATGTGGTGAACAAGTTAGAACACTTTGGAAATGAACAAAAAAAACTTTACGGTAGAAATGTAGTGACCAAAATATAGTGAGACTCTAATATGTGTCACCATGCACATCTTAAATCATAGTATCCAAATAACCTTAAATCGTAGTATCTAAATCGTAGATAGGTGTTAGTTTCTAGCTTGTTTTGGCTTTACCAAACTTTGTAACAAGAAAATGTGTTGCAATAAGATGAAGGGTGTTGTTCTATTCACTATAGTATAAAAATGTTTAAGTAAATAAAACTAATAGTGAATCAATGACCTAAAAGATATAAATAAAACACAAGAGTAATTTTCAACGTCATATTCTTATTATAAATTAATCAAAGAATCGTTACCCTAGTACTTGGAACAAGATTAGGATTGAAATGAAAAGTGTTTGTAACTCCTCTCTAAGCTCGGACTAAGTCTCGAGCACAACTACAAGTACCCACCGAGCTATCTCGTGATTGTTGTATTTGGAGGAGTGAAAGATGGCTTCGATGTATGTGTGTTTTTACAATTCATGTTTAACCTTTCACTCCATCTCTTATGCTATTTACACAAGTATGAGTTTTAACTCTTTCCTAAGTGACAAACCGACAATTTTGCGTAAGACAAAATCTCGATGTATTTTGTCTATGTTTACAAAGACTATATTAGGTAAAGGACCAAGTCACTTTCTTCATGTCGATCTTGATCTTCGAGCCTTTAGGGAAGGTTGACTTCTTGAAGATAAGTACTCGCCTTTATTGCTTCAATCATAACCGCTTTGTCCGCCCATTCTTGATCTTCATAGTCTTCGCCTTGATTTCGGTTTGTCTTCAGTGTTTGTAGTTGGAGAGGAGTTTGAGGATTGGTGAGTTATTGTCATTACTCTCAAATCCACCATCTTCTTCTTGACTCAAGATTCACCCTTTAAGTTCGCCTCCTTCGAGTGGAGAGACTTCTTCTTCGCCTCACACCGAGTGTCTGAAGATGGCTCACCGAGACTATGCACTCAGTGACCGTTAGTGTTTAACTGTCTAAGCACTTAGGTAATTTTCTATTCAAATCCTAGATTAAGGAGTTTGGGTATATATCGAACCCAATGTCCTCTATTTGAATATACAAATAGCCTAAGTGTTTGATCGATGTAAGTGAGCAAATGGCTTCTTCTTACACCGAATCTACTAATGAATACAATAAGGAACACCAATATTTTAACAAAACATACATCGCTTATTGATCAAATTACAAGGTTCCTATTACTAGTACAAAAGATAGTTCAAATGATGTCGTCTAGATGGATCCCAGTGCTACAAGCTCGACTTTCTTGGTGATGAGTGTTTCCACTGTCGGGATGGTCTCTTATCTTTGCGTTTAAGTCGACACGTAACCCGACATTTGCAGGAGTCTCGAATTTGAGAGTCCACCGGAATATAGATGAGCATTGTAGCCACTCCTCGCCGATCGATATCACTCCACCTTTGAATGCTGGGTTTTCATAGACATCATTGAAAAATAGCCCTCTTTCGTGCTTTTCAATCACTAGACAGTTCACAAATTTCACACCTTCAGCACTCACGTTACACTCCAGGTCAAGCTTTTTAATCTCGTGGAACTCAACTCTTTTCCTTTTGCGGTGGATGATTGTGGTTGAGATCCTTGAGGTGCGATTAAGGCGGTGAATTCCAGTTGCCTTTGGTGCATCCTCGATCTTTCATACCTTTATCGAGCATTTTCATCGGCTCCTTAACCACCGCATTCTTCTTCTTTTCAATTATTGGACCCAGTTCATCGAGCTCGGTGATCCCAAAGTCGGTGAATTTCGTGATCATGAACCTCGAAATATCTTTATCATCCCTATAAACATTCATGGCGGTGGTTTGGTATTGGGATGATTTTGACATCTGTGATCTTTTCAAGGAGCCTTGACTTGTCATTGTCCAGCTTGTAATGTTTCAATTATGCTTTGCACGAGGCTTGACTTTCTTCTTCTTTTCTTCCAAATGTTTTCTCATTTCGATATCCGAAAGCGACTGAGCATCCTTGAACTTTTGTCCCGCTTGACCTTTTTGGAGTTTCTTTGGATCTATTCCCATGTTCTCAGCTTCTTCAGCGACTACCTTTGCTAGTGCTTCTCTATTCTTCTTATCTTCTTCAGCTTGTTTCAATCTCCTTTCTTTAGCAAGATATTTACTTAGCTGTTGAGGTGTGAGAAGATGTTCAGTGTCGGCAATTTTGTAGGGAATCTTCTCAGGCTCAGGAGTTGTCATTTTGCCTTTTCCTTTGTCCTTGCCTGAGGAAGATGATGATGTTACCAAGGGTGGTGTTGTTGTCATGATTGGTGTTGTGATCACTGTCATTGTTGTTGTTTTTGAAGATGTTGGTGGTACTGATGAGATTGGTACAGCTGGAACTGGTGGAGTTGGCTCCCCTCAGGTGTGAGGAGTTTCTTCAAAGATTCTCCCCTCAACCTGCTGCCGGAGGCGTCGGTGAAGGCAAGAATTGGTGTTGTTGATGAGGGGATGGAGTCGCTGACCATGAAGGCTGATAAATTTCATGATCATCGCCTTGATATCCAAGTGTCTATTTGAATACCAGGTGACTTTTGCTTCCAAATTTGCTTGAGATACTTCAAAGCGGTCATTCTAGGCCCGAGATTCTAGGCGAGGAAGAAGATGCTTGAGCCAAAGTAGCCACCGATTATTCACGAGCCCAATGTAGCTTGAAGAAACCGGATCAAGATTGAAGACCTTGAACATTTGCAGATTTGAGCATTTCGACCGCTCAGAAGGCTGGAGGATTGTTTCAAGTAAGCCTCAGAGCCTTCAAAGACTTTAGAGTCGAGTATTGGTCTTCTTTGACAAATTCCACGATTTCATCTATCTTTGTGCCTACACCTCGAAAGTGCCCGAGAAATTTAGCCAAGTTGTCATCCGATCTGTGAAGGTTGTCGTACATCGATCCACATGCTCATGAACGCTTTCATCAAAAGCTTGTACCTCGACTTTCAGATCGCATAATCGGCACCACCTCGGTGTGTTGTTCCCACAATGTTTCAAGAATCCCGGAGTATAGCTTCCTTGAAGCTTTGGTGATCCACCAACAAGCCCTCTCGGTTAGTGGAAGAACATTGTCAAATCTTTGAATTCATCGGTGGAGGAAGAGGAGTTAGAGTCATTATTGTCAGT
Organism: Chrysanthemum lavandulifolium; assembly: GCA_022545495.1. Classification (NCBI taxonomy): domain Eukaryota; kingdom Viridiplantae; phylum Streptophyta; class Magnoliopsida; order Asterales; family Asteraceae; genus Chrysanthemum; species Chrysanthemum lavandulifolium. Next base: position 267,066,182 of record CM040240.1, read on the forward strand.
CCGAATGGTGATTCAAGATGCTCTCCGGATCGTGCCGAGGTTCTTGTTCGTATTGAATCTCAAAGATCCACTTCTTCCCTGCGATAAAAATAACATCTTCACTTTCGTGATTCATCATCGAGAAAAGTATCCCAAAGAACATCAAGAACATTCAACAAGGGGTGGGTGATGGGTTCCATATCGTGGTGGTATATTTCCCTCGAGACCTTTGGTGGGTGTTTCCTAGTGCCTTCTCTGAGTCGGGATTGGTTTTGGGTTCCGATCGGCGGGTTGTTCCTGCCCTCCAGTCTTTGTCCCCACAGAGACCCCCGAGACACGATGGGTTTTTCCTAGTGCCTTTAGCGAGTCATTGAAGGTGATATCCCTATCGGTGGGTTGTTTGGTTCCTCCGAGTCTTTGGGATCATTCGGTGTGCCCTTAGACAAAGGCTTTGATTTGCTAATGTCATCATTGAGCGTTGTAGAAAGCGCCCCCTACCAGTGAGTTGTTTGTTTTCCTCTCGATCTGGGAGTAGTAGTTGGGACCAAGGGCACCGATTGTGATTTATCGTGTCCTTCGTTGTCACGTGGTAGATGTTGCTTGGTCACCAGCAGGTGGCATCGATCTGGGGCTTCTTATGCCTTTTGGGTTGTGCTCCGAAACCTCGGGGCCCCGAGACTGGGTTTGGTCTTAGTCCCAAGATGAGACTTACCCTTTCTTTAGAGCAGGTCGAGATATCGATTCCTCCAGTTGTTTACAAAGAACTATACGGGCAATCGATTCAATATTAGTGACAAGGGATGGTCCTTTTGAAAATTTGATTGACTCGGGATGCCGTGTAAAGCACAATATTTTTCTTCCTAAGGATAATTGGAGCCCAATAACACTTGTAAAGCACAAGACACAAACCTAGGATACGAAACGATTTCGTCCTAGTTTTGCTCACGGAGCTTGGTTACGAGATCACTGTAAATGATCTCCCTATGTTGACAAGCACCCCATTCATCAAGCAAGATGCCATCATCAATCGAATAGAGTTAATAGGATCCTCCAAGTGAATAGGATCCTCTAAGCCACTGAAATGAGTTCTTGGTGATCGATTCACAAAAAACAGTCAAGTCAAACAGACTTAAAACAAATCAAACACAAATGCAATGAAGATCGAGAATACAGGGATTCCCGGTCGTTATGTCCCACTGAGACTCAATGGTGTGCAACACATGATCAGACGATAGAATGATCACTAATGATAGCGATCCGAAAAGATTAGGATTGAATATTACACTACTGAAAAAGGTTATAAAATAAAAGCGACTTAAATTAAGAAAATTAAAAAGATAAAAGATATTAAATAAACGCTATCACTATTTTTAAAGTGATAAACGTTTAAAACCAAAAACGTACGTTTAAATTAAAAATACGTAAGCGTACAAAATAAAAAGTGAAACTTACACAATATAAATCCTAAAAATATGAAAAATACATTTTTACAAACCTAATAATATAAGAAAATTATTAGACAAGGAAAATTATTTTTAAAACTATTTATGTAATTATTATTAATTAAAAACTAATTTAAACTATTTAATAATACTCTAAAATAAAAGAAAATAGGAAATAAGACTAGAAAAATAAAGTTAAGACTTAGAAAAATCTAAAATATGATAAAACTAATTTTAAAACAGAAAATATATTTTTAGACTTTTATGTATTTATTATTAATTTAAAACTATTTAAAACTAATTTAAATTATTAAAATACCAAATAAAAGGAGAAAAATAGGAAAAATACTTTTAGGCTTTTTATATTTATCTAAACTTAAGAAAATGAAAAATTATTTTTTGAACTTTTCTAATTTTTTTTTGTATTTAATGCTAATTAAAAATTCTTAAAAACTAGTTTAAATTAAGAAAAATAGCAAAACAACTTAGAAAAATCTGAAAATTTCAGGAACAATCTAAAATAATATTAGGAATATAAGAAAAATAGAAAAACAAGTGCTTATGTGGAGAAATATGAAACTGCTAATGAAGTGCTTATTGAAATAAGCACTTAATAAGCCAAAAGCTTACCAAAAGCTACCAAACTGAAACACAAGCTATGATAAGCTAAATTAACTAAAATAGAACAAGTTTTAACAGTTAGACCAACGAATCACCATTTTCAATGATTTGATGTTTGTGATTTTGAAGTTAAAACAGATTTGGGTGGCAACTTGAACACATGTACAAGCTTATAAATAAGCTCAAACCGAAAACTTTTGTTGGAACTTGTAAAGGACCCGTTGAGAGTAATTATGCCAAAATCGACAATGAAAAGCTCTAATAAGCCACTGCATAAGTCGCACTTTCTCGAGAAAACTCTCAATGGATCACGACAATGGAGCAGGCAACCGAGGCCCAAAGTACAAGCTTGTTTAGAGCTTAAAGAAAATTTGTAAAATTGTACAAAAATAGCAATAAGATAATGACCAAGTGAAGTATTTAGAACAACAAACCTCACTAATTTTAACCCAAGAATGAATCCTAGAAAATTCTTTGCGCTTGGCTCAAAATAGCATTTTCCAAGTTTTGACTTTTGGAGAAACAATCACAGTTGACTATTATGAACTTTAATCTTGATTTAAGGACTGATAAAGGTGTATATTGATGAAAGGAAGTTAACAAAAGCTTTGTCTATGGATTTTTAACACAAAACAAGAATTTGAAATGCAAAGGTCTCAACAGTTAACTGTTGAGATGATTTAAATTGGATTTTTGACTTTTGCTAGTACTAAACACAAAAGTAAGACAGATATAGACTCAAATGAGTCTATCAAGCATGAACAAACAGAAGCTATCACTGAACAAATATCCTAAGACAGAAAACACAGTAATGCCAAACACCCCTTGTATAATCTGTTTTGGGCTCAAACTGATCCAAACTCTTATCCAACTTATTAAGATGATCAAACTAACTTACCATGACAGAATTACTACTGTTTGACCAGGATTTAACAAGTTTAAACTACAAGAGCAGATAATGCACAAGGACTTGAAAGTCACTTACAATTTGTCCAAAGCTGCTATAGCTTGCAACTGAACCATAAACCACTAATCTACTCAATACCACACCAACTGAATCTAAAACAACCCAATTCTGTCACTGCATCACCCTTAACCAACTCCATTTCCATTTTGAGCTTAATTTGACTTTCTGTTGACCAAGAATCAAAGTAAAGGTAATCTTGAATTGGAGCTTGTAAAAAGCTATACTAAGCTTATTTAAGCTCAATGAAACTGAGAAACAAGTATTAAGAAACTTTTGAGTATGATTTGGATATAGGAAATTTCAACAGTGGCTTAAAACATGAACTCTGATCATAACTTGAATTTATCATCGAATTAGTTTATCATGAGTACAAAACACTTAATTTAATACATAGAAATGTAATACAACAAGTTTTACTCTTATCTAAAACTTTTAACATAAAACGACACTAAGTTAAAATGAAAACTACTAGACTACTCTCTTGCTTCCCTTTTCTTTCTTTTTATATTCCAAAGACTCTCTCTCATCTCTGCTCAAGTCCCACCAAATTCTCGACCATAGGATTGCTTAGAATGATCTTGACCTTCAAACTAATTTTGGCGCCAATTTGGTGTACCAGCTGGAGAGGTTGAGTGAGGGGTGGAAAGATGCATTTAATGGTTTTTGGAGTTGTGTTGAGGTGGGGGGACAAGGAAAGTGATAAGGAGAGGAGGGGGGATGGTGTTGCTTGGGTGAGCAGTGAAAGAGTTGGAGAAGGTGGACTTTGGGCGCCAAGGGGATGTTTGTTTGACCAATGGATTTGACCAGATATATTAATAACAGGGGGGGTCACAAATGGGGGTCCAATGGTTATGGCAGGGGTCCAAGGGTGTGTGAAAGGTCCAATATGGTGATAAAGGGTTTAAATTGACAAGGGACTAAAGTTGAACTTCTGAAACTTCAAGGACTTAGGCTGCCAATTCTGAAAAGATGTTCCAAGGACTTAAAGTGACAATCTTCAAAAGTACAAGGACCAATGTTGCCATTTTCTTATTTTCCAGGGACCAATTCTGCCAATTTTCAAAGTTGAAGGACCACTTTTGTAATTTTCTCAAACTTTTCATATTTTTCACCAAAGGACTAAATTTGACAACTTTTGATTTAAAAAGGACCTTTGGTGATTTTTCTTTTGAAATTTTGACTCAGGGACTATTTTTGACAACTTTTGAAACTTGGGGGACTAAAGCGCAATTTTTGCAAATTTGATATGTTTTTCATCCGATTTTGATATTTTGCATTTAAAACACATAAAACACCGATTTGTGATATTTTGATCATTTTGATGTGTTTCTGAGTGTTTTCAGATGATTTTGCAGTTTAAATGTTATAAAAATGATGAGTATTTAGACACTCATCAGTGACTAGGGTCTTGTCCAAAAATTTTGGATCTAAAACAATTTGTTTTAACCCATCCTTTACTGTGGAGGGTTCAGGATGGGGGACATAAACTCCCTTGTTGTAATCCAACCCTGTTGAGGTGCAAAAAGTTTTATAATCCGGGGTGAATTGTTGACCCCTTTAAGATCGAACTCGATGAGATATTCCCGAGTGGTCTAAGGTTATTCTCATCGATAGAGGTGTCGGGTCAAAGGCCTTAGTTATAGCCCAAAACTCCTTAGGAGGTTTTGGTGCAGAATAGAGGGACACCGAACAAAGGTCGTTTGGTGGGCGGTTATACAAAAATTTCATAATGTCCTTATAGTCGGGACCGCTTGAGGATATTCAAAATTTCCTATGACATTATTTGTTTTAAATTCAACATTGCTAAGATAACCTACCCACTATGAAGCAAACCGAAGAGATTGTGTTCTTGCCATTTCTATTAAAAGGTTTTTAGGGTTTTGAAAAACTTTCTTGACAAGAACAACAAAGGTTTTGAATCTTTGTTGTGTTGAAAAACTTTTGTAAAGGTTTACAAAGAAGATTTTTCGTAAAGGATTTGAAGAACACAAAGATTTACGGGTTTGAAAAGAGATTTTGATAGAGATTTGTTAGCGTAAATCTTTTGTGTGTTATAAGAATTTTGTGAGGGTATTTATAGAGTGTTTGTAGGGTAGTTTGTGCATACTGTGGATTTGTAAAGTCGGTTTTGAAAACGCTTTTAAATTTCCACATTTAATGCCACCTTCCACTACCCGCAAGAAAATCCGCTTTTCAAGGAAACAGTTGTAGTGACAAGAAAGTGCACTTTTGCGAATAAAATATCAACATGATATTTTATGTGAGAGGGCATTTAAAGCCAGTGGGATGAGGTAAGTTATTCGAGGACCCTTGGTAAGGATGACAAGACAAGGAGACATATATTCCTATATTAAATTGGCATAGTTACCAACCTAGGACATTTAAATAATCGATACTTGGAGCATTTAGTTACTCATTCAATGCTCAATATCAACTTGTCAGGGTCCCCGAATGAGTCTTACTCATTCAAAGAGGGTTATTTTGTGGGGTTTGTTTGTAGGAGGAACCATTTCGAGAACTTCATCGAGATTGGTTTTCGGATGCCCGACTTTCAAAGTCAAGCATTCCCAATTCGAATTTTCGCTCAAGAGAGATGAAATGAAGTTCTATGTCTCTTTTCGTTATGCGGTCCCCGATAAAGTGATATCTCGACATCAATGTGTTTGGTTCTTTGATGAAGGACGGGGTTGTTGGAGATTGCAATTGCCTTCGGTGTTGTCATGAATATGGGTACCATTTGTAATGGATGTCATAGTCACCGAGTTGACTTTTCATCCATAAAACATTGGCACAACATCCTATGCAGAAGACCCACATACTCGCTCACCGAATACATAGCCACCGATTGTTGCTTTTAACACTCCAACAAACCGCTTTTCCTCCAAGAAATTGACAGACCGAGGTACTTTTTCGTCCATGTTGCCCAAGATAATCGAATCGAGTAACCTTTGAGATCAAATCCGAGCACTTTGGATAATAGAGTTCAAGGCTTGGGGTTCCTTCGTGTACCGGTATTCTTTTCGGCAGCAGATGAGGTGGGATTCTTCGGGATTGGAATGATATCTTCCTATTAGATGACTAAGAATTGTATGTCCGGTCCGGAAGCGATTAGATACATTAGTGAGCCAACAATCCCTCCGAAATGGGTTTGGTTGATTGACTTGCCAGCCGAGATAAGGGCCAAGGTTGTTAGGAGGACCATTGGTGTCTTCACCGAGGCACGCCGATATCTCATATTTCTTCAAAAGATTTCTTGTGTACTTTCTCGACCGATGGATATTCCTTTATCGGTTTGCACGATTTGTAATCTAAGGAAGTATGTGAGTTCACCCATCATGCTCATTTCAAACTTCTTTGTCATTAGTTTTTCAAACTGCTTGCAAAGAGTGTAGTTTGTTGAGCCAAAGATGATGTCATCAACATATATTTGGACCAAGATCACATCTTGTTTAGTCCTATAGATAAACAATGTGTTGTCTATCTTTCCTCCGACAAAATTGTTTTGATTCAGAAGGTTGAGAGTTTCATACCATGCCCCAGGAGCTTGTTTCACCATAAAGGGCTTTATCAAGCTTGCGACATAGTCATGGAATTCACTACTCTCAAAGCCTCGAGGTTGTCGAACATATACATCTTCCTTGAGTTCACCATTTAGGAATGCACTTTTACATCCATTTGATAAACTTTGAAGTTCATGTAGGTAGCATATGCAAGGACGATCCCGATGGCTTCCATTCTTGCAACAAGAGCAAATGTCTCATCATAGTCAATGCCTTCTTGTTGACCGTAACCTTTAGCTACAAGTCCGCTTTGTTTTTAATGACGATGCCATTTTCATCGGTTTTGTTTACGAAACCCACTTCATTCCTATGACTATGACATCCCGAGGACATTTGATCCGTGTCATGACCTTGTTTTTATCAAACTGAAGTTCTTCTTGCATGGCGCGAACCCACTTGGGGTTTTAGAGCCTCGATGACACTTTGGGTTCTATTTCGATAGGTAATCGGCATATAGACATTCATTGGTCAAGCCGCAGCTAACCTAGCGACCATGCTTCTAGTGAGCATGCCTCAGTGGGTTCACCAATGATGTTTACAAGCTCAATGTCCCGAGATTTTGTCCACTTACTTTGTGGTCTAGGGTCCGAGTCAAGAGGTCACAGGAGACTCGTGAGTGAGTTCAAGAGCATGAGCCACGTAATCATTAAGAACATCGGTTGGGATGTCTTGTTCGGTTGGGGTCCATGAGTCGCGTGTTCACGAACATTTGGTTTAGTGTTACCTATCCTAGGGATCGATTGATTATCAATGAGTTCACCGATAGTTGGTTGTGACGGAGTTGTGAGGCAGGTGACATAATATGAGATGTCAAGATCGACTTGGTACGAGAATTGATTTCGATGTTATACTCATCGAGGATATCTTGATGAGTTATCAATTCCTATTTCCTCCACCGAGGTGTTGGTGAACCCGATGCTTTCGAACTCTCATCAAAGGTGACATGAAAGGTTTCCTCAACTTGTTTTCTCCTTGTGTTAAATAACCCGGCTTTGGAGATCAAATGAAGTAACCTAGAAAGTATCCATCATCGCCTTTAGCATCAATTTGACTAGATGATCCTTGTGGTTATGAATAAACACAGGACATCCAAACACATGAAAATAGCCGATATCGTGAAGTCTACCTTTGAATATCTCATATGGGGTTTTGTTATGTCTTTTGACAATGATTGACCTGTTTGAGTGTAACAGTCGGTTTTAACCGCCTCATCCAAACATGTTTTGAAAGAGTGAGCCATTTAACATAGTTCTAGCTGCCTCAATGAGAGTTCTGCTTTTCCTTTCACCACCCCATTTTGTTCACGGGTGTAAGGAGATGAAAATTTTGGGAGATTCCTTTTCATCACGTAACATCTCAAGCTCTTCATTTCGAACTCGTACCATTGTCGGCCTGATTTGTTTAACAAGAATGTCATTCGGTTTTCAATGTTCCCGATGAATGACATTATTGTGTCACCGCTCGACTCTTTTGGAAAGAAAGTATACCCAAGTGTATCTTGAAAACTCATCAACAATGACAAGTGTATACTTCATGCTTGGATTGATATAGACCGACCGGTCCAAAGAGATCCATATGCAGAGTGAAGGCGCTTTGATGGATAAATTTTGTTTTGTTTTGAAAGATGCTCATTGATGTTTGCCTTTTTCACAGTCGAGCATGGTTTGTATTTTTCAAAACCGTTGATGGTAAGCCAAGGACCTTGTTTTGTTTTGCTGTTGTTGATATTTTTGAAGTTTAAGTGAGAGAGTCTCTTATGCCATAGCCGGTTGATAGTTTCAATGGCTTTGGCAAAGAGACAGTTCCATCTGAGAGTGTTGACATGTCTAAGACATAAACATCATCCCTTCTAGGAGCTATCAAAACAACTTCTTTGTTGGCATTGAAAATGGTACCTTGTTTGTCATTGAATCGCACAATGTACTTTGCATCACGATTTGATCGACATTGATGAGATTGTATTTGAGACCATTGACATAAGCTATTCTAGAAGACTATTCCATTGCAGTTCATCGAACCATAACCTTCGCTGGACATGATGAGTTATCACCAAATACTACCTTGGGTCCCGGTTCCTTTACATACTTGTGCAGATACTCTTCACACCAACATGCTTCTCGAGCATCCAGCATCTAGATGCCAATAGGCTCTGGCGTGTCTCTGCACAAGTAGTAAACCGAATTAGTTTCTCTTAGTGACCCACTTCTCGGTGGGCTTGGGTCTCAAGGTCTTTTTGAATTTGGCAATTGACTCATGGTCGTGGTTGAGTGCATCAGGCTACCACGGTTTTGCATTTGGAGACCGAGGATGACTCAAATGACTTTGGGTTGCTTGGAACTTCTCCTTGCATGGATGACATCGTCATCTTGGGATGTCTCATGAGTCGGATTTCCGCAAATCTCACAAAGATGTGTTCATGAGACACCATCCCGATGATGATCATTGAAGCCACGCGGGCAAAGAGAAAGGGTTTAGCTCTATGTTTGTAAGTCGATTTGGAGGATGAAGCATACTGGTGACCAACTTTGGTATAGTTTGCTTCATCGAGTGAACTTACATATTGTAAGTGATCGGAGTTCGTGATCATCCTTTGCGCATCATACAAAAAGGATTCTATAACAGTTGTCAATGGTATGACGGTATAGTGGCATAGATCACACTTCGCTGGATTTGGGGTTCGACTTAGACTTCGAGGAACCAGAGGAAGTCGACTTTGTCTCCTTGATTGCTTCAGGGACTTTTTCAATGGATTCCATCTTTCGCTTAGCTTCCTCACAAGTTCGATCGATTCTTGAATTTGGTCCGCTTCAGATGGGAGTCAAGATGTGGAAGTCTCGGTGGAGTAGACTCTTGTTGAGTTGGTTTTGTTGGTCTTTTCGGATGGTTCTACTAAGTCCGCACCTTTCCTTTGGTGAATGAGGATTGAATTGCATCGAGTAAGCTCGAGCTTGGTGCAAGACCAAGTGGTTTCGGGGTGGAAGCGTTGATTAGACTCGCCTGCACTCAATGTGTTCAAGACTCTCAGGCACATCGTGGAGTCCAAGCATGCTCTTGGAGCTTGACCTCGTGCTCTAGAATTGTTCCAAAATCAAAATTAGGAAGCTTACTATCGATTAACCCGATCAATCCAATCACTAGGCTTGGGACTAGTCAACATACCGTAATCATGCCACCGAGACATAAATGGCTTAAGACCTCGGTCTTTGTCGAGAGAGTCGGAAGATGATCTTCACCTAAGACTCTCTTCATTACTATAGGGATCCCACAAAGATCAAAGACCCCAGGATTCTTAGTAGTCCAACTATCAAGAATATCTTGAACCTTTTGAGTTCGTCTTGAAGAGCCCGATTTCTTTTAACTAGTTCGATGTTTTGAATTTGCAAAGTGTGACCTCGAAGCTTAGCTTGTTTTAAAAACAAAGAATTCATCCCTACACTTATTCAATTCAAAACTTAGCTTGTTGTATTTTGAAAAAGATTCAATCTTTGCTCTTCTACGAACTTAAGGTCAACATTAAGATATTTCATATAAAAAGATCGCCAATCGTAGTCATCATCCATAGAAAGTAAAATATTTACCTTCTTCATTGGATATTGACCCATTCTCCATTCCTTGCATGATTCTTTCCAACGGCTAGATTGTCCTCTTACGAGAGGGCCATCGATTACTGTGACATGCACCATTTCATTATCTCGATGACACTGCCTCTTCATCCCATTCAAGGTTTCAAAGAACGAGGCCTTTGTTTTTACCCCGCATGATTTAACAGTTTGTTTTGTTTCTCGAGGCGAGGCCCCAAGCAATGCTAGCTTAGCTTTGGCTTTTCTTGTATTTAGCTTCAAAATCCACGCTTTGTTTTGATCGATTTTTTTTGAAAATTTTGACGAGACCGATAGATCTTTGGTTGAAATTTGCTAAAGCATGAAGACCGATTAGACCTCGATGGTTTGTAAGAGGATTCGTAAATTGTTTTGAAGAACAGTCTTTTGCAAAATGGCCTCTTTTATGACACTTAAAGTATTCATGTCTTCGCTGTTTTAGCGTTGAAAACCTTTGTTTCTTTTATAAACCTTCGAGAGTTAGCAAGAGTTCCCTTTCCGAAATTCAGCGTTCGTGTCATTTAGGTACTCCTCACTTGATCTCTCATCGCTCATCATCCGAGTTTTCTTGGAAATCTTGAACCACATTGTTAGAAAAGAAAACAGTTGATATTGGTGATGAGGTGGTGGTCGTGGACTTCTTGACTTCTGAGACTTCTTTAAGTGAGGGTATCGTCTGTTGATGAGGTTTTCCTCATAGACAAATTTCCCATAAATTTCTGTGAAGCTTAAGATTCGGATATGATTAGCATTCCTAAGTCCATGAGAGAAATTCAACCACTTGGGGAGACTATTGACAACACGAACATTGATTTCATGTTTGGACAACTTAACACCATCATTTGACGCTCATTTAAAAGAGTTTTGTACCGGGTGTAAGTTTGAGACAAAGTTTCGAGTCCTTAGCCCTCAAGGTGTTATACTCAAGTTTCGTGTCCATTATCCTATTTTCCTTGGTATCGATGGGCCTTCATGACTATGAACTAGGTCATCCCAGTTTGTTTAGTCGTAGCTTATAACGGACTCCATAATATCGTCGTGAAGACAAGATATTATGATAATCTTGAGTCTTTGATCCCTGGTTGACCACTTTCCTCTTATCCTCGAGTCATCGAGCTTCGTGTTTGCAAACCTTCGCAGCTGGGATAAATGGACCTTCATTTATACACTTGATATAATAAGGCTCCATCCCAATCAAATAGCAAAGCATACGCTTTTTCCATTTGTTGAATTTACCAACTTCAAGTCCTGGGGCAACAAGAATAAGCTCCACCCTTTTATCGAATAGTTGGGGTACATCAATTTCACCATTTTAGGATCCCGATTTAAAACGTTTAGAGCGGCTTAAAAAATGCTTTTATAACCACCTTGCTATGATACCACTTGTTGTTCCCTATTCACTATAGTATAAAACAACTTAAGTAAATAAAACTAATAGTGAATCAATGACCGAAAAGATATAAATAAAACACAAGAGTAATTTTCAACGCCATATTCTTATTAGAAGTGAATCGGAAGAATCGCTACCCTAGTACTCATGAACAAAGATTAGGGATTGAAATGACAAAGTGTTTGTAACTCCTTCTAGCTCGGGGCTAGTATGAGCACAACTACAAGCACCCACCGAGCTATCTCGGGGATTAAGTCAGATTTGGAGGAGTGAAAGATGGCTTATGTGTATGTGTTTTTACAATTCACAAGCTTAACCTTTCACTCCATCTCTTATGTTATTTATACAAGTATGAGTTTAACTCTTTCCTAAATGACAAACCGACACTTATGTAAGACAAAATCGATGTATTTTGTCTATGTTTACAAAGACTATATTAGGTAAAGGGACCAAGTCACTTTCTTCATGTCAAGATCGACGAGCCTTTTAGGGAAGGTTGACTTTCAAGATAAGTACTTCCTTTATTGCTCAAACATAACCGTTTTGTCCTACCCATTCTTCGCCTTCATAGTCTTGATCTTAATTAAGTTTCGGTTTGTTTTCGGTGTTTGTAGTTGGAGAGGAGTTTGAGGATTCGGTGAGTTATTGTCATTACTCACCCGAATCAACCATCTTCTTCTCGACTCGCCTTCACCCTTTAAGTTCCGCCTCATCGAGTGGAGACTTCTTCTTCGCCTCATCTTGAGTGTCTCGAAGATGGTTCATCGAGAGACTATGCACTCGGTGACTGTTAGTGTTTAACGGTCTAAGCACTTAGGTTATTTTCTATTCAAATCCTAGATTAAGGGTTTGGTATATACCGAACCCAACAAAGGGCTAATTTCATATCTTCACTCTACAAAATCTGAAATTTCATATTTACTTAAATAGGGAGATTGGCACACTCATCAAATTAATTTGCACACTCACAATACAATCAGATAAAGCATAGTGTGAAATTTTACAACTACTTAAAGCATTAGTAAGAGTGTCATAATAAATTTTATAAGTGTGCAAATCACTACTTTTACCTAAAACATGCTTTAAAAATAGGGTGAAGGCTGAATATACGTAACAAACTTTCTCAAATTAACCAATATACGTAACATACTTATTTTATTCTCTACATACGTAATATACTTTCAAATACTTACCAATATACGTAATATTGACAGGTTACCAGTTTTTAAAGTTACATTAATGGTCCTTGTCGTTTGCGTTAACTTTCACCGTTAGTCCTTTGACATTTTTTAACTTAAAAAAGTTACAGTAATGGTCCTTGTGGTTTACTTTGACTTTCGCCGTTAGTTCTTTGACTTTCATCTTTTTTATATACGTTTTTATATATGATTTTATACACATTTTTATATATGTTTTTATACACATTTTTATACACTCTTTTATACACTTGTTTACACACGTTTTTATACACGTTTTTACACGCTTTTTATACACTTTTTTACACGTTTTTTACACAAGTTTTTATATACGTCTTTTAAACGTTTTTACACACATTTTTATACACGTTTTTTACACATTTTTATACACGTTTTTTACACACATTTTTATATGCGTTTTTTACACGTTTTTATATACATGTTTTTAACTACGTTTTTTTACACTATTTTGTGCACGTTTTTATATACGCTTTATGCACGCTTTATACACATTTTATAGGCGTTTAAAAACTTTTTATAAACGTGTATAAAACCGTGTTAAAAACGATATAAAAACTTCGTAAAAACGTGTATAAACATGTAAAATACGTTATATAAAAACGTAAAATGTATAAAACGTGTTAAAACGATATAAAACTCAGATAAAACGTGTAATAAAATGTATTTAAAATATGTGTAAAATGTGTATAAAACGTAAAAACATACATGAAACCGTAGTGCATACAAACGTGTATAAAACGCGCATAAACGTAAAACGATATAAAAATGTGTGTAAAAAGTGTATAAAATGTAAAATAACGTAAAAACGTATATAAAAAGATGAAAATCAAAGGACTAACATTGAAAGCCAAAGAAACCACGTAGATCATTATCAGAAATTTTTAATTGAAAAATGTAAAAGGATTAACGTGAAAGTCAACACAAACGATACGGACCATTATCAGAATTTTTCAAAGCTGATAACTCAAACATTACGTATATTGATAAGTATTGAAAGTCTATTACGATGTTCGTAATAAAATAAGTATGTTAAGATATTGAGTAAATTTGAAAGCTTGTTACGATATTTATCATTCGCCTTAAAAATAGGGTTAATTATGCGAAAATACACAACTCGCTTACATTTTACTATCGCGACAATAAACTCTTAATTTTCTATTAAAACCAAAAGTTTCTTAATCACCCTTATTGTAACCAAATTGGACACGTGGCACCCTTAATCCGCTTTTTTACCCGATTAATTCAATGCTTCCCGTTTTAAGAGTTGAGGGCCTTTTGCCAATAAAAGAAAGTTCAAATACACATTAATATATCAAGTTTTATGAGTTGAGAGGCCTTTTTCCTCAAACAAGCACCATAACGGGTGCCTGCAAATCCACCAATGAAGTGTTAAAAAAAAATAACCGCAGCTCAGCAAACATCTTATTAGTTTCTAACTTAACAACACAATCAATTGATTACCAGTTAGTCATAAACTTGAACGATAAGGCGTATACATTTTTTCAATGTTAAGATATAATTAGACGGTAAGCGAATCCGAAATTCATGAACCATAAAATAAACAATGAGTACTTAATAACTTTAAGGTCAAAGTCAAAACTCCATTTTTTCAAATAAATAAGATATGAATTCTTTAATCTTCTAAGAGAATTGTTACTTATACTGCAAAACTCATAACATAAGGAAATTTTGATGATAAGTTTGCAAATATTTAAACATAAATTTTAGATCTATAAACTAATACTTGACCCCAAAAAGTCAAAGTCAACTCTTTTTGTAGTACTTTCTGCCAATTAAAACAATGAAATCAAAGCAATATTCATGATTTCTTAAATACTTAGAGGTCAAAGTCAAAACACCACCTATTGAAATCAAAATTTGTATAGATTCTTTCACCTTTTGAGACAATTATGACTACTAAACTAAAGTTTTTAACATAATCTACATACTCAAACATGTTTGGGCTTACTTTTAAGAATATCCAAATAAAATTTAATGGTAAGAACTAGTAAGGTGAACTGAAAAGTCAAGATCAAATTCAACTTCTTGAAACGAAAATATGATGATGATTAAGTACCTCTTTACGACCCTTTCGTGTAGCTATATGCAAAGCAGTGTTCTCCTTTTATCGACCAATGTTTATCAATTCATTATTAGCAGCAATAAGCTCGTTAATGATGTCAACGTTTTGTCCTTTAGCAGCCATATGAAAGGTACATTTATTTGTGTGTGCTTGTAAATGAGACGGGGAAAACTTGATATATTAATGTGTACTTAAACTTTCGTTTATTGGCAAAAAAGGCCCCTCAATTCTTAAAACGGGAAGCATTGAATTAATCGGGTAACAAAACGGATTAAAGGTGCCACGTGTCCAATTTGGTTACAATAAGGGTCATTAAGAAACTTTTTGATTTTAATAGGAAAATTAAAAGTTTATTGTCACAATAGTTAAATGAGGCAAGTTGATGTATTTTTCAGACCATTAACCTTTAAAAATATTGTACATTATGCATTTACAAGTATGAAAAGAGAGGGAGATATGAAATTCATCCTAAGATCAAAATGTATTCCACATTCATTTTGTGTAGCTATAACTTTTGCGACCCCGCTCTTTCGTATGTGTAGGTAAAACACCTTGTTATAATGAGGTTTACTTTTAGTGATCCTTTGCAAAAATACTATTTTTCTTGCACTGTAGCGTGTCAACAAATTACTAAAGAGATGTATGAAAGAAACGAATCACATCTAATATATCCATACCTTCACATTCTTTCGTATCTTATATCCATCTTTTTCGAACTAAGAATTAACAAACCAACAGGACACCCGATCGTTACATGCTTTATGCGTATAATAATCAAAACCACCAAAATTCTCCCATATCAACTTTAACTCGTAACTGAGAACGAGAAATTATCATCATCCATCGCTCGTGAAGAGTAAGCGTCTCCTTCACTTGCGTAAGATGAGTAATCTTCCTCATCTTCCCTCTCTTTTAACCCTTCAATCTTCTCAATCGCCACTTTTATATCCCACCTCCTCGCAATATCCCATTCGCAACAACACATCCCGATCTTTAAAAGCTTCAACATTTCCCCCTCCCCATTTTTCGTTCCTTTCATTTCTTTATCAAACACCTCACCTGTCCATTCTTCCCTCACCACCGAGTTCACCCATGTCCCCAAATCCGGTTTTCCTCCCTTACCTTGTTCCAGATAATTCGCAGGATATTTCCCTGTCAACATCTCTAGTATCAAGATCCCCAAGCACCACACATCAGTTTTCTTTGTAGTGCGTTAGTGTTGAGTGAATTCTGGAGATTTATAGGCTACCATGAGGTGTTGGGCGTGGTCCTTATTGATGACGGGCACTAGAGCGTAGTCTGCTAAAAAGGATTAAAATCGCTGTCGAGAAGCACATTTGATGATTTTAGGTGACCATGAGGTAATGATAGACGAGGAAGCTCGTTGTAAAGATAATCAAGTCCTCGTGCTACACCCTTGATGATCTTTAGTCTTGTTGCCCAATCCAATCCTGGCTCATCGGGTTTTCGCTTAACTGTCAACAAAACAAGATAAGCTAACGAGGGTCCTATAACAAAGTCTTAATAATTTTGTGCTTAATGCATAAAGTAAAGAAAATGCAGTTTGGACACTCTAAAATCTCACACCAGATTAATTTCTTTTACTCTTTTCATGTATGAATACACGCCACAAAAACTGTGTATAGTTGGCTAATTTATTGTAGTGTTATATACAAGGGGGAATTAGAGGTGCCGAGGGGTTTCCGAGGATCGCGGGACACAGATGACTTGTGCTAAATGCACCCAATTTAAATAAATTATGTTTATAGTCCTTGTTCAATTTCAGATTAAAAATTTGTATACCCGATCACTTTTATTATTGGTTATATCTCAAAATGTATGAATAATTTAACAAATGAAATTTGCATGAAATTAGTGAACTTACCATGAAGATGACTAGCCAAGCTACCCTTTGCAGCAAAATCAGTAATCAATAGCTTCTCATCTTTCTTGTAGTAAAAAGCCACAAGTGGTAGCAAATTAGGGTGTTCCAAGCTGCCCAACAATCTCATATGTGCATGAAAATCTTCTTTTCCCACATTACTCATCTCTTTAAACCTCTTGACAACCACTGCGGGCCCACCTACGAGCATTGCCTTATACGAAGATCCAAAACTCCCACTTCCCAGTACATCAGCTGAAGCTCGTAGTAGGTCTTCCAGCTCGAACCTTTCCCTATCTGACCTCACAAAATGGAGCTTTCCACCGTTATCGGTTCTCTTGTAATTCTCTTCTTTGCGCATTTGAATCTCGTTAACATGTGGCTTCTTAGTTTCCTTTCTCTCAGTTTTCATTACTTGATGGTTTTTGTATGTGTTTTTGTGACTCTTTCTGCTGCGACGAATGAATAAGGCTATCATGATTGCAGCTAAGATCTGCACCAGGGACGCAATAGCTATGATGATGATTATTTTTTGCTTAGTTTCTTCTTACAAGGACTAAGAGGTTTACCGCAAAGGCTGTTTCCTGTATGGCCCAAATTGCCAAATCTCCTTGTTAGATAATAAATAAGGAGGACGTTGAAATAAAAAATTTAAACAGAAAACTTTCTTGTAATTTAAACAGACTCAATACAATTGATGGCGGAGAGGTGGATTATAATGACACCAAGGACTGTAAGTTCGTTGGAGATGTGACTGACACTAAAATTAGTGTCATTAAATCTTGCGTCTTCGTAGTGTTTACTCAAACGAGTAGTTAAACGTATTTGTTATGGCCAGCTTTTTTTTCAAGTAGTATTGGTAAATGGTACTAAACGTTTAGGTTACAAACACTTTAAACAGAAGTGTCACAACTATGTGAAAATCCACCGTTACAATATTTGGTGCCACTATAACTACTTACTGACGGCATAGTACCCACACTTCTAGTGACACAAATGATGTGTTAGAAATGAAAACTCTTTAAGTGGCCTAGTCTATATAATTTCATATGAAACATGTAAATTTGCCCAAGAATAATAATATTACCTGCAAACGCACTCCGATCCTGGTTCCTGAGCCCCTTTGGTATTGAACCATCAAGTCGATTATTTGCAAAGTTCGCTGTTAAATTTGTCTGTTCAAAATCTGGTATCTTTCCATCAAACTTATTGTTTTGAAGCTGCAAATCAATTAGAAGAGACAACTGCGTAAGTGATGTTGGAATATTACCCGTGAATTCGTTATTTGCTAGTTCAACTCTTTTCAGCGAAGAACTAAACAATTTAAATGTATCAGCTCCTATGTCCCCAGAAAACCTGTTATTTGAAAGGAAAAGCCCACAGAATGGGCCAAACTTAGCTAAGTTAGGCATCGAGCCCTCAAAGCTATTGTTCATAAAACTTAACGTACGAATACTTGTAACCTCAGCCAATGTGTCCACGTCAATTGTCCCACCTAAACCCATGTTCTCAAGCTGTAAGCCGGTCACACTTCCATTTTTACATAATATTCCTTTCCAAATTGGTGTATCATTTTTGCACGGCGAAACTTTCACGTCCCAATTGTTTAAAGCACCGAAGTTAGTAAGCGAGCTTCTAAACGTTATTAGCCTAGCGGAGTCATTTTGAGCAGATAAAGATGGTATACATGTTAGTAAAACATGAATGAAGATGAGTGTAAGCCAATATGGTGGCCTATAGCAAGCCATATTAGCTTATGATTAATGCAAAAGGTGTTGAAATTGGAATGAAATAGTAAATGTTTCTTGGATTTTTAAGGGCGATACAACTTATACTATGTCGATGTTAAGGAAACAAATGGAAATGAATTGTTATGAGGCTGAAATATTGAGGGTTTTATGGTGACAAAATGACAAATATACAAGTTGGTGAAATTTCCAATGTCATGGGGATGTTATGACTGTGATCAGCTGTTTTTTCTCTAACAGGCCGGCTAAGATATATTTTTGCCATATGTTTGAATTATGTATACCTTAACTTCGATCACATGATTATGCATATTTGGCTTAGCGTTATTTGGGTGAAATACTGTCAACTACAAAGTATGTAGTTTGTAAATTCAAGTCTCGTTATAGTTTAAGAAAGTATAAGTTAAACACTTTTACACTCTAATAAGCATGTCATATATCTATTAAGTTACACATATGCTCATAATGTTTTTCATGTAATGACATACATATACAAGTAAACGACTGCTTATAGAAATTCAAGACATTTTTATGTCGAGAATATCATGTCACTAATTTTCTCTTGTCTAACTAATTTGCTTATTGATATATAAGTTGATGGGCATCATCGCCGTAAAGGATCTAAGCTTTTGGCGTATTTGCAGCTTAAAGAAACAAGAAAATTTGCGTTTTAATGTTTTTGACTTGGTGTATTTTGTGCGTCTTTTCGTTAGATACAATGTCTAAACTGTTGCTAGTTAAGCAATATACTATGGAATAATTGTCGTTTTAAATGTTTATTTAGTATATGCTAGAGTTTACATATTCTCCGAAGAATCCAATAATATCGTATTAAAGAATTCCGTTTATAAGTGCCTTCTAATACATCATGGATATTCGGACTTAATTATATTGCTATCTTACTTATTATATATGGTCATAAAAGATAAATGTTCTGTTTGTAAAGTGCTAGAGTGACACAAAAAGAATGAAAACAGATTTTTGACCTTACATAATGGAATCAGTGCGGAAATTTAATGAAACTAGACCAGTACCCGCGCCTAGCGGCTGCAGTCTAGTTTTTTGCAAAATTCCGACTATCCATAAATTTCTTTCAACAAACTGTTGTTGTAGCGTTAGAGAATCACTTTCGAATAACTATAATTACGATGCGTGGATAATGCTAGAAATATACAACTACGCATCGTAATTATACAATTTTCAAAAAATTATGTAGAATCGATCTAAGTGTGGTAGATATTTTCTAATAGGATTGTTTTAAGTTATTAAGATTTTCAGATTAATATATTCAAGCATTGCAAAAAGCAAAATATTATGTTGTTGACAATATTATCTTGTAGTTTAGAGGTATAGCCAACGTGGGTTACCACATTTTCTTGTTTTATCGGTAATTTAGGCAATGATAATTTTTTTTTTTTACATGTGTAGCGTTTATCATTTGATGTGTGACTTTTAAACTTGTAACCTTACAAATTTAAAACTATAATAAGATCATCTTGTACTATCAATTTGCATATATATTTAAGCATTGTTCAAACCTATTTGTTTGGGGTACAAATACTTATCGCTAAAGATAACAATACTATTTAATTTTTGTGATTATAATAAACTTACATAACATTATTTATATAGCGGACAAAGGCTATACAATATATATTAACTTTTAAAAGAAGATTCATATATGTTAGTCTTTTAAGTGGTCTTGCATTTTTAAAATAACATTATACAAATAACAAAGATACATGTGTCAAAGCAAAATAAAAATAAAAACTACAATTACTTTGTCTCTCATTTTTCCAAATTTGTCACGGATTTCAAAACTACTTCATCATTTCTCATATAATTTTGTCAAATATGAAACCCAATTCGACCTGGGTGGTTCAACCGGTTGAACCATTTCGGTAAAAAAACATGTCGATTTAAACCGAGTCAACCCAACAGGTTGGGTCGAAAATAGGTCAAATTAAACCGGGTCAACCCACTGGGTTTGAAGCGTCCCGGTTCAACCTGATTTTCGATGTGTATTAATAGTTTCCTTTTGAAATATATGTCTTCAAAATTTTCACTTTAGTTTCAATTTTTAATTTTTTACTTTTGGTTTTTCCTTTATAAATATATATAGCGGTACCCGCTGTTTTGTGGTACCTGTGACGATTAATAGAAGAAATAGATCTCGTTAAGACCTGATTCACCAGTTTGTATCGGTTTCAACGGGTCCTCTCTGGTTCGTTTTCGGATGGCTTTAATTGGTTAGCCAAAACGGTGGCGACACCGGTTCCCGGTTGAACACGTTGGTCCGGTCCAGTCTAGTTTTTAAAACTATATGTACCATCAACTTGTTAGCTTGTGTGAAGTTTTGTGTGTTTTATTAATTTGTATAATGTGTATAATAACATGTACTTTTCATTTTAGGGTGTTTTAAAATAACATTAATTAGTGTGTTTAATTATTTTATATTTTGATTATGTTATAGCTTCTCTAAATTGAATGTTACAAAAATTTTATTATACTTTTTAGTAAGGGAGTTTTAATTGCTTGTTTTAATTGGGTATATGTACTTTTAATTGGTTGTACAATATGAATAAATTATAGTACTTTTAAGTAATGAGGTGTTTTAATAAGAGTATTAATTACATTATGTATTTCTCTCTCCATTGACGAATTTTAACTTTTCAACTTTTCAACATTTCCCTTTGACCATTTTTACATTTTATGTAGTATAGATGTGCTCATTACGTACAGTCTTATAGTCAACTGTAACAAAAGAGCACTTTTGAGTTTCTATGATTTTAAGCCCTTTTCTTTTACTTTTCTTACTTTTTTTCTTACTTTTCACACTCTATATCCGATTAAAGTCTCAACATCTTTAATCATGTTATGTTTACATTCTAAAATCATACCATTCATTTTAGAATATTGTTGGTGATTTTAGTGTCATCACATATATTTTATGTAATTATGATTTACTTGAGATCAAGGAGTTAGTTAGGTTTAGTTTATAGTCGAGTTAGGAAGTGCGGAGTCCACATTCGTTTTAGCTAGCTTGATGTCGATACAACTAAGTGTGAGCGTCAATGTAACACCTCGTTTTTTATAAGTTACAGAAATAGATTTATATATTCCCTTTAGAAAATAAGAGAAGTCATTATGTTAGTATTTTATAAAAATAAGGACTATGAATGCGAATAGTTAAGAGAATATGACTAACGGTGCAAAAGATTTAAAGACAGGACTAATCTTGCCAAATTATGAAACTTACTTGATAAGCTTTAAGTTTCTTTCCTTGATATGAAGAAAAATCATAATTTAAACCACAAAGATATACGTATGTATGTTTTTTTGTTGGAACGTGTCACCACAAGAACAAAACGGAGGGAAAATCATTAGTTAGCTTATTAGCACTAAGATTGATACAAGGGTTTCAAGAATCATTGTATAAGTGTTGATAATCAAGGAAAGGTGTTAGAGGTGACTTGGGATAATCTTAGAATTTTTGATAATCACATCATCTTCAAGGTAATATCATGTTAAGAATTATGTTAAGTTTCATATTAATTGGTGGTTATATGTGAACCTAGTTTTAGTTATGGTGAATTATGATGAAACATGATGTTAAAAGCTTTGTTATGTTATAAACAAGTCAAGAATCAAGTGGGTGAAATGATGGTTAATTGTGTAGTAGAAATCACGTTTATGAATTTTCATGTTATGACGAGTATAACTTATAAAGGGTGTTTGGAACTAGCTCATTAAATGCTTAAACTAGAAAGATAGCTTATGGATCTCATGAAAAATGATCTTAACATGTTAAATAAGCTTAGATGCAAGTTTTGTAAAGATTAGAGTAGCTTATCATGTCGTTTTGGAGACGTCTTAAAGTTAGATTAGCATGTTGAATTGAATCTTGCGCTGACTTTAAAGGGTCGTAGAAAATAGACCATTTATCATATTGACATGAGGTAAAAGCCTACTTTTAGCGCTCTGAGTTTTTCAACCCAAATGGTCTCAAGATTTAATTTTAAGTATAAGTGGGTCAAAAGTGCAGATTAGAGCAAAGAACCGAAACTCTACACAAAAGCTTTTTTTTTTTTTTTTTTTTTTTTTTTTTTTTGTAAAAGTGTGTTTAATGATGATATAGCGCCTATGTGATCATGTTTAAGTTATTGATATGCGTTGATCATGTCTTAAATTTATATACTCTCTTCTACCTATTTGGATCAAGACACATACTAACAGGCAAAACCCAATCGTCGTGAGTGAGGAAATGGTAAATCGAGGATCGTTCCCAAGAGCCATGAGGCGGTGTATCAATTTAAGTCTATTAACTAATCAACCGAATTGTCACGATTAAATTGAATAAAATTAAATAAAATAATTAAAATACGAGAATGTAATTGGTTTGAATTAATCAAGAGGAGAAAATGGGTTAACCTAGTTAATCATTAACTATTGATATATTCATCTTCATAGTCAACGCCTAAGTATTGCATTTATTAGTGATCTTTGGTCGCTAGGCATAACCGCTCATTATGTTACTAGCCTATAGTTCCTAGTCTCGGTAGACTTATCATTATACCAATTAATAATTCCATAGTCTTTAAGTGTCAACTACCTATGTAACTTGTTCTTATGCTAACATACCCACTTCTTAGCATTTAGGTGCCTAATTGGTCATTAAGGCATCTAACTTACATTGTTTAAGTGCTCATACTTATTTAGGTGGTGATTTGGTAAATCCATATACAACCAAGAGGTTTTCAATCCTTGATCACCTTAATTCTAGAGAGTATGTCTCACACCTAGTAATCGTGAGCTAAACGAAGGAATAATGAACATAACAATAATATAATCATAACTGTGATAACACCAAAGGTGTTTAGCGGACATGGTGTAAAGTGCGCAAAGTTAATGAATAAAACCGAAAAGTAATAAACATTGGGTTTGATACAATTACGCTATGTCGATCTATCTTCAATGATGTTTGGTTGTGAATTCTCCCTGAAAAGGTCTTCTATCTTATTGGAAAATGACCCTGATGGAACTCTAGTCGTCCTCCAACCGAGATTTGAAATGAATATGTGTGTTGTGAATGAATTAGGGTTTATATTGATATTTTCTTGAGCTCGACATATATACGGCGTAACCATAAGTTACTGGTTACGTTGTAATCCCTCTCGGTAAATTATTTATTCAAAGTATTTTGATGGTTACAACGTAATTGGATCGATCCAGTTACGGCGTATACGCCCTAGAGATAAAATCCTTCCAGACTTTGATACTCTTACGGTGTAGAGGTAAATGAAGCACTACTTAGCATCAAATCTCGTTAACTTTATATGCACAGATACGGCGTATATGTGACGTTCTTGTTACGCCGTATAGGTCTTGAGGTACGGATAACCATTAAGTTATTAATATTGATACATCGTATTTGCATCGATGTGATTACACTATATAACTCTTTTTGGTTGACTTAGTAAGAGTGCTTCAATTGTGACTACAACGGAGGCCTTGGATGCCTCTACGTTGCATATGTCCAATGTTCAATTGTTTCTCATTTTCCAACAATTGGCTTCTTAATTCTGCATCTTCTCACTCCAATGCTCAAATAAATCCTATTAGACAAATAGGAGGCAATTAAGTACCAAATCTTATATAAGTACAAGAAATATGAGCATATAATAAGGGAATTCGATAGAGAAAAGTATATACTATTTGATGTTATCAGTTATTTAGACCCAATACATGTTAGATGAATGTGTTAGCAAGCTCTAATAGCAATAGAATGGTTATCATGTGATTAGGTGCACGTGGAAAGCTTACGAAATGCTAAACAAGACCTAGAAGTGAGTAAAGGTTCATTAGCTTCATGTTACTAGATTGAACATGATGTTAGAACGTATGCAAGGTTTCGGATATAGCCGAGACAAACAATGTTTAAAATGCTCACAAGAAGCATCATTTGACAAGTTTGGGGTGCACAAGAAATGCACCAAAAGTCAAGTAACGTGCCTAAGAACTGCACGATTTAGAACTCCTGTAGAAAACATCCTTTGTGGATGAATCGTGCTTATGATAATGTTTACATCCAATGTGAATGAATCATGTATAGAAATATCTTGTCAAGTATATGATCAAGCATCCTTTGTGGATGACCTAAATATAGATAAGCACTATGACAAGTTAGAACCCCAAAAAGAGTACTCGTCGGTTATGGAAGTACTTATTTAGCAAGCGACCAAGCATTGTTTAGTTAGAAGCACGTGCTCAGATATCATGTATTGATCATAAAAATTCAAAATATAAATCATATTCATGTTACGTACAAGTAATAAGATGACTACAAGTCGTACAATTCAGGCAATGTCATTTACTTTTATATTCAAGTTATAGTTACAAGTATTCTTATGTATATGTTTCGTTTACTCACTAACTCGCAAGGACTTAGCGTTCTCATATTCATGTTTTATGTAGGTAAAATAAGATAAGCGTTAAGGGGCTTGTACATTGTAGCTAATGGTGCTTTTTGGGAGAAAGCTACCATGCTCGGGTATAGGTTACGAGCAACTCCTACTTACACTTTGATATTTATCTTGCAAACGCCCCAAGTGTGTTTAAAAGCAGTTTAGAAACAAGTTGTCGTTAATTTATGTATCAAGCTTGTGCCTTAGTCATGTTTTGTAGTTTTAAAAGGGGCGTTTGGCAGAAACACAAAAACACGCTTCCGCTCATGTTGAAAGTTTGTAAAACTCCAGATTTGTTTAGTTACGTAATTGTATTAGTTATGCAAAGTTTCATGTCATGAAGATAAGTGCAATTATGTTTTCCATCAAAACGGGTAAAAAAAATAAGTAAAGTGTAGGTCTGAGATACTTAGCCTACAACTAGGAAGTGTTATCGGCGGCCAAAGGCCTCATAAGGGCTTTGGCCGGCGGCTAGACCCTTTTGGCCGGCGGCCAAATGTATCAAAAGGTCTTTGAGTCTACTTTAATATAAAAATAGTATAAAAGAGCATGATTCTTGTTAGAAATTAAAAGTACATATGAGAAGTAACACGAGGTTGCTTGGTTCATGTTGGTTATGTTAAAAAAATAGTACAAGTTACGGGCATTTCGGTCAAGGGAGCGCACCCACTTGTAGGGTAAAGGGACAGAGCCCCTTGTTGGGATTCGAGTAATACCCGGTTTTCCCTCCAACCAGTTTTTCCCACCAAAAGACACAAGTTTTCACAACAGTTGTTACTTTTCCCGCCAACCTTTTTTTAAGTGAATTTAACTAACTTTGGGTTATGTTTTATATGACAGAATTGATCTCTTCCAAATATAAAAAACATAACAACTTTTTGTGTATTGTTTTGTTCTCTCGTATCTTAGAAACAACGTGCATTTCTCAAGTTATCTAATTGAGGATTTCATGATTACTTTAATCTAAAAGTAGTCACAACACGATTCAGGAACTATATCAAGATTATTTTATTATTACCACTCACACACACACACACATACCCAAATTCTAACAAATGATTTCTTATTTAATTTGACATCGATTTCGACATGGTTTTGAGGTTTATTTCCAAAACTCAAAATCAAATCTATAACCTACGAACTTCTACAATACCTTGGCGACTTTGCACCCTCCATTCCAAAATAATAGTCCATGTTTTCTTTTTGGGTTATCCCAATTTAATTGTCAACTACTAAATATAGATAAGGAAGTTCGATCGAGTTTACCATATTACCCTTGGTTGAAATTTATATTATAAACTTTAAAAAGACAATAATTAATTAGTTAAAGGTAAAATTGTCATTCTGGCAAAAGTAAGAGAGATAAAATAGATATAATTATATTTTTGTTAAACTGTATTTTTTTTCTGAGGATAATAATTTTAGGACGGAGGAGTAATACATTCTAGATTATCCCATCCACTTGCTATTGCGGCTATGTAAATGTCACACATGTGATATTGCGATGCTAGCGATGAACATTCAAAAGTGAATGTTGTCACTTGAGTATCACGAGGCATTAGTTTTCCATCTCTATATATATTATGTAGGGTTCTTGTGGTATCCTGCATGACGAATAAAACATACTGCAGTGGAAGTAAACACATATGTGACCATGCAGCCAGACAAACTGTAGCTAGCAAGATCTTTGCTAATCAGTGATATAACCTAATCCTAAACACGTATAAAGGGTGTTTATAGAAGACTTACTTGTTTTCTGCAGATACATAAGCTTCTTAATCAACTGCAACGTGCGGGTTCACTTTCTTTTACCATGGACGATTGATCTAGGGTTTCAAGATAAAAACCACAGCTTGGATTGCATCATGTATCCACCAAGATCGCATAGGTAGAACTAAGGATTCGAACCTCGCAAGTTAGGCGAGCACGAAACCAATGTAAACCAATCGACTAGAAGTCGATTGGTGAAAGTCGACTTAGGTCGACTAAGGAGATTGGTCCAAAGGGTTTAACCCCTTTTGTCGATTGATCGTGTAGAGAGGAGAATGAGAGAGGTTTTTAAGGTTTAGTTGTGTTATGAGAATGCCTTAAGAAGCCTTGGTATTTATAGGCTCCTTAGAGACATTCTATAATACTTGTAGGACAAGTATTCAAGTTTGAAAAGGAGTCAAACTCACCCTTCCTAGGGTCGGTCGAACGAACACAATCCCTAAGAGATTCATGTTTCGTCTCTTGTCATTTATTACCCCTTTATATTTATACCGAATAAATTTATACTTGGTAATTACCGTATAATCTCTAAATGAAATTAAGACATATTTTCATATCCTCATTAGTCTCATTTTAGTCGTCACTGCTTTTCTTATTTTCGCCACGTGTTCGTGTAGTGTGCACTTGTGTGACACTTTGACATTTTTAAAGGCAAGTATGAAAGCTTATTATGTTGTCTGCACATAATCCTTTCATACTCCCTCTTATGCAAACACATCAACATAAGATCCCTTTCACTATACCAAGAGGTCACGAGCAAGACATTGTAGTACCTCACTCATAGAAGCTGATTCAATACCCAAATAGTGATATTTCCGACTTAGGTTATTCCAAGCTAAGTCTGACTCAAACTCCACCAAGCTTAGTCAAGGTGTATGACTGTATCCATTCTCGCTTTATTGATATTATTAGAAAGTACCAAGCATGGATATTTTAACCTCGTAATACTCTTCCTTTTCTTGTTCTAATAAATGATTTGCCGCTTTAGTGTCCCAAACACTTTTTCGTACAAACGTACTATCCACTAGAGGTGAGGAAAACAAACCGAAAAACCGAAACCAAACCGAAACCGAAAAACCGAACCGAAAACCGACTAAAACTAAACACCGATAGTTCGGTCTTTACTTTTAAGAAACCAAAAATTCGGTTCTTTTTCGTTTTCGTCCAAAACCAAACCGCAAAATCCGAACCAAACCGAACCGGTTTTATTATATAATAATATCTAATTAATATAATATAATTAAATAACTAAATAAATCAAATTTATAAATTCATATTCATTTTGTGAGTGGATTTATTATATATTTATCTTAACGCTTATATTTATATGTATGTTTGTCATGTCGCGTGTTTTGTGTGAATATATCAATAAGTATTCGATAATGATTATACTACGTGTATGTTCACTTATATGTGTATGTCTTATTTATATGTTTGTAATTGTAGAATTATGCAATAAACATTATTATGCTTAGATTGAAAAAAGTAAAGAAGAATAACTAATTTTGTATATAAAACAAGTTTGTTGGTATAATTTTGCCATACCCAAATATTAACAGTTAGAAACCGAAAAAACCGAAACAAATAACAAACCGAAAAAACCGGACGGTTTTGGTTTTGGGTTCTACAAAAACCGAACATTTTGGTTCGGTTTCGGTTTTAGCCAAAAACCGACCCAAACCGAACCGTGCACACCCATACTATCCACAAATCATCTCACACAACACAAGGGGGCCGGAAAAATATCATTCTTTCTAGTCTATTTCAACATGGAGCTGTAAATTGCCATCTCGGCCAGTAAGCCATTCTTCCTTACCTCCCATTGAGCTTGAGGCTAGTATACGGCGTTATGCTTTTACGCGGTAACTGAAAACTAGATCTAAGCCCGGTGAAAAACATAGTCAAATGACCTAACTCCTCAAGTTATTGGGATAGTCCATCATGATCAGAGAACACCATTTACTATGATCCATGTGGTCGCTCCTCGATCATGGTCACGTCAAATACTTTCTACGCAAATGCATGTGAAATTAAACTATACCTAGGTTGTTTCTTATTTCACAATAGTTGCTTTCATTATCTTTGTATCTCTCCATGATAACCGGCTAGTACCAGGAAGTGTTGCGAGAAAGTAATCGACTACTATTCAAATCTTCTTGACGATCCTCCCAGAGAACCACTGAGCCTCACTAGTATATCATTTCCATATTGTCTTACTGTTAGTGAACTAAATGATTTTTGGTACAAGCGATTTAGTCTTACTGGATGATAGACTTAGCTAAATTCGCAACACACTCAGCTTACCGTTCAACGATGATCTTCATTTTACATACTAAATCAAATGGAATTACTCCAACAATTCAGAACGTGACTCCTTGTTGCTGGTTCTCTTAAGTACTTGAGAACTTCAGTACAAGCTTCTAAAACTGCGTTTTAGTTACGCATGACTTTCCTGATTTGAAATCCATTGAACAATGTTAGTTTCATTTAATGATCTTGAAACCTCCCACTAGATCTTGCAATACCATGAACTTTCACATAGATTACCCTAGATCTATCATTCCTGCCATGCTTTGTACTATATAGTTAAATGACCAGAAATTAATTTACCACATACTCTCGCTTTCGTTGCTCAACTCTGAGTTGAACTACTATGTCTTTGTCCAATTAAGGATATCTTCACTTGAGTACATTAATTCGATCATATAACAGGTGTTAACCTAGTTAATTTCTCCTACCGTAAAACACTTTTCTGTCGTACCTGAGTATTCCAAAGCAGCTATGAGATTTTACTCATGATTTACGAACTCATGCCTTTCGAGTTTGATTTATAGATCCATGATACTAACCAGTATTATATGAGTTTTACTCGATCTCTAGTTTTCTAGAGATATTATTACACAAGTATTCCTCATTTATCAGAAATCTTCCTTTCCAAATATCCGTGATATTTGAATGTATCGCATGTTGGGTCCATGCCTTGATGTCTTTCAAGACTCGCGACAGGCAGTCTTAAAGACCATTTTGTACATTAATGAACCGGTAGAAATGCTTCTTTGATTATACTATCCCAGATAGTCTTTCAATTAAAGCTTCTTATTTCTTTAAACTTCCATCATAGATGAATTGCATCAAAGTTCATCAAGCCTAAAGGCTTTTCAAGCAATTCATTCACAACAACAGTTCCTCTTTCTAGGAACCTATAAAGTATGATCATCCTCTTGATCACATTAGATAAATTGTTGTTATGGTTTGCAAATATATTTGGGATTACTCTAAGTTTCTCCAAAAAAAATTTATTCCAGATTTCAAAATATGAAAGACGCCAGATGTAATAAATTTTAGAAGTAAAATATTTAAAACCTAAAACATTAAACAAAATTCAAAACAAGCCCTGAAACGGGCGACAATTAGTTTTAAAAGTAAAGACATAAATTCAAATTAATTCTAAAATCCTAAATCCCAAACAGATGCACGAGCCGGACCGTCATCTTGTGCAAATTCCTCGGCACTCTTCATCAGCTGCTACAAGGACTAAGAGGTTTGCCGCAAACGTTGTTTCCTGTATGGCCCAAATTGCCAAATCTCCTTGTTAGATGTAATAAATAACAGACACAATACAATTGATTACGTAGAAATCAGAGTTTACATTTATTTTAAAATGGTTTAAATGAAAATGGCGGAACCGTGGAAGGTGGATTTTTTTAAATGGTTTAAATGAAAATGGCGGAAGGTGGATTTTAGTGACACCAAGGAGAGTGTAGGTTGGCAGGGCATTCCATCGTTTTTGTATATAATGAGACTTTTCATACAATATTATATATAAAGTGTCATCGGTTATAAGATATAATGCAATTAGTTATCTAAAAGTTCTAACATATTACGATTTAAGATATTTTTCATCTAAATATTTTTTCTTCTTGAAAAATATGCTACACATACATACAATTATTAACGGCACAAATTTTAGGGACAAAATTATGAGACTGTAGTTTGGTACCCTCAAAGTGACCTTGTAGGTTGGTAGATGTGACTGACATTGAAGTTAGTGTCATTAAATCTTGCTTCTTCCTAGTGCTTATTCAAACGAGTAGTTAAACGTGTTTGTTATGGCCCGCTTTTTCCAATAGTATTGGTAAATGGTACTACACGTTTAGGTTACAAACACTTTAAACAGAAAATTGTCACAATAATATGTGAATGTCCACCACCACGATATTTTGTGTCACTAACTACTTACTGACGGCACAATACCCACACTTCTAGTGATACAATTGATGTGTTAGTAATGAAAACTCTGTAAGTGGCCTAGTCTATATAATTGTAAAGGTTGGTCGAGGCTCGTGTTAAACACGATTTCCTTAAAACAGATTCGCGTCTGTTTCCCATGGTACAACATCCAAAGCTATTGTACAACCGGACTGACAAACTTGCACGAAAATTCACGGAAAAACTGTGCGTTCTTGATCGAAAAGACTGCTGGAATTCGGTAAGTGATGAGCTGACGAAATTTCTCAGCAAAAAGATACCCACATAGGCGAGGTTTGGAGCTGCATTCGTGAGCTTCAAACTCATTTTGGTCCGAAAATCTCATTTTCTGCACCCCAAGCTTCAAACTCATTTTGGCCCAAAAATCTCATTTTTATGGCCCGCTTTTTTCCAATAGTAATGGTAAATGGTACTACACGTTTAGGTTACAAACACTTTAAACAGAAAAGTGTCGCAACAATATGTGAAAGTCCACCACTACGATATTTTGTGTCACTAATTTCATTGACATCACAAAGACCCACGCTTCTAGTGATACAATTGATGTGTTAGTAATGAAAACTCTGTGATACAATTGATGTGTTAGTAATGAAAACTCTCTAAGTGGCCTAGTCTATATAATTGTGAGAAACGGTGTACACTTTTATTAATATAATCAGATTACAAATAATAAATAACAGGAAGTAAATAACAGAAAATTAAATACAAACAGAAAGGTGTAGAAGCAGAAGACAGACTCTAAGAATATTAAATAAACGAAAGCAGTAAAGGTTGGTCGAGGCTCGTGTTAAACACGATTTCTTTAAAACATATTCGCCGTCTGTTTCCCATGGTACAACATCCAAAGCTATTGTACAACCGGACCTGACAAACTTGCCTGAAAATTCACGGAAAAACTGTGCGTTCTTGATCGAAAAGACTGCTGGAATTCGGTAGGTGATGAGCTGACGAAATTTCTCAGCAAAAAGATACCCACATAGGCGAGGTTTCGGAGCTGCATTCGTGAGCTTCAAACTCATTTTGGCCCGAAAATCTCATTTTCTGCACCCCAAGCTTCAAACTCATTTTGGCCCAAAAATCTCTTTGAGACACAATATCTCATTCATTTCTACTCCATTTTGGACATACTTTAGCTCATTGCGAAGCTCTCTTTGAGGAGAACAAAATGCCCCCAACCAACACAAATATATGTAACATATACATACATTAAATAATGTTCAAAGTTTGCAAAAAACCACTTTGCAAAACTCATTTTTCCAACAATAATTTCATATGAAACATGTAAATTTACCCATGAAAAATGACATTAGAGTGCTAGGTATCATAACAAGCCTCAACCTCATCGTCGCGCCACCTCAGCGCCACATCAGCATCTCATTTTCCCACAACTAACCACAACAAACCCCCTCCTCACTCATAACAAACCTCAACCTCTTCATTTGGCCCCACCATTACCACTTTATTATTTATTAGCCTTAAACCCTCGTTGGAAACTGCTTTGTGTCAGTGTTTGCACCTCGTCGTCCCCACGATTTGGTATCCGACGGCGAGCCACGACAAGGGGGGCCGGTGTGGCGACGAGCGACGGCGAGAGCTCCACGGTGGCGGCGAATCCGACGGCGAGCTCCACACCTTCCACTCTTACCTGCAAACGCACTAGGATCCTGGTTCCTGGGCCCCTTAGGTATTGAACCATGAAGTCGATTATTTGCAAAGTTCGCTTTTAAACCTGTCTGCTCAAAATCTGGTATCTCTCCATCAAACTTATTGTTTTGAAGCTGCAAATCAGTTAGAGGAGACAACTGCGTAAGTGATGTTGGAATATTACTGTGAACTCGTTGTTTGCTAGTTAAAATTTTTCATCGAAGAACTAAACAATTTAAATGCATCAGCTCCTATGTCCCCAGAAAACCTGTTATTTGAAAGGAAAAGCCCGCGTAATGGGCCAAAATTAAGCTAAGTTAGGCATCGAGCCCTCAAAGCTATTGTTCATAAAACTTAACATACAAATACTTGTAACCTCAGCCAATGTGTCCACGTCGATTGTCCCACCTAAACCAATGTTCTCAAGCTGTAAGCCGGTCACACTTCCATTTTTACACAATATTCCTGTCCAAATTGGTATATCATTTTTGCACGGCGGAACTTTCACGTCCTAATTTTTTAAAGTACCGAAGTTAGTAAGCGAGCTTCTAAACTTTATTAGCCTAGCGGAGTCATTTTGAGCAGATAAAAATGGTAAGCTTGTTAGTAAAACATGAATGAAGATGAGTGTAAGCCAATATGGTGGCCTATAGCAAGCAGCCATATTAGCTTAAGATTAATGCAAAAATGTGGTGAAATTGGAATGAATTAGTAACTGTTTCTTGATTTTTAACGGACGACACAACTTATAGTAAGTCGATGTCAAGGAAACAAATGGAAATGAATTGTTATGAGGCGGAAATATTGAGGGTTTTATGGTGACAAATTGACAAAGATATAAGTTGGTGAAATTTCCAATGTCATGGGGATGTTATGATTGTGATCAGCTGTTTTTTCTCAAACAAGGCCGGGTAAGCTTATGAATTAGGCTTATGATTATATTATATATGCAGCTTATGGGTTATATATCATGAGCTAATAAGCCCTTACTAGGTATTTTGGCTTAGCTTTTCATAACTAATAAGGTAAAATGACAAAAAAGTACATGAACATAAAATGATGTAGTTATTAAATGAGGTTATAAAAGTACTTTTATATAATATTGTTATATAAGCCCACCCCTCCACATATAAGCCACAAGGTTTCGGCTTATCAAAACTCCCTTATACAAGCTCATAAGCCCACTCATATAAGCTTAGCAAAACACTTACTTTAAGCTTATTTGACACATATAAGCTAATAAGCTCGTAAGCCCATCATATAAGCTTAGCCAAACACCCCCTTGGTATACCTAATCTTTCGATCACATGATTAACAAGTCAAGTCTAATAGTCTATTTTTAGTTGTAACACCCCTGCCCCAACATAGGAACGAGATGTTACAAATAAACCTGGATGACAAATCTTATTTGTAAGTTCATAAAAAGCAAAGTTCGACCATAAACCAAATCTGAGTCTAATAAGTTCAAGTTCCAAACATTATTAGTACTAGGTCCAAAGTCCAAATTAAAGGAAACGAAAAATAAAGTCTCCAAGTACATAGTCTCTAAGGTCCAGCTAGCTCTCGTCACACATAATAACAACGAGAGGTCACAAATAATGACAAAGCAACTAAACATGAAGGACCAATCATATTAGCAAGTTCATAAAAAGCAAGTTCAACCATAAACCAAATATGAGTCTAATAAGTTCAAGCTCCAAAAATTATTTAATATTTGGTCCAAAGTCCAAACTAAAAGAAATGAAAAATAAAGTCTCCAAGTGCATAGTGGTCCACCTAGTTCTCGTCACACATCCCCGTTAACCATAAATACCTGCCACATAAGAAAAGAAAATGCAGCAGCGGTAATTGCCCAGTGCGCGGATGTAGATCACCAATAACAATAACAACAACGTAATATAAAAGAATAAATACGAAATATAAAGATCATGCTTAATTTCAAAAGATAATTCCTCCATCATATCATCACCTAAACACCATCACCTCAACATTAGAGTAATTAAAGAAATATAAGGCTGAAGGAAAAATGGTTTCAGATATTTATACCGAGTATCCTACATCATATCATATGGTTCCATACAAATAATGTCTCCAGATTCTAAGGGCAAACACTACAGCACCTAACTCTAGATCATAGGTGGTGTAGTTTTTCTCATGCTTCTTAAGTTGTCGGGAGGCATAAGCTATCACCTTCTCCCATTGCGTCAAAACATCACCTAAGCCTTTATGCGAAGCGTCGCAGTACACGACAAAATCTTCGCTTCCTGCAGGCAAAGCTAGGATGGGCGCACTACACAACTTGTCCTTTAGGAGTTGGAATGCTTCTTCTTCCTTTTCTCCCCATTCATACTTAACGTCCTTATGCGTCAGCTGGTCAACGACTTAGCTATTTTGGAGAATCCTCAATGAACCTCCTGTAATAGCCTGCTAAACCTAGAAACCCATGGACTTCGATGAGTTCCTAGGGGCTGCCCATTCCTTAATGGCCTCAATCTTGGCTGGGTCAACATGAACTCCTCGACTATCTATCACGTGGCCTAAGAATTGCACGGTCGGAATCCAAAATTCACACTTAGAGAATTTGGCATACAGCTTCTCTTGCCTTAACAACTCTAAAATGAGCCTCAAATGCTCTTCGTGCTCCTCTCTATTCTTGGAGTATATCAATATGTCGTCTATGAATATTATCACAAACTTATCCAGATATGGCTTACACACTCGGTTCATGAGATCCATGAATACCGCTGGCGCGTTGGTCAAACCAAACGACATCACTTGGAATTCATAATGCCCATAACGAGTCTTAAACGACGTCTTAGGGATATCCTCCTCTCAAACTCTAAGCTGGTGATAACCAGACCGTAAGTCGATCTTGGAAAAGACACTAGCTCTTAAGAGTTGATCAAGTAGGTCATCTATTCTAGGTAGTGGATATCGTTCTTCACCGTCAACTTATTCAATTCCCTATAGTCAATGCACATCCGAAACAATCTATCCTTCTTCTTCACAAACAACACCGGTGCTCCCCACGGTGATGAACTTGGTCGAATTAATCCCTTCTCCGACAATTTTGCCAAATGCTTGACAGTTCCTCCAATTCTCTTGGAGTAAGTCGATAGGTGCCCTGCTACGGGCAAAGACCGTATTAACTCAATTTAGAATTCCACTTGTCGACGGGTGGAATCTCGGCAGATCGTCGGAACCGATCCTAAACTCTCTAACGACGGTATATCCTTGAGGTGTCCTTCGCTTCTTCTCGCTTTTCGTAAATTCGAGCCAAGAAAAGACAACCTCTCCATCGATGTACTTCGGGCCTTAATACAAGAGATGATGCTCAATCGGGAGGGACCTCCACAACCGCTTCTCGATCTCCTTGTATGCTCGGAACTTTTCGCCACACGGTACATGCACTATCTTCTCATCGCAGATGATGCGTGCAACCGCTCTTCGACAACCAATCCATTCCAAGATGACGCCGAAACTTCCTAAGGTAATCGGCAAAAGGTCTATGCTAAACGGGTGGTCTAGGAAACTTAAGGTACAACCTGACTCAAAGGTGTCTATCCATTCCCTATTTCCGCTAGCTAACTCCACATCATAACTTAGCCCTAAAGGTGTTGGGGAAATTCCTAGTAATGGCATAAAGGTGGTTGATACGAAACTCATATCGGCACCAGTATCAAACAGTATGGAAGCATAGTGATTATTAAGAAGGAACGTACCCGTAACTACGTTCGGGTCCTCACCGGCTTCCTTTCCAATAGCATACACTCGCGTTGTTCCCATGTCTCTCTGCTGATTTCTAGCACCCTGATTTCCCTGGTTCCCTTCAACCTCACACTTCATAGGGTTATGGCCATTACTTCCCACACCTCGGTTAAAAAATCCACCTCCATTACTGAGGTTTCCTCTCACCCACTGCTCTCGGAACTCATTCTTGTAGTGCCCTTTCTTTCCACATCCAAAACAGGTGACAGTGGCCTTCCAGTCCGCTCCTTGTGCAGTTTGGGTCACAAGCAGGGGACGGGACTTACAGTCCTTGGCCATGTGTCCTACCTTAGAGCAATTCCTACACACTATTGAGCTTGGTCCATGGTGGTTTCGGTTGCAACGAGCACACAAGGGTTTGCTACCTTCATAACCCTTCTTCTCTCCATTGCTTACGGCGTACATCCTGGCAGTCTCTTGCCGTTTGGTGCCATTCCCTTTAACAGTCTCATTCCTCTTCCTCTTGTCACTATTACCCTTGTCTCCTCCTTCTAACATATAAGAGTCCATTAAACGCTGAGCCACGGTAACTGCCTTATGCAAGTTAGCCGGCTTCGCAGCGATGACATCATTCCTAGTAGCTAAAGGCAATCCATAAGTATACCTCTCAATCTTAAGGGCTTCAGTGCGAACCATTTCTGGGCAAAGCTGTAACACCCTGAAATTTTGGTCTAGCGAAAGCATACGAACCTTTGGGTGCTACAATCTTGGTATCACAACATAAGGTACAAAGAATGGTTTTTATCCCATTTATTTAGAATAAAATTCATTAATTGAAAACTATAAATTTACATTAATGAAAGTAGTGCGAAAATAGGCCCAAAAGATAATTAAAGCGGTCCCGTTTATTCATCGTAGTCGCTTATGACCATGCCCCTTGCTGCCGCCTTCCAATAGTGAGCTATCGCCTTAAACCCGAGAACACATGCTAAAAGGTCACTTTATAATCGGTGAGTTCATAGAGTTTAGTTACAAAAGTAATAGTGGACCGATTGAGTTTAATTGCTAAGTGCGACTAAGGCGTATATATAATGTACACATTCCAACCAACAATCAATCCAATCAACAATCAATCCAATGAGCGACTCTAGCCAGCACCACATTATAGCAAAGCTAGAGCAATGCTACCTGGTCTAGGCCGATTATACTTAGCTAGGCACCGCGTATAGCATAGGAATGCTACCCTAGGCTAAGTCAACAACTCCGCGACTTATAACCTATCATAGTTGACATATTAGCAATTCAAAAGAGTAGTGACAGTCCAAGAAATAGTTTGAATTCATATAAACACGTAAAGCGCTCAATCACCAAATCAATTATACCAAAGATCAATCATTCATAAATCATATTCACATATCTAGTTATGGTTCGTTAAAAGCAGCATGTATTCTCCCCCAAAATAGTTATGAAAACCTTTGAAAAGAGGGGCTATGAAACTCACCTTAGCCACAGCAATGCACTATACACTATTGACACGACTGGCATCTAAAGCTAATCTCCACAGCATCCAGAAGAATGTACGACGAGTACAATAGAATAGAAGTGAGGCAACCTAATGCGTATACGATTATCTCAAAATACAGCTCATATGATAAAGAAGTTGATAAATAGTATTGTCTCGTAGTTTTCGTGGATCATTCATGTCATTACTTTCAAAAGTCCATTATCGTTCCCAAAACGTTTATGATTAATATCTCAAGAGTTTAGTTTTAACGCTTTCGTGTGGTGGTAAGAAACATAGACGCGACGCACAACTCACGCGAAGAGAGGAGATGTCGACATTGTCGAGACATACTACTAGAACTCACGCCAAAAAGGAAAAGACATCGACAAAGTAAGGAAATACTAACAAAACTCAAGCTAGTCAAAGACTAGGAAATGACGACATCTATTTATATAATATAAATAGGGTAATTAATAAGTTTTGGTAATTTACCCAATAATCCCAAACGTACATGTTTATCATAAAAGATAAGTTTCTATTCGTCGCTCAATTAATAAAGGTTTCACAATCGTTACTCGTAAATATACCAGTTTATAATAACGCATTTCTTATAAGTGTAGTGTATTATAAATGACACGATCATTTATTTCAATGTTCACAACCCATCATGATCTTAAATAAGTTGTCTTATCAAAATAACCCTTTCCGACAGTTTATAAGAGTTAACTCGTAAAACAAGAATTACTATGCTAATTTATAATGGGTTGTAAAAAGTAGTTTTTATATAGAATAACTATAATTGATTTTATACATTCCGGTTCAATGTAATTAACTAAGTAGTTATATATATTTATCAATTAAGTGCTTATGTCTCGCTATTAGTTAAGTAATCGTCAATTGAATACTTAGGTTAGTTATGAATCAAGTATATTCAATTCATATTAAGTCTAATATATTGTATCCGTTCTAGATCTACATGACCAATTTATTCGATATCCAATAATAATGATTCATTAATACAATATAAATCCTATAGTTAAATCAAATCGGATATACTAATTGTTAACCCATAATTCGTATATAGTGTGTCCGATAAAATTTTATGTTATCGAAATCCAATTCACAATTCTAATATAATTATTCGAAGCTTATCAAGTCTTAATCATTTAACAAAACTTTTCAATGTTTACAAATTACCAAAATTCGATAATTATATCAATGTTATCTATTTTTATTGTCAATCCCATTCACTAGTTAACCCGTTTAGACCCGTTAACCCAAAGTATGACCATCCGGGTCAAACCCTAGACTAAATGACGTATCCCAAGTCAATACTTAGTAACAAAAACGAATTATCACAATCAAAATCAATATTACTAAATCAGTGGACCCCACGATGTCTAACTCGACCGACCGGTTTATTGACCCGAGAACCAAATGAACACCAATCCCACGAGTTGACCGACTCACTTGGTTGACTCTGTTGAGTCGACTCGGTTAAACAACAAACAAGCACTCTCTGCGTGATTTCCTTACCACGACATATGCCAAGACCATAATAACAATTCTAAAATCAACCCGTTATTTACATCGCTAGCATACCAACACACCCAAGTCCAAATTAAGTCGGTTTAATCCACTAACTACACGCTCTACCACACGACCCAAAACAATTTTTTGTTAGGTTTGATACACCTTTATTTCACGTTTCTGAATCATGTGTAACACTTTTACCAATTTCCTTATCCACGAAAATATACCACCACGTTTTGTTTTCAGTTTAGCCATTGTCACGTTTCCTTTTATTAATTTCATGTCAACCCACGAAAACAACAACACAACAATATAACGTTTAAATGAAATAACAAAAATAGGAGATAGGTCGTGGGGTTTACCGAGAAGGAAGAGGAGAAAACAAGGGATGTGGTGTCATTTACAAGTACCACTCGTGACCCAGCCACTCAAGAGACCCCTAAAAACGTTTCATTTAAAAAACCCTAAAGATCCAAAACTAGGGTTCAAGATCTAGGGAGCGTGGGTGGTTCTAGTGGCGCGTGCTACCCATGGTTGGAACCACAAGCTCACGATCTATCTTTTGGTGTTAAGTTTGTATTTTCAGCGACGGTGGTGGCGGTATCCGGCGACGGCAGTGGTGGCTGGCGGCTAGGAGTAGTGGCCGAAAAGTTAGAGTGAGAAAGTGTGTTATGTATGTGTGTTTTATAGAGAGAGAAAGTGGTGAAGTAAAATGAGGGAGGTGTGTGTGAGTTGGGTATATATACTACCAGGAGGGACTATTCTTGTAAAGTTGAAAGTATAGGGGTTGTAGTAAAAACTATCACAAGGACCCTAGATGTAACTTTGTAAAACTTTTAATATATTAGGTTCGGGACTCGTTTGGACTAGCAAACGAAGGATTCGTGACCCGAGATTACGCCAATGTTCTTAGAATATTATGTCCAATAAAAAAGATATTTAATACGACTCGTATCTCAAATTGGTTAAAACAATCGCTCTAATTGATATTCTCCGATTACGACGCATCGAGGAATTTTCGAGTTGTCACAGCCTCACTTCCTTAAAAGGAATCGCGTCCTCGCGATTCAATTTAAGTTACTCGTTGAGGTGTAAAAGAGGTGAGTGCATAGGCACGAGGATTTATCTTCACGTTTTCCTACGTGAATTCAGGACCTCACTGTGAGTTTCTACTAACTTCGATGATAGGGATGCGACTTTACTAAAGTCGCTCGATTTCATGTTCTATGGTTTTGATAGGTCGACAGAATTTAAACATTCGAAATGTCAAGAGTACTGCTGAGTCTTAATGATAGGTCAAGGCTCTGAGCTACTGGTCTAACTTCAACAAGGATTTCAAAATGACTGATACAGCGAGGATTAAGCTTCCGCATTTACCAAACGCTTCACACATTCTCATGGTGAATCTTTAAGCTTAACCTATGTCATATCCGGGAAGTCAAAAGGCTTACGTTGTTTGTGGCTCCTAGTGGTTTGCGAGTAGTTTGCATATCCATCTCAACTTAGAACGGTTTCCTTGACAGCTTCTCAATTAGGTTCGGGGTTGGTAGGTTGGGTATTTCCATTTCTACCCATCAATCGGGATTGGCACTTATGACCACATAGGGTTTTCTTATGGTGCCTTCAAAGCACTAAAGTGATAGGTATGGTTATAGGAGAGTATGGCCAATGGAAGGTGTCTATCCCAACCATTGCCAATTTTGATGAACACGCGTCGTGTCTACTATTGCTCGGATGGTTTCTTTACTTGACCCATCGATCCGGAGATGATACATCGTAAGCATATCCGGATCTCTTCTAGGCTCTAGGAAGTGATAGATGAAACGTGGGTGATTGGCGATTGCCATGATCAGAAAGGATAGAAATTAACACTTCCTAATGCACACGGCTTCCTTTTTGTGTGAAGAAATCTATTTGTTAGCTTAGGCCTTACGATCGCACTTCCTCTTTAAAGAGGATCGGAAGAAGTTGAGGAAGGATTAGATGTGTACTAATAGAATGATTCTCAGATAGAGAAAGCGGACCAAGAGGAGTTTCCCCTTCCGATTGAAGTTCTATTATGGAAAGAGGGTAAGGAGCTAGAGCTCAGAAGTGAGGACCAGCTCATAGGAGCAGAGTCATCTACCAGAAGGAGAGGATTTAGTACACTCTCACCTCCTTAAAAGAAGATAGAGGGATTCTATAGTATTGCTATAACTATAGCAGGAAGAGACGAGCAGGGTCGTCTATACTTTCCATTTTACTGATTAGCGGGAGGTGAATAGGTTGGGTAGGACTACCAACAACCACTCAGGTAACGGTGCGGGATCTACTTTCAAATTTCGTCTACGGTGTAGCTTATCGATTGGTTAAGAGAACCGAAAGGATAGCAGGTGTTTCTAGAAGGGCAAGGGAACGGTTAGGTGATTGTCCCAAGGAACGCGGTTTAGGTTACTCCTTAGGATTTCAAGATTTCCGTTAGGCACGGAATCCCTACTGGACGAGAAGTCTAGGAAGTTCAGAGTACGACTCTGTTAGAAAGTGTGGACTGCTACTAGCAATCAGTCGGTTTAACTTAGCATGATATCTAAGTTAGGGGAGGAAAGTACTACTCGATGGAGTATTGATTGCTAATGTCAATCACCCAATCGAGTCGTTAGTGCACTTGATACCTAACGCAGAAGGTGTCATATTCGGACCCAAAGTCCTAATTCCCAAAAGAAGTTCGACTACTAATCGATATCGATCAATTTCCTTAACACGAGTAAACGCTCACGGCTCTAGGTTCGTATTGATAGATTATAAGGTACGACATCGATAGGAAAACACATGTAGTACCACAATCGGTGGTATGAGGTCATCAGACTATCATTAATAGAACAACGTCGAGAGTTCAATGTTGTTAGAGCAACATTGACAGAACAATATCTACAAGATAACCTCGGTGAAAAACTTCACTAAAACAGGTTGCTAGAACGTTATCGATAGGGGTACCTAACTAGAGGATAAGGTACAACACCAACAGTACGTAAGGTACAACCTTAACTGTGAGTTGTTAACGAAGCAATGTCGAGAAGACATTATCGGTCTAGAGAGGTGAACAATGTCGACCGGGTGACGTCATTTGAATCAACATCGAATGCGAAATCCAACCAATAGCCAATTTGAGACGAGGCTCGAGGTAGAAGTGTCGGTAACAGGATTACCAACGATACGAGGTCGAACGACCAATCCAACAAAGTTACAAACGAAACGCGGAATGATAATTCCATCAAGATTACTAACGAAACAAGGCCGAATAACGATTCGAGGCCAAATGATGATTTGAAGTCAAATGATGAGTTAACAACTCGGAACGAGGTTTATAATCACAAAATCCAACAATCCCCAAAAACCAAAGTCAAAACCGTATCCAAAATAGTCTAGACCAAATCCAAAAGTAGCTCAAAACGATTCCAAATGCTCTAGTGAGATCGACGAGGCTTATGACGATAAGCAACTCGGATGTGAACAGTGCCAATCGGGTCTAACCCGACCTAAGGCGAACTACGCATGACAGCGTCAAACTGGAATGCCGCATAAGCAAAGATGTATAGCGATGTCAGAAGTGTTACAGTTCGAGAGGTGTTGCGATGCCAGTATGTTGTGTGTGAGTGCGGGCTTTCGTGATGTTCGGTGAGTGTGTGTGTGTTCACCTAAAGCTCATCATTCCCAAAACCAAAACTATCCCAGACATAATTATGTTATAACTACTCCGAGTATCACAAAATTCACCGAAGTTGGACATAGGTGATCGCCCATGTCCCACCTGTCCTGGCCGAATATAGGTGATCGCCTATATTCACCCTAGGTTCAATGAATTTTGATACACCCGACTTAGTTATACTAGCACCATGTCCTCTACATCCCAAATCATTCCCAAGGCTACTACTAGTGTGCAAGCTTTA
The DNA here is from genome assembly GCA_022545495.1 of Chrysanthemum lavandulifolium. Taxonomy (NCBI): domain Eukaryota; kingdom Viridiplantae; phylum Streptophyta; class Magnoliopsida; order Asterales; family Asteraceae; genus Chrysanthemum; species Chrysanthemum lavandulifolium. The sequence continues at coordinate 267,109,488 of CM040240.1, forward strand.
AATCGCATAATGAGATTACGCAAGGAATTTACGTAACTCTGTGAAAGGCATAGTGCGTATGTAAGCATGAGGACATACTTACTAGGCGTACTTAAGCATGAGGACATGATTTCTATGCGTGTATAAGCATGCGGGCATGCTTATAGTGTGTGCATAAGCACGAGGACATGCTTATGGTGAACTGCTAAGATAGGCAGACTTAATCGTCTATTAACAGGGCACACATTCAACAAGTGTTCCATTAAACCGCTCATCAAATAAGCCATAAACATCTCATCAATCATCTTATCAATCAATTCGTCTCATGTGTTCTCAATTATCTACATCCTTAAACTAATCGTACGTGAGGCTTCAGCTTGGCAGGCAGGCACGTGGCGGTCATAGGGCTAAATTTTCGAAAAAGTGGTTATAGTATAGGTTTTGAAAATACACCCAGTTCCTATAACCTAGGCTCTGATACCAATCTGTAACACCCCGAAATTTGGGTCCAGCGGAAGCATACGAACCTTTGGGTGCTACAATCTTGGTATCACAACATAAGGTACAAAGAATGGTTTTTATCCCATTTATTTAGAATAAAATTCATTAATTGAAAACTATAAATTTACATTAATGAAAGTAGTGCGGAAATAGGCCCAAAAGATAATTAAAGCGGTCCCGTTTATTCATCAGAGTCGCCTATGACCATGCCCCTTGCCAAGCGTCTTCCAATAGTGAGCTATCGCCTTAAACCTGAGAACACATGCTAAAAAGGTCACCTTACGCTGGTGAGTTCATAGAGTTTAGTTACAAAAGTAATAGTGGACCTGATAGAGTTTAATTGCTAAGTGCGACTAAGGCAGATATATAATGTACACATTCCAACCAGCCAGGCACCACACTATAGCAAAGCTTAGAGCAATGCTACCCTGGTCTAGGTCGGATATACATAGCTAGGCACCGCGTTATAGCATAGAAATGCTACCCTAGGCTAAGTCAACAACTGTCGCACTAATAACCTATCATAGTCGACATATTAGCAATTCAAAAGAGTAGTGACAGGTCCAAGAAATAGTTTGTATTCATATAAACACGTAAACGCTCAATCACCAAATCAATTATACCAAAGATCAATCATTCTCAAATCATATTCACATATCCAGCTATTGTTCGTTAAAAGCAAGATGTATTCTCCCCAAAATAGTTATGAAAACCTTTGAAAGAGGGCTATGAAACTCACCTTAGCCACAAAGAATGCACTATACACTATTGACACGATCGGCATCTAAAGCTAATCTCCACAAAGATCCGTAAGAATGTACGACGAGTACAATAGAATAGAAGTGAGGCAACCTAATGCGTATACGATTATCTCAAAATACAGCTCATATGATAAAGAAGTTGATAAATAGTATTGTCTCGTAGTTTTCGTGGATCATTCATGTCATTACTTTCAAAAGTCCATTATCGTTCCCAAAACGTTTATGATTAATATCTCAAGAGTTTAGTTTTAACGTTTCGTGTGGTGGTAAGAAACATAGACGCGACGCACAACTCACGCGAAAGAGGAGGAGATGTCGACATTGTCGAGACATACTACTAGAACTCACGCCAAAAAGGAAAAGACATCGACAAAGTAAGGAAATACTAACAAAACTCAAGCTAGTCAAAGACTAGGAAATGACGACATCTATTTATATAATATAAATAGGGTAATTAATAAGTTTTGGTAATTTACCCAATAATCCCAAACGTACATGTTTATCATAAAAGATAAGTTTCTCTTCGTCGCTTAATTAATAAAGGTTTCACAATCGTTACTCGTAAATATACCAGTTTATAATAATGCATTTCTTATAAGTGTAGTTTATTATAAATGACACGATCATTTATTTCAACGTTCACAACCCATCATGATCTTAAATAAGTTGTCTTATCAAAATAACCCTTTCCGAAAGTTTATAAGAGTTAACTCGTAAAACATGAATTACTATGCTAATTTATAATGGGTTATAAAAAGTAGTTTTTATATAGAACAACTATAATTGATTTTATACATTCCGGTTCAATGTAATTAACTAAGTAGTTAAATCAAATCCGATATACTAATTGTTAACCCATAATTCGTATATAGTGTGTCCGATAAAATTTTATGTTATCGAAATCCAATTCGCAATTCCAATATAATTTATCGAAGCTTATCAAGTCTTAATTATTTAACAAAACTTTCCAATGTTTACAAGTTAGCAAAATTCGATAATTATATCAATGTTATCTATTTTTATTGTCAATCCCATTCACTAGTTAACCCGTTTAGACTCGTTAACCCAAAGTATGACCATCAGGGTCAAACCCGAGAATAAATGACGTATCCCAAGTCAATACTTAGTAACAAAAACGAATTATCACAATCAAAATCAATATTACTAAATCAGTGGACCCCACGATGTCTAACTCGACCCGACCCGGTTTATTGACCCGAGAACCAAAATGAACACCAATCCCCACGAGTTGACCTGACTCACTTGGTTGACTCTGCTGAGTCGACTCGGTTAAACAACAAACAAGCACTCTCTTGGCTGTGATTTCCTTACCACGACATATGCCAAGACCATAATAACAATTCTAAAATCAACCCCGTTATTTACACTGCTAGCATACCAACACACCCAAGTCCAAATTAAGTCGGTTTAATCCACTAACTACACATTCTTACCACACGACCCAAAACAATTTTTTGTTAGGTTTGATACACCTTTATTTCACGTTTCTGAATCATGTGTAACACTTTTACCAATTTCCTTATCCACGAAAATATACCACCACGTTTTGTTTTCAGTTTAGCCATTGTCACGTTTCCTTTTATTAGTATCATGTCAACCCACAAAAACAACAACACTACAATATAACGTTTAAACGAAATAACAAAAATAGGAGATAGGTCGTGGGGTTTACCGAGAAGGAAGAGGAGAAAACGAGGGATGCGGTGTCATTTACGAGTACCACTCGTGACCCAGCCACTCAAGAGACACCTAAAACATTTCATATAAGAAACCCTAAAGATCCGAAACTAGGGTTCAAGATCTAGGGAGTGTGGGTGGTTCTAGTGGCGCGTGCTACCCGTGATTGGAACCACAAGCTCACGATCTATCTTTTGGTGTTATGTTTGTATTTTCCGGCGACGGAAGTGGTGGCCGGCGGCTAGGAGTGGTGGCCGGAAAGTTAGAGTGAGAAAGTGTGTTATGTATATGTGTTTTATAGAGAGAGAAAGTGGTGAAGTAAAATGAGGGAGGTGTGTGTGAGTTGGGTATATATACTACCAGGAGGGACTATTCTTGTAAATTTGAAAGTATATGGGCTGCAGTAAAAACTATCACAAGGACCCTAGATGTAACTTTGTAAAACTTTTAATATAGTAGGTTCAGGACTCGTTTGGACTAGCAAACGAATGATTTGTGACCCGAGAGTTACGCCAATATTCTTAGAATATTATTTCCAATAAAAACGATATATAATACGACTCGTATCTCAAATTGGTTAAAACAATCGCTCTAATTGATATTCTCCGATTACGACGCATCAAAGAATTTTCGAGTTGTCACAAAAGCAGCGACAACTCTTGAAAACGACGATTGTAGGTTGTCATGTCATTACCCTTAACCTTATGGTTCCGTAACTCAATCTCTAACTTCTTAACTTCATTCAAGACAAGAAGTCTTGATTAGAGAGCCTTAAAATGGGTCCAAGTCAAGTTATAGGTTATATCACTTCCTACCGATCCGCGATAGTTTTTCCAAAGAAGTCAACGCCCGTCCTTCAAGGTGAACGTTGCATACTTAACCTTACAATCCTCATCACAGTTACTAAAGGTAAACACAGACTCAGTTTTCTCCATCCACCTTGTTAGGTAAACCACTCCCTTGGTTCCTCCGAACTCGATGGGACTACAGAATTGGAACACTTTGTATTTACAACCTCGAGCTCGATTAAGTGGTGGGGTTCCACCATAGGTGTTAGAGTGATTAGACTCAACTAGCAGTTCAGCTACATGCTGCGTCACAAGCTGATCGATGTGGGCTTGATTCAAAGGCGGAGGGTTCAGTGGAACAGGACCACTCTCAGCACGGTCGTTAACATTCGGGTTCCCAACAGCGAGGTTGTCAGTGTTCTTGTTCTCAACAGGTGGAGTGGTCGGGGTCGGACGACGACCTCGACGGACAGGAGTAACCCCAACAGTAGGAGCTGCTCGGTTGGTCCTAGGCGGGTTTCGTCTTGGTGCCATTAATCTGAAGGTTAAAACAACAGTTTCATAAATTTACAATTCACGCACTATAAGACTGGGTTTGGTTCCAAGGATATCGAATACCGCATGAATACGCAATCTTGCCAACAAGGATAACACTATATCATAACAAAATAACTAGAGACCGAATCAAAACTAAAGGATGCACATTCTAATAACCATAACTCATAAGTTTCGAAGTGGAATACATGAAAGGATACAGAAAAATCAAAAACGATCCTAACAATGATACTAACAAGATAACTATGATAGATCTACATCTCGAACTAGAGACTACTCAGTTTCAAGATGGTACAATGCTATGAGTCTAACACAATCTAGCCACGATTACGAGCACTCCTAAATGATCTCCAAACATCGTCCATCACTCTCCAAAGTAATGAGACCTCAAGACGCTGAGAGTCGCGATCTTTCTTAAGATTCACGACCTCCTCCCCCAACTCGTCGACCTTGCGGTGAAGCGCTTGGTCTACCTCTTGGGTTATCGAACACTCTGCTTTCCGGTTCCCTACCTGCTCATAGAGTTCCGACACGCCCTCTCTCAAGGCCATTGACTTTTTAACCATCTTATTCATATCCACTCTCAAATCCTCTACACCAGCCCTCGACACTCCATCTAGTCGATCTGACAACTGACTAAGGCTAATATTCTAGGATATAATCCTCTCCTAAATCAGACCCGTACCTCCATACTCCTCGGGATATGAAGCAATCTCGATGGTATCTCGAACCTAGTGGGCTCCCTATCTCAAGGGAGTGAGGAGGTGAGCCAAAATCAAAAAGGCGCCCAGAGAATCGTGCCTCGTGCAAAGGTGAGGAGAGCCTGTCCTAGAAATGCGCAAAATGCACAGGACTCGCAATGGTGGAGTACCCCATATGGGATATCCTCATCATCCTCCTCCTGAGGATCTACATCCTCGTCTACAGACTCCTCCTCTATCTCATGCTCCTCATCATCCTCATCTACAGAGGGGGAGTCTATGAGTCGGCATCTCTGTGAAGGTGAATTTTGAGGTGGTACAGTAGGGGATCTAGGTCTTCTAAGACATGGTGATACTCGTGGTGATGACAGAAGAGAGTGGGCTGCTAGGTGAATAGATGATGATGGTGGTCGCACAAACATATGAGCAAGTCTAGGAGTCTGGGCTCGTGCTAAGACCTGATGTAATGTGAGCTGCCTAGATGAGCTAGGGCGATCAGATGATGATGAAGTGGAACTAGAGTTTCGGGCAATCACATAGGGATCACCCTGCACAACAGTCATCAGAGTCAATGCTGGGGAAGTAGCAGCAGCAAGGACGTCCTCAGACACATCATAAGCTAGTGAAGGCATGGTCTGTGACAAAGGCATAGGGTAGGTATAAGTGTTCGAAAACGACTAGTTCTAATAAGCGCATCAACTCAACCAAAACATATATCACATAATGAAAGCTTTAAAATAGAGGTACCGCATTACTCAAAATATGCCTTTAAACAAAACACATAAGTTCTATTCTATCACATAGTCTACGCATCATATAATCCCAAGTCATATCAATCATATAAAAAGCTCATAATCTCCCAAAATCAATAATCATATCCCAAAACATAACATCTCAATAATCAAATTGCAGTTCATACCATACTCAAATAAAGAAGCTTCGGCTTGGAAGGCTGACATGCGTCGGTCGAGGATCAATTTTTCTAAAAAGTGGTTATAGTTTAGGTTTTATTAAATACCTAGTTCTTTATAACCTTGGCTCTGATACCAATCTGTAACACCCCCAAATCTTGGTACAACGAAAGACTTAAACAAGTTTTCGGGGCATTACATGGATTGGTACATCACACAAGTATAGCAAACAAGATAGTCATATTATAACTCAAAAACCAATCCCAAATTTAATTATCCAATACAATCATCCCAAAATAGTTAAAAGTAAGGACCAACATGATTTATGAAATAGGTCCGCATAATATTATCGAGTTTAAATATGATCCTTCAACCATGCCTCATTGCTAAGCTTCCATGAACAAGCATTCCAAACATCACTTAGATACCGAGAAAACATGCTAAAAGGTCGATTAACGCTGGTGAGGTCATAGGTTTAAGTTCAAATTCAATAGTGGACCTATAGGAGTTTATTTGCTATGAGACCTAAGATAAATATACACTATCACACCAATCACATACCAATATCACAATCAACAACACCATCAATAACATATCCGACGTCATAGTAGGCCCTAAGAGACTCTAGCAGCCACAACAGTAGCAAGGTCTAGAACAAATGCTACTGGACTAGGTCGAGGTAGAAGTCTATTCTTAGCTAGGAAAGCGTTATAGCAATAAAATTTGCTACCCTAGACTAAGGCAACAACTACCACATATCTATCTAAACAACAACACATAAGCAAATCAAAATAGTTTAAAAGGTCCAAAGAGTAGCATGATTTCTCACCCCAAATTAGTTAAAAGCAGAGATAAAAGTAGGCTATGAAACTCACCTCAAGCAAGCAACGACAAACAAACACTAGCAACGAAGATAACAAATTAACACGGCTTAGCAACTACTGACTCGGCACAACCTATTAATATAAACCAATTCTTAATATATATTTCCGAAATCAACGTTATCTACCCCAATGTATTCCTTTTCTTTATCTCTAAAAATATATTGTTACACCGTTTAGTCCTAGAGTTTGGTATCGTCGTGTGTGTGTGTATCGACTCAACAAGACATCATGAATGCACTCAAATAACCACAATGCAACACAATGAGACGTCTAAGCGATAAGCTCCATAGTCCAATAAGTTTCGGAATAAATAGTAGACCTTATCGAATTCGTCAACTCGATAAACACATTCATTTATTCGTGTCGCTTATTAACCCATAAACCGTCGCATCCTAACGAGTCATAAGGATAATTCACCCATTAATAACATTATCCACGATTTAGCGAGCTCTTATTAGATTCGTCAACCTAATAAGTTCGCTATCCACGCGGATCGACGCTATTAATGTTAGGTCATCGAACCCATGCACAAGACGAATTAATATTAAATGCTCGAAAATGGTATTAAATGCTCATAAATGACACATTTTGATAAACGTGCACTCGAACATCAAATACTTAATAATTAGAAAACCTTTCCGTTTTTAGTTGTTAATTTCCATTTAAAATAGCGAATAACAAGACAAGTCTTGTTATCAAAGTTTTAGTATAAAAACCATTTATTATTTATGTTTCTTAGTTTTATTATCATGTTTATATACATATATTACATCAATGTCAATATAAGTTTCAAATCGTTATTCATTTCGAGTCCACAAGCACAGTCATGACTTCTTGGCTTTTAATCAATCTATAGTCCAATATATACTAAAGTCCATAAATTACGGCGTTGTCGGGGTCAACTATGACTAAAAAGTCAAAGTAACACCGACGTTGCTCAAAGTTGACAATTTATAATATAAGTTCAAGTAAATAATCACAATAGCGCAAATCAAGCTCCAATCAACCCATATCAATCTCGCCATCCAAACAAACTACCAAACATACCCGTAACCAATGTTATGACCCTAATGATCATGACACGGTCCTGGTTAAGACTACGTGAACCAAACAATTATTAAGGTAAGCAAACTATTATATTGACAATCGCCAAAATGATATGTACAATACCAAACAATAAATATTTTCCCAATAATTTCATGATATGTCTAATTGACCTCACAGTAGACTAACCACTTTACTTTGACAGAAGATACCGACGAGATACATCAATATAGTTTTCAGAAGTGTTGAACTTGGATTTATCTCAAGGGACTTTTGAGTTAAAACAGATAGGATTGAGTGATTATCGATTGTTATGAGTTAGTATCGGTATTTTTTACCCCTTTATTTTATTTCTTGTCTAAAACATATACTCGGATAATAGGATGATCTTTACTATAAAAGATAATCTGAACGTGACATAAGTTAATCTCATATCGAAAAGATAAAGTTAAAAAGGTTAGGGTTCATACGCCTCAGAAAAGGCCGTTTCGTGGTATTTTCTTGAGAAAAAGGGCTATTTTAGCCCTTCAAACCCTAAGTAGAAGTATGTTCCTGTCTCGAAGAAGCCGAATGCTAGTAAGGAGGCAAGTACGAGGACAAATATTGCTATATCAAACCCGTTTGATGCTCTTGATATGGACGATACTGATGTGAATGGTATTCCTTGTACTGAGAAAATTGGAAAGCTTGAAAAGCTTATTATTTATGGGAAAGCTACTTTTGTGGATGATGATGGTAAGCCTCTTAAAAAGGTGCAGGTTGCGGCTACTAAGCCTAGTTCCTCTTCTTTTCCGTACGTCTCGAAAAGGTTTTAAGCCCGATAATAATATGGCAAAGCTTCTAGCATCGGCCGGTGGTGTGATGATATCCAATGCCTCACCAAATCAACACTTTTTACAAAGTGAGTCAGCAGACAAGCACTATATCCACAAGAAGATGTTAGTTGAGTAGTATCTAAGTCATTAATCGTCACACACCGGACATATATTTGAATGAATTTTAGCTTTTCCTTGATTAATTTCCTTTGTAAATGAAATTTTTCTCTTATTATCATCAGTTGTACATTGATCTATACACATGTGACAGTCACAATCCATCTGGTGCTCATATTAGACTTGTATATTCGGTTTCAAAAAAAAAGCAATAAATCATACAAAATAAAAAGACTACAATTTCAAGGAATCACATTTTAAACCTCATTTGCTATCTCACTCATTCTCCCCCTCTTTGAATCTCCGAACAAGAAATCAAGATTATAAAGCACAGGCACCATGGTTAGAGAACAAAGTAATACAAGCACCGGCCCAAAAATCCATAGCACGATTGGAAGCGCTAAATAGAAAATCCGGTTTCCTATTGCATTAAGTGTGAAACTCTTCTCTAGAAGCTCTGACACGTAGGTAGAAGTCACAATTGTCGAATCTTGTGGACAGTTGATCAAGAAATTCACTTGGCTTATAAATCTAATCGATAGTGAATGGCACATGAAAGAGAAGAGAAAGAGAACAAGTAGCGTTACATACTTCAGTGCGACCATGAATTCACCATGTGCTCCATAGATAGTATCGTTAAGTGGTTTTTTAACACTATAAGTACTACTTATGACAGCCGCTAAACCGGAGCATAAAAGTATTGATGTGGTGGCCATTAGGGTCGATCCCATGATTGAGTTTCTTATTGTCTGAACTGCTAAGATGTTTTTCTTTTCGTTGTCCTGTCAAAAGATGGCAAAGAAAAGGTTTAAAAGGTTGATAATGCATAAACATCAGAAGTAATCTTCGACTTGAAACAACTATTCCTTTATTTTCAAAGAAATGATATTTTGTGTGTGTTATGTACAATAGAATAAAGCATATATGGATCGGATTTACTAGCAAAAAGTGAATTAATCTTATACGTATTCCATAGTATAGGTGCATGAATATATACTATTAAATCGAGTACGCTGTGTACCGAGAAATTTATTAGCTAGTTAGCTCGAATAAGATGCCAGAAATTTCAAAAGACTTAAACAAGCTGTTGAACCTCATAGTGGTACGACAAGCTAAAACACGTATCTTTGTGCTCTAGCCCGTCACGCACACGTAACATAAAACATGACGCGTACACGATACATGTTATAGCACAAAATGCATGTAAGAGTTTATTGAAATAACTTTGAAGGTCATGGAACCTTGTATGTAACCCTTATATATAGTAAAAGAGGACAAAACTTGGTGTACACGATACACGTTATAGCACAAAATGCACATTATCTTTACAGATAGGACAAACACAAACACTATTTCGTGTGGTACCTTTTACAAACCACCTTTTTACACCTATCCCACTTGAAGTTGCCTCCTTAAAATGGAGAACTTTATTATTTTTTTGTTTTTCTATATTTCCTACTAAGATTTGCACCCAAACTTGTACCACCTAAACAAATTTTAAACTTAATTCATGGGTCACTATGTACACACTAATTTTGACTAACATAAAAAAATCATATCCTTTCTTGTTCTTCAACAACTTGTAACGGTGTTCAATGGTAGAATGAAAATATTCAGCATCTCAAATGTTTTAACGGATTTATGAGGCCTTTATAAACAAATTAGAAGTTCAACAATAATACTATTAATTATAAACATGTCTTTAACATTGTATGTATGAGATCAATATGATATGAGTATGAGTTATGAAGAGAACATGAACTATTAAGTCTTATCATAGGTTTCCTTAAGGTATATATCTTTCGAGTTTGTACTGAGTTTAATAACTATATAAAGTGCTTTAAGTTCTTGATAATTTTAAAACATGTCTTTTCAAAGATAATTTAGCTAGTAATCAAATATTGCAGGATAAATATTATTACACATATGTTTTGATTAAAGCCCTCAATGATATCAGAAAAAACAAAATTGAATTTAGTTTTTAGATGAAACGTATACTGTTATTTCATGGCAAAAGAGATGCCAATGCCAGTTTATCTATTTTGTGGTTTGAGTATATAAGACCATTAGTCGTCATGTGGTAACTCAGACTCGAAATACCAAATCATCATAGGCGTATAAAATCAAATCATGAATCTTGTGACGTACTCATGCGATATGTGTTTGTGTGCATGTATACATCTTATACTAATATGGTTTATTTTATAATGAAGAGAACTGAAAGGCTGAAATCAATATACGGACATATCTTTTAAACTTTTTATAACATATAGATTCATGTTTATCTACAAAAAAAGTTGTCTTTTTAAGGCAGATGACCTTGAGGAGTTGGAATAGTTGCATACCTTCATTATGGTTGATACCCATAGTCGACGTCCATGTGCATTAGTACCAATAACAGTCGAGAGTGGTTGAGTCCGAACCTTATGCCATAACCATATATGATAGCCGACAGAAATCATAAACGACAACGGCACTAGTATTAGATCAAGATAACACTTCTTGAACTCCATCTCTCTATCTCTTTTTTTTTCAACCTTCTTGGTGTCACAAGCTATGTAATATTATGGTTATATGCAAGTGTGTATATATATATAGAAGGTGGGATGGGCCATGTGAATGCATTTGAATAAATATCGTTACAACTTTGGAAAAGTAACGAGAATCATTTTAGATAATAAATCTCGTGTCGTTTTGAAACAGGTTTTATCTTACCATAAGCTTAACTCTTAAAGCATGTTGCTTGCCTATATAACTATATTTTTTCTTACTCTTAAATTTAACTTTTTATGAAACAAATGAAATTGTGACATCCAAAGGATGCATTTAAGCTTTCTTATGTGGAAGAATCAAATATAACATGCTAAATGCCCAAAGTTTATGCGTTTGTACATTGGTTAGAGATTTTATGCTCTTATGGATGATTCCTGCCTAAAATTTGGAGAAGAGAATCAGCATATACATGTTTCCATTTCTGGTTCGAGATTCTTCTTGAACTAATTTAATGTCTCGTGTTCATATTCTTTAGCATTTGAAGAGCATCGATCGATTGAGTATATAGCTTGTTTTTGGTGATGTATATAGCTAGTTTTTGTTGATTGCATCAAAAGAGCATCGGTTCGTACAGTTATATATACCAAAAAAAGTTTATAATTTCGTATTTTCAATAGAAACTTTATATACATCATATTTACTTCTTGCAAGCTTTTCAACTATATACTCATGTTGGCTTTGAGTCCGATCGATTAGCAAAGGCGACAAAAGATGGCACTCACCCATTACATAAAAAACAAAGTATCCCACCACTTAATCAAAAGTAATTAACATATACGACGAACTTGACTAATCGTATGATGTTGGCCATTATGCTTTTTAGGTGTGTTTTATCTATCATGTTTTTATATAATGCTAACTGAGATGGTATCCATGCATGTAAACCACTTTGTATCAAGTCACTTTTAAAAGAACATATGATTTTTATTTCAGAATACTGGAAAGTCCACCAATTAACTTTTCAACAAACATATCAATTAACTCCACAAACCTTTAAATATTTTAATGGGTAATTGCAAAAATCGTCCCTCTTTTTATATAATGCTAACTGAGATGGTACTTTGTCCAAAATGCAGGTGCAGTCCCTACCGTTTGGTAAGTGCAGAGACCCGTCTTTATGGATGCAAATTGAGTCCTGACTAAAGCAAAATGACTTAAATACCCTTATCTTCTTCGACTTTAATTTGGTCATTTCACTTACTGAATTTACAACCTTAAGTTCCCCACAAGAACAGTCTCTGCAGTTTTCAAATGATATGCACTGCACCCACAGTTTGACCAAAGTACAAGGTTCATTTTTTGCAATTTACTCTATTTTCATACTCAAAAGCGATTTTGGAAAACATTAAAGTAAAACCTCGTCAATTCTAATTCTATAGTTTTTCTTTTTGGTTTTGTGATATGTTAACGTTGATACCTAAAATGAGGGCCTTGATGTCATTTTTGTCTTATTCAATTCTATGATGATATGTAAAGCAATTTGCAGGGCTGTATTTTAGGCTCTGAGCAAAGATGATAGCAAAAACTAGCCTTCAAAATCTTAAAAAAAAAAAAAAAACGAAGTTGTTTGTTAGTACGTTGTTACCTAAAAGATTTATAGACTTCTGTAGTCTTAACTTCGAATAGAAATAGGAATGGATGACGATTCCTATTTATCCACAACAATTGTAATGTTATGGATCTTTTGTTGGGTTTTACTAATCATAACAATTACATAAACAAGTAAACATCATCAAAGCATGCAGCGAAGTAATAGGAATAATACTTGTAAATTAACTAACCGAATTAAAAGTATTCATGCATCTTTGCGAATCAATGCAATTTAGTACATAAGATCCGTCATACATATATTAATAATTATCCATAAACCTTTCAGCCCCACTGGATATTACTTAATATAGTAATGACATTGGTTAGTCTAGCTTTCACACGCCAATGCCCCGTGATCGAATCGAGTATGGTCTCCTGAAAACCATTTAATGATTCATCATTTTACTTATCCTTTTGTTACTAATACTACATTAACTATGAATATGGATCAAGTCATTTCATAAGTTAATAACTGTCTCCAGATAGATCTTGGGTAAGGCCTTACAAACATCTTGCCAATCCTACGGGGCCCAAATATAGTATTATGCTTTGAAACAAATTCAAAGGAACAAATTCTCTTGACTACAAACATAACTCATGAACTTTGCAACACTTCCGAAAATAGCCTTTTATAACTACCGCCACGGATATAAGTAGACTATCTTACACAAGTGCACTACATTCATAATAGTTATCTAGTATCTCAAGTCCGAGGATAAACACTTCATGATATACTTAATGACAAAGATCCATAAAGTATCATCATGTAATGTTGGGATCTGTCCTATATTCAATTCATTGAATATCATGTGAATTTGGCATGTCCCACGCATCAATATACTTAAAAGTATATTCTACCAAAACTCAGATTTGTCTTAATTCAATGACATTCCACATCATTGATCGACAACGGACTTTAGAATAACATAAGTTATTCACGGATTAAACATGCAAATATAGGATATAATATTAAGAAAATGAAAAATAAACATAACCAATATTTTATTTCATTTAAATAATATTTGTTCAAAACATCCCTTATCCAAATACTAAATAGATCAATGCATGATAATATCTTGGTTAATGAATTATGTCTCAAGTAATGACAATCATACTTGTTGACAAGGCATAATTTCAACTAACTTTGATCTATCGAAATTTTGAGAATACTTATTTCAAGAATTCAACTAGTGAAGTTCTTGTATGTGTGCATTCAAAATATCTTGATATTGCCACATAATATATTTCATAAAGTGTGTGACATCCTCAACACCAATTTATGACAATCAAACTTTCAAACAATTTTAAAGTTTAAAGCATTCTAATTCTTTATTGTATAATACAACTATGCTCTTGGTTGAGCACAACTAGTTCACATGGCCATTTACAAGGATGAAATCTTCCCATGACTAGTATTGAGTGTCATCACAATTAAACCAAAGATCATTGTATACAAACAACAATATGCTCTTTAAAATCTCCGTAAAATCATCTTGCATTCAAGCATGATACAACAATAACATGATGTACATGAAAAATCCTTATGTCAAACAAAGATTTAATTCATGTTCTACATATCCATTTTCCAAATGATATATCATGTTCTATTAGACTCATTAATTTAATACCGCCATGTTTATTAACAATAAACATATACTCCAAGGTTGTATGTCTTATTTTCTAAATCTTTCAAGTGAAGTTCCATTCCAAACCAGAACTTAACATTTTATCTTAGATGGAATGTTACTACCCACATCATATAAGATTTAAAGAAAATAATCATAATGCTCCACTAGCTTTCAGAATACTTAGAAATTATCTTATTTTAATTTTTAAACCAAAACTTGGATTTAATAGTTAAACATAAGAATCATCTCCTAGATGCATGCATATATCCATTCATGGTTTCTTGCAGTTTGTACATTTCCTAAGATTATATGAATTCATAAAACTCATTTGTATTACTTATCGTCCTTGCAAAAGTAATCACACAACAAAGAGTTTTAATATTCCATTGTCATTTTTCATATCAATGAAAATAAGTATGACAATCCTAATCATTATATATTTAATGTGTCAAGGAAAGAATATTCAATCACAGTTAATTGCTTAAGTGTGATTAATAATCTTGTCACAAGTCATGCATTAAACACATGTACAATTTTGTCCATATGATTTCTACACAAAGATTTAAACCACTAGGGTTTTCCTTCCTTTGAAGAAACTCATCTTTATCAAGATAAACCAAGTTTACAAAGTTGATTATCTCTTTGACAAGATCTTTACATTCATAGTATGAATAATTTACCACAATTCAATATTAGGTAACTTGGATTACCAATAATCATATTTCTCATCATATCAAATATCCGAGATATCCTTATGGATCTATGAATGAGAATTCCATCATTTTGAGGTATATCATATTTGACCTCATCATGATATTCACTAGTGTATTTTAGAAGATTATGTGTTTTGTAATTGTAATTTAATCTCTTCAAGATCTAAACAAAACTCCCACTTGCTTTTGTAATCTAAAGACTATCTATAAATACTTTAGAGTTTAAGCTGGTCAAGATCACGTATTTTGGTGTTTAAGTAGTTCAGAATCAAGTGCTAGTTTACTATCAAAGTTTGTTCAATGTTTTTGTGTATCAAGTGCACCATCAATATTCTTCTCAAGTATATTACGTTCAAGTTTAAGGAATTTCTGTATCGAGCAAGTAATCATTGTATCGATAGAGAAAGACATATATTTATCCACAACAATTGTAATGCTATGGATCTTTTGTGATCCTAACCAATATAATCTCAACCTTTTCGCCAAAAAGGAAATTATGTACAAGTTCATATATTCAACACATACTTTTACAATGATTTTGATAGCAAGACCATTCATGCGCCATTGTTGTGGAAGATAGAACCAAACACAAAAGAAATTTTGTTTATTATCATGGTGCAATGCTTGCACTAGTGGCATTCTATGTTGTTAGAGTACAATAGTGGGAGTAAGTAAGGAAATACACTAGTAGATATATAGTGTCTACAAATAGTTTGAGAGAATACTAGTATTCAAGGATTGTTCAATCACAATTATAACTTGTTATAGGATATCAAGATGCTTAGCTAATCTTGTATGGTATTTTTAAAAAGCTCAAATTATCAAAATTTATAAAATGACAGCAGGCAATTAGAATAGTACAATTAAGCGATTACGCTTTACATAGATGGAAAATGTATCTATGGATGGGCTTGAATGGCATTACAAACCATCATCCACTATTTTATGTCTATAAAGTTTTCTAGTATTTCACTACATTTAATGAGAGTATGCTGCTAACAAAAAAGGTGCGCGTTGATTTAGCAATGAAGGGAAAATTATGGATTTCGCGTGATGAAAGTATGCTGCTAACAGGAGGATATCAATATAACTTTTGATATATAGGAACTTAAGACCTAGACAAAGGACATATTAAGGATAAAAGTTATACACGTCTCAAATTAAGCTTTTTCTATCCTATTTGTTTTCTCTCATTGATTGATTTGATTCATCAGAGTTTGATACTATTTTCTGCATTTTGTATTTGTTAACTTTTATTTGTTGTTATAGAAAGTAAATCAATAGAGATACATACAAACTAACTGCTACAAATTCATTTTCTGCTCAAGAATTTTAACACATGTGTGCTCTCATTTCAAATTTAGTTACCACAAATGTTACACACAAACAAACATTTTATGCCATTGTCTTCCAATTATGTGTATCTCCAAACAAAAAATCAAGATTATAAAGAATAGGCACCATGGTCAAGAACACAACAATACTGGCACCGGACCAAAATCCAAAGCATAATTGGAAGCGCTGAATAGAAAATCCGTTTCCTATCATGCTAAGCATAAAACTCTTTTCTAAAAGCTCTGACACATAAGTAGAAGTCACTATTGCTGAATCTTCGGGACAATTGATCAAGAAGTTCACTTGGCCTATGAACCTAATCGATAAAGAATGAAACATGAAAGAAAACAGAAAGTGGACAAGCAGTGTCACATACTTTAGTGCCACCATGATTTGTCCATGTGCCCCATATATAGTGTTGTTAAGTGGCTTTTTAACACTATAGCTGCTACTAATAACAGCCGCTAAACCACAACACAAAACTATTGATGTCGTAGCCATCAACGTTGATCCCATGATTGTGTTTCGAATTGTCTGGATAGCTAAGATCTGTTTCTTGTCGTTATCCTGCCATAATATGATTAAAATGAGACTCAAACTTAAGGCGGAATAGAATATAGATACGTATGCTTGTGTGATAGGTATGTATACACATTTGATTAAAAAATACATCATTCACAAGTCGCTAGATATATAAAACGAGATGACAGAGTTTTGCAAGCATTTTTGGAAAGCAAAAAAAAAAATATGGAGAGTTACCTTCATAGTGGTATAAAAATAGACAGGTTTACATGAAAAAACTAAGAGAGTTACCTTCATGATGGTGTGTACCCATAATCGGCGTCCATGGGCATTTGCACCCATAACAGTCGACAGTGGCTGAGTTTGGACCTTATGCCATAACCAAAGGTGATATCCGATAGATATCATAAATGACAAAGGTACCATTATTAGGTCAAGATAGTATTTCTTGAACTCCATCTGTCTTCTGGTATTTTCTTTGGTGTCACAGGGTATGTAGTGTAAATGTTTACTGTTTATTTTTAAATAAGGTGGAACTGTGAAATAACATATATAGCTTTCGTTGGAAGCTTAACGATGAACGAAATTAAGCAACAAAGCGTTTCCTCACTTTAAACAAACTTATCATTTGGCCTAATTGGTCCATATAGTAAAGGTATTGCATGTTGGCCAGTGACCATTAAGCTCTTTAGGATTTGCTTTACTATATAAAACTACTGTATTATTTTCTGTATCTAGCTAATAAAATGGTATCCATGCAAACCATTTTGGACCATGATCAATAGTCCACTTTCAAAAGAAGAAGTTATATTGTTAGAAAACAATGAGAAACACTTAAATGACCAAACTTTTAAAAACATCTTTTATCTCTTATAGGTAAGGGTCGTTCCACTAATTCTAACAAATTTCCCCTTTGTGGCTTTGTCCGTTTATTTCACCACAAGAAAACTATATTTTAATGACACGCGTATTTGTGACTAACGTGAAAGAACCACACTTCTAGCTCGCTAAACACTTTCCCACACTCTATGTTTTGTCACTATATAGTCCTTTTCGACGGCTGATTTTACCCATGCTTTTTATGTGTAAAACATGTCGACATATCGAGTGAAAAAATTATAATGCTAGTGACATTTTATAGGTCGCTAAAGAAGAATTTGTGTGTGGTGCTTTTTCTCCGCATCTTCGATTATGCATGCACTAAAATTGGAAGCTGCAACTACATCTTCCCTCCACTATGTGGAGTATAATTATCAATTACCTTAACTTGTTGAAGTCTCACTTTCTTACTGCTTTGTTTGGGTTTTAGAGTAGCCGCCTAAATTATCTGTCGTATTAGCTTTTTGTTAGATTTTTGAAGGTGACGGAAGTTTTTCAATTCCTATATTAAGAGAAGAAATAATAAAAACAATATTAGGGAGTCTATGGTTAATAGTCTATGGTGCGAAGATCCTAGCTTAATCAAACGGAGAGATCGCTAGACATTATATAGATCGTTGTTGGCGAAGGGGAGGACAACTCGTCCTATTTTTTGTTGCGGAAGCATAAAAGAAAATATATCACTGCAACACATACATAAACACGATGAAATTATAAACATAAAGCAATAAGTAAAAAAGAGATTAAACTGGACACGATTATTTATACTGGTTTGGTCACTAAGCCCTTCTTCGCCCTACTCTATTTTCGAAGCTCGACTAGAGAGTTACTTCAGAATTGTTGGAAAATTTAGTGCACTTGTGGGATTAGTTCATACCGGTTTTGGGAAAGGAGGTGCAGTGTACACCCATGAGGTCCCCGAACACCACGACTCAATAGTGGTTAGTACGCTAGTATATTGGTTACTACGCTATTGTAGTAACGATGGTTCCTACTGGTAGTGTATTGGTTTCGCGCTAGTGTAATGGTTCCCTCTGCCGCTAGTGTAATGGTTCCTAGTGTAATGGTTCCTACTGGTAGTGTATTGGTTCACGCTACTAGTATAATGGTTCTTCTTGGTAGTGTTGCGTTGATTATTTTGTATGACTTTGACTTATTTAAGTGGTCATATGACCGCTTTATGACCACGCTTAATTGGTCATGTAACCACTATTCCTATGATAATGGATGCTTATTATGAGTGATTAATTGGCCGTTGATCACACATAATATCCATTGACTAGAGTGAGTGTTTCTACTATATATAGAGATCATCATCATCATCGTGAATATATACAAAACCGGGAGAAACAAGCAGATAGCTAAATCACTTATATGCAAAGGGTTATTGATTGTGCCTAATTCAATAACTAACATTTGGTCTTATCCCAGTAGATATTCATGTAACCCAAGCATAGGGTCAAATAGTTTACTTTGGAAAGTGATCACACGATTCCAAGTGATATCCGGTAACCACCTAGTGGTATTGCATTGCTACTAATTATCTTACCCTGCTGCTGGGAGAATAACCACCAACACTTGGTAGATAAGAAAAACTGCAAAGTTGATTGAATAAGTTAACCGACTTTAGACCACGATCAGACAAGAAAAAAGTCTTCCCCGCTTTTTCTACAAACTAAAAAGTTTTATGCAAACATTTCGTGACCTAACTGTAAACAGGACGTCAAGAAATCACTTTTTAGTGCACGAAGGTCATGCAATCAACATTCAAAAACAAACAAACAAGCATGCAAAATCAAGGCGTTTAACGGTTTTCGATATAAAAAATTATCACATAAACAAGTATGCACGATTAACATGTTAGGCTTATAAACCACGATTTACGGGCATGTAAAATCATGGTTATCAATTTAAACAAGTAAATAAACTAAATAAGCGAAAAAGCGTGAATTATAAACCACGTAACATAATACACGTAAATAATCATCGTAAAACCATAAACAAGTTTTACTTTCTAAAACCATTATTATTTTCACAAAATAAACCCTAAGGGTTCCATACAAATAGGTCAAGAAAAGTATCAAAACTTTAGCGTTTTTACCGATTTTATGTAATTATATCACCATACAAACGGCTTCGATGTCATTGTCGGCATTTGTTATCTAATGACCTATTATAACATACAATATTCACAAGTACGCAATGTAAAATAGAACACATATGATGCATATAATTAACATAAACATAAATAAGGATTGTGTACCTTTTAGCAAATAAGAGATTACCTCAATTGAGATTACCTCTACGTGTACTCAACAAATTAATCAAATGAGATTACCTCTACGTGTACTCACACTACACGTTAACCAATACTCCCTGAATGCTAGTTCACGAACGATATGATAAACCAAAACTCGTGTTCGTGATTTAAACAACAAACCAAACGAAAAACCCTTACTTGGTGTGTGTTTAGATGCCAAAGCAAAAGAGAACGAGAGATATGGGATGATAGGAATGAGAACCTAATGCCTTGTATATATAGTGTTAGGATAGGGCATCCTAAACACTCTATTCCTGATGATGGGGATGATATGGGATACACTTCTTGCTGTCAAGCATGAGTGTCGTCTATGTTCTGACCACACCTATTCCTGATGATGGGGATGATGCTACTGTGGAGCAGATAAGGAGAAGGAGCAAATGGGAGAATGATGACTACATTTGCAGAGGTTTAGGTCTCAATGGTATGTCTGATTCTCTTTTTGATATTTATCAGAATTTTGAATCTTCCAAAGAGCTATGGGATTCCTTGGATGCCAACTATATGGTTGAGGATGCATCAAGTAAGAAGTTCCTTGTAAGTAATTTCACAAATTACAAAATGACTGATTCAAGACCAGTTATGGAACAATACAATGAACTTCTTGGTATACTTGGAAGGTTTACACAACACAATATGCACATGGATGAGGCTATTTCAGTCTTTTGCGTCATTGATAAACTCCCTGGAAAGATTTCAAGCATACCTTGAAACATAAAAAGGAGGAGTAACTCTGGTTGAGTTGGGCAGTCATCTGCACATTGAGGAATCTCTCAAGGTGTAGGATAATGAAAAGCCAAAAGTAGCAATGCTATCGGTGCATCTCTTGTCAATATGGTGGAGCATAACAACTCCACGGTACAATGACAACAAAGGCAGCGTAAACATCATGATAACACAAGGCGAGATCCTAACAAGAAGGCAACACCTACTTGTTGGAAATGTGGCAAAACTAGTCACATTAAAAGGGATTACAAAGGTGTTAAGGTTGGTGGTAAAGCCAATGGATCGGCACTAATGGTTAAGGAGTGGTGGTTCTACCAACTCACCGAAGGTCGAATATGTTTAATAAGTCTTTTCGGTTTATTATGTTACATATGTATCTCGAATCTTATTATGCGCGTGATGATGATGTTGCTTGGTGGGTTGACTCGGTGCAACGACTCATGTATGCAAAGATAGAAGCTGGTTCAAAACTTATGAGTCACTGAATGATGGTTCTATTCTTCACATGGGAAATGAGTCAACTGCCTTGGTGCATGGTCGTGGTTGTGTAGATCTTAAGTTTAGTTCTGGAAAGATTGTAACTTTGTTTAATGTTATTCATGTTCCTGTTATAAGGAAAAACTTGGTTTCAAGTAGTGTTTTGAATAATCATGGATATAAACAAGTTATTGAATCTGATAAATTTGTCTTGTCTAAACATGGTGTGTTTATTGGTTTTGGCTATTTGTGTAATCAAATATTCAGGCTTAATATTGTTAATGAATATGTTAATTCAGCCTTTTAACCACCCCTGACATGACTGACTCTACCCTATGGCATGCTAGACTTGGCCATGTACACTCTAAAAGGATGCAAGATATGTGTAAGGATGGGATAATCCCAGCATTTGACATGGACACTGGAAAGTGTGAAACTTGCATGTTGACCAAGATAACTAAGAAACCTTTTTAGGGTGTTAGTCGTGAAACTAAGCTCGTGGAGCTAATACACAGTGACCTGTGTGATTTGCATGCCACTCCCTCTTTAGGGAATAAGAAGTACTTTGTGACATTTATTGATGATGCTTCTAGGTTTTGTTATGTCTATCTGTTACATACTAAGGATGAAGCATTAGATAAATTCAAAGTATTTAAAGCAAGTTGAATTGCAACTTGGGTCCTGATCAAAAGATTAAGGATCGATAGGGAGGTGAGTACATGGATACTCAGTATTTTAGTCTGTTGGTATTATCCATGGAACGATCGCTCCCTATACTCCTCAAAGAAAATGGTATTTATGAAAGGAAAAACAGGTGTCAAGGAGATGGTTAATTCCATGTTGTCCTATTCAGGAATGAGTCAAGGGTTTTGGGGTGAAGCTATGTTAACGGCTTGCTATTTATTAAATAGGGTTCCCAACAAAAGGAACAAGGTTACCCATTATGAACTATGGACTAAAAGGAAATCCAACCTGAACTATCTCAGGGTTTGGGGTTGTAGGGCTGTTGTAAGACTCCCTGATCCAAAGCTTAAAACTTTGGGTGAAAGAGGCATTGATTGCATCTTTGTTGGATATGCTCCAAGGCTTTTAGGTTCTATGTTATTGAGCCTAATGAATATGTTTCAATTAACTCCATAATTGAATCAAGGGATGCTAACTTTGATGAGAATAGATTCTCATCAGTCCCTAGACCAAGTCAAAGGATTCCTAATGGAACTCGTGATATTGGTATATCAGAGGTCCCTGATGAAGAACCATAAGAGGTCCCTGATGAGGTTGTGGTTCAACAACTTTGAACTCGTGCTCGAGAAAGAGCAAAGGGTCGAAATCCAAAGTCATTTGGACACGAGTTTCAATTATATTTAATTGAAGGAACAAGGGATGAGGTCTCTGACCAATACTCATATTGCTTCATTGTTGAGGATGAACCCAAGACATTTGAAGAAGTAATGAAGTCCCATGATATTACTTTCTGGAAAGAAGCAATCAATGATGAGATGGATTCCATCATGGGCAACAACACTTGGGTGTTGGTTGATCTACCACCTAGTTGCAAACCTTTGGGTTGCAAATGGATTTTCAAAAGGAAAATGAAGGCAGATGGAACTATTAAAAATTTCAAGGCTAGACTAGTAATTGTGGCTTTAAAAAAGTCGTTGATAGACTATTTTGATACTTATGACCACGTGGCTCGTGACGATTACCATAAGATCGTTGATTTCTTTGGCATCTATTCACAATCGATTATTCATTAGATAGATGTGAAAACAACTTTCTTGAATGGTGAATTAGATGAGGAGGTTTATATGAACCAACCTTAGGGCTTCATCATGCACGGCAATGAAAACAAGGTGTGTAAACCGATTAAGTCTCTTTATGGACTAAAGCGGCACTTAAGCAATGGCATTAAAATTTGATGAAGTGGTTTTGTCCGGTGGTTATGTTCTTAACCAAGTCGAAAATGTGTATATAGCAAATTTGATGAATCTGTAAAGGAGTCATCATTTGTCTATATGTTGATGACATGTTGATCTTTGGCATGACCAAAATCGAGTTAACGACAAAGGAATTTTTGTCGACAAGGTTCTCCATGAAGGACATGGGGGAGGCTGATGTTATCCTTGGTATAAGGATTAAACATGAAAGTAAAAGAATTTATATCTCTCAATCTTATTATATTGAGAATGTGTTAAGGAAATTCAATTACATTGATTGTACTCCTGTGAGTACACCTATGGATACTTGAGAGAAGCTGATGCCTAATAATGGCAAGGTTGTATCTCAAATTGAGTATTCTAGAGTAATTGGTCGCCTGATCTATGCCATGACTTGTACAAGTCCTGATATTGCTTTTTTATTGGGTAAACTGAGCAGGTACACTAGCAATCCTAGCGCTCATCATCGGCAAGCGATGAGGGTATTGAAGTGTCGGCGAGAACTATGGATTATAGTCTCTTATATCACGGTTATCCTTCAAGATTAGAAGGATACACCGATGCAAGTTGGATCGGTAACATCGAAGACAATTCGTCTACAAGTGGTGGGTATTCCTACTTGGTGGAGATGTAATTTCTTGGGCATCCAAGAAGCAAACTTGCATCACCAGTTCAACAATAGAATCTGAATTTGTGGCCTTAGCAGCTGCTGGTAAAGAAGCTGAATGGTTGAAAACTTGCTTCTTGAGATTCCATTGTGCCCTAAACCTATAACACCTATTTCTATCCGTTGTGATAGTGCAGCTACATTGGCAAAGTCTTATAGCCAGATGTAAAATGGGAAGTCTAGACACTTATGTGTCAGATATAGCATGATTCGTGAGCTTATCACGAATGGGGTGGTATCTATAGAGTTTGTTAGATCTCAACAAAATTGTGTTGATCACTTGACGAAGGGATTGGCTAGAGACTTGGTTATAAAGTCTGCTAAAGGGATTGGTTTAAGTCCAACTTAGTCACTGAATGCTAAGACACCCAACTCCTTCCTAAGGAAACTTGGGAGCTGAGTTCAATGTGGAAAGATGAACATTCAGTGGACTGGAGCACATGTTTCATATTACATCCCAAGGTTGTGCTCAGAACCTGCTGAAAGGAGGATGAAGTCTTTACTTCTTAATGATTAATTTCTTTGAAAACGTGTTTGGCAGGAGCATGAATAAAGAGGAACCATCTATGTGAATGTTGAAGTTTTGCCGCTTCAGGGAGCTTTTGGACTTTTGGCTCTTGTAACATTTATGAATTTGGATATGGACACATGGCTTGTTTAGTGTCAGGAGCTTTTAAGTGGTTGAAAACTTGTGTGTATTTTATCTTCAGATATTCAAATGAGTTGAAAGGTTCAATTCTTAGAACACCATGATTCTCGAATATTTGAACGTGTAATGTACTAAGATGGAAATTCAATCCTCAGGATATTTTTGTTTATGCACATGTTTTGTTTGATGTTTGTTTTTCATGAAAAGGAAGAGAACTAAATTTAGGGAGGATTGTTGGAAAATTTAGTGCACTTGTGGGATTAGTTCATACCTGGTTTTGGGAAAGGAGGTACAGAGTGTACACCCATGAGGTCCCTGAACACCCTGACTCAATAGTGGTTAGTACTGCTAGTATATTGGTTACTACTGCTATTGTAGTAACTGATGGTTCCTACTGGTAGTGTATTGGTTTCTGCTGCTAGTGTAATGGTTCCTACTGCTGCTAGTGTAATGGTTCCTAGTGTAATGGTTCCTACAGGTAGTGTATTGGTTCCTGCTGCTAGTATAATGGTTCTTACTGGTAGTGTTGCAGTGATTATTTTGTAACAGCTTTGACTTATTTAAGTGGCTGTTATGACTGCTTTATGACCACGTTTAATTGGTCATGTAACCACTATTCCTATGATAATGGATGCTTATTATGAGTGATTAATTGGCCGTTGATCACACATAATGTCCATTGACTAGGAGTGAGTGTTTCTCTACTATATATAGAGATCATCATCATCATCAGCATGAATATATACAAAACCAGGAGAAACAAACAGATAGCTAAATCACTTATATGCGCAAGGGTTATTGATTGTGCCTAATTCAATAACTAACATTTGGTCTTATCCCAAGTAGATATTCATGTAACCCAAGCATAGGGTCAAATAGTTTACTTTGGAAAGTGATCACACGATTCCAAGTGATATCCGGTAACCACCTAGTGGTATTGCATTGCTACTAATTATCTTACCCTGCTGCTGGGAGAATAACCACCAACACTTGGTAGATAAGAAAAACTGCAAAGTTGATTGAATAAGTTAACCGACTTTAGACCACGATCAGACAAGAAAAAAGTCTTCCCCGCTTTTTCTACAAACTAAAAAGTTTTATGCAAACATTTCGTGACCTAACTGTAAACAGGACGTCAAGAAATCACTTTTTAGTGCACGAAGGTCATGCAATCAACATTCAAAAACAAACAAACAAGCATGCAAAATCAAGGCGTTTAACGGTTTTCGTATATAAAAAAATTATCACATAAACAAGTATGCACGATTAACATGTTAGGCTTATAAACCACGATTTACAGGCATGTAAAAATCATGGTTATCAATTTAAACAAGTAAATAAACTAAATAAGCCGAAAAACGTGAATTATAAACCACGTAACATAATACACGTAAATAATCATCGTAAAAACCATAAACAAGTTTTACTTTCTAAAAACCATTATTATTTTCACAAAAATAAACCCTAAGGGGTTCCATACAAATAGGTCAAGAAAAGTATCAAAAACTTTAGCGTTTTTACCGATTTTTATGTAATTATATCACCATACAAACGGCTTCTGATGTCATTGTCGGCATTTGTTATCTAATGACCTATTATAACATACAATATTCACAAGTACGCAACAGAAAATAGAACACATATGATGCATATAATTAACATAAACATAAATAAGGATTGTGTACCTTTTAGCAAATAAGAGATTACCTCAATTGAGATTACCTCTACGTGTACTCAACAAATTAATCAAATGAGATTACCTCTACGTGTACTCACACTACACGTTAACCAATACTCCCCGAATGCTAGTTCACGAACGATATGATAAACCAAAACTCGTGTTCGTGATTTAAACAACAAACCAAACGAAAAACCCTTGTTAATACAAATAAACCGTAAAACCATTTATTAATATTTTGCGATCTCTTTGTGTTTTGTTGATAACAAATATAATGTTATCTTAAGTACAATTATAAAGGATACATGTTAGTTTTGTAAAGCATTTACATATAGCTATTTAAATACAAAAATGTAGTAATTAAGCATTTGTTGTAATAGTTTATTATGATGGGTAAATATCATAACCCATGGACCATAACCCATGGATCTTAACCCATACCCAAAGAGACTTGATACAATATATACTTAGATACATTGAATCTAGATATAACCCATGGACCAACTGATAGCGCTACACGCGTCGTTCGGGGTCAAGGAAACTTCCTTTTCTTCGAGCAAGTTTTATAACACCCTAGGCAGTGAACCTAATCGTTGTAGTGTAGTAATTAGGGTAAGCCACGGGTATTGATATCGTTCTCTAGGGGAATAGGAATGCTAGTAAGAAGTTACTACGCTAAGGTTAAGGTTGAGGAAGATTATTTTTGTATTTTATATTTTATGAAATGGAAAGGTACGAATCTCGGTATTGGATTTGGGGGTTTTGGTATTTCTACCGATTACTCTACTATTATCTAATTATCTAAACTAAGGTTGTGGAGTCTATGTCTAATTAATATGTGCTCGTATGATAGTTTAAAGATATGTTTACTTAGGTTGTACTACCCTTAATTATCTCCTATTGATGGTTGAATTGTCACGTCCTTATTCTTAGTTGTGTTGTGTGTCTAAAGTTGTAGGGTATCGTTTCTCCCAACTCTTTGAACTTACCAAAGGGTCTCATCTACAAAACCCACTAGGGATGATAAACTCTTACTCTAAGGCACTCTTTGGATAATTTAGCCTACAACTACTCGGGTAATCATATTCTAAGGTTCACAAAGATGAATCAAGCATTAAGTACACAACGAATGACCTATCGCATTACTAGATCATTGATCAACTAAGATAAGAAACAACCAATCAATATTTAATAATTAAGTTTCATACTTCCTAAGCAAACACACAAATAAATTAGCGGACATGGAGAACATGCAAGCATACACAAATAATCAAAGACATAATTGAATTAATGAAGTAAATACTTATCTTGATGTAAGATAGGGTTTAAAACCCTAAAATCTTGACAAGACACCTTAGGTTCGGTTTTAGGTTTTCACTCCAAAAGACTCTCTCTAAAACGAAAATTCGGATTCTATATATAAGATTACATATGCGATGGCGTCACCTTATGTTTCGTGGCGCCGCCGTGTCGCCGCCATTAGGGTTTCGTCTTGGCCACGTTAACCTTGCGACGGCGTCACCTTATGTCCGTGACGCCGTCCTCTTGACTTCGGCGTCGTGCGGATTGCATCTAGGCCGTCCCGAGTAGCGACGGCCTACTCTTTACAACCGGACGTCGTCACTTGAAAATAAGAGTTTTGGGTTACGTCCCCGTCACAAAAATCCTCGGACGGCGTCGCAATTAACACTGACGCCGTCGCCTTCTATTTTCGACTTTGAGTGTCTCGATTTTGACTTTGGCCATTTCTTCATATATTCGCGCCTTTTCGTCCAAATAAGTGCCATTCCAGATTTTACCTTCAAGAGACCTAAAAAGTGAAAAGGAACGATATTAAGCAATAACGGATACAAAAGTGATCAAATAAGGACTTAAATGACCCCTCAAAATGGTACCTTTTAAAACCTTATCACCAACCCATAACCCATGACCCATAACCAAAAAACCCATGGGCAAAGAGGAGCGTTTCACGGATCCCTAGGATTACACTAGACGGATCCCTTGTGGAAGGGATCCGTGGGATCTGTGGGAACAGTGAAGAAATTTTCCTATAAATAGAGAGCCATTTCTTCATTCTAACTTACCCCTCTTCTTACTAAATCTCTCATACACTCTCATTCTCTTCTAACATATAGATCACTTGATCTAGAGAGTTATTCTTCTTTCTTTCTATTTGTGATCCTTATATAGGTCCTTCTCTAAGGCGAGATCACGAGCATTCTACAAGTCATCCAAGAAAGGGATCCTTGATTGATTTGTCACTCCGCAAGATTTCTGTAGCAAAGATCTTGTATTTGATATTTCACATATTTGTTGTGTAATAGTTGTGTTGGTTTGGTCCACCGTGCTACGGACTCGGTATCTAGCTTTGTACCGGAAAAAGTGTAAGCAACGTTGTGAAGGCTTCTCCGCCAAGTGAAGGAGTTTGTTGACATAGTGCTTGAACTCTCGAGTAGGTGACTTGGGGAGTGGAGTAGGGCAAGGAAGGTGACCTTGTAGCCGAACCACTATAAATCGGTTGTGTCATTTCTATCCCTTAACTTTATTTATTTGCTTGCATTATCATTAGATCTACGTTCTCAACATCCATACGATTTCACATAATATCGAATCTAAAGTTTTGAAATCAACTTTAAATCGGCAAAACTATTCAACCCCCTTCTAGTTTTCCACAATTTGTATCAAGAGCTAAGTTTATAAAAGCTTTAAAATAAAATTGTATTTTAAAAACTTTTCGATCACTATGGGTTACGAAAATTATAAGGAAGGGCAATCTATGCAACGACCACCACTACTTGAAACTAAAGGTTTTATATCTTGAAAAATAGATTCGAAACATATGTGAAGTCTAAAGATATTGATCTTTGGTACATTATTGTTGAAGGTGATTTTGAGGCTACCTCAAATGATGATAAAGGAAATTTAGTTCACATACCTCATGATAAACTAAATGATGAAATGAAGAAAAGCTTTCTAAAATAGTGAAGCAAAAATGGTTTTATATAATGCTTTACCGAAAAGGAATTCGAAGAATTTCTATGCTTAAAACCTCTAAAGAAATTTGGAATTCTTTAGTTGTAACTCATCAAGGCAACCAACAAGTTAAAAATAATAAAATTGATTTATTTGTTCAACAATATGAACAATTTTCAATATCGGATGAGAAACTATAGATCATTCATTTGCTAACTTTAATACTATTATTACATCTTTACAAGCACTTGATGAATCCTTTTCTAGCCGTAACCATGTTAGGAGATATCTAAGGGCACTTCCATCGAAGTGGAGATCCAAGGTGACGGCAATCGAAGAGTCAAAAGACTTGACAATCCTCACCCTCGATGAACTCATAGGCAACCTAAAGTCTGAGCTTGTCCTTGCTAAAGATTCCGAAGCCTCAAAGGTGAAAGAAAACACAAATCTCTTGCCCTTAAAGCCAAAAAGGCTTCGACGATGAGGAGAACTCATCTTGATAGTGACGACGAAGAGTACGCTATGGCGGTGAGGACTTTCAAAAGTTCTTTAGAAGAAATGGTAGATACGTCAACCAACCGTATGACGATAAGAAAGGCTTTCGGAAAAGCAAAGAGGACGAAGCCAAAGGATGATCGTACTTGCTTTAAATGTGGGGACCCAAACCACTTTATTAGTAAGTATCCCAAGCGGGATGATCAAAAGCGTTCGTGAGCGGAACATGGGAATGAGCGACGAGGAAGACGAAGAAATTTGTCTCATGGCAAACGGCGAGGTATGTCACGAATACTATAGTAGCTCATCACTTGATGACGACTCGTTGCATAATGAATATGATAAACTATGCAATATTAGCTTAAAATTAGTTAACAAAATAAGCTTTTAAAGAGTCAAAATCAACGTTTAGATAAAGAGGTCATAGAATTAAAAGCAAAACTAAAGCGTTTAGAAAAAGGTAAAATAGCAAGTGGTGAATGTGAACTTTGCGTTCAACTTCAAACACTAGTGGATAACTTAGATTCTAAAATTGCTAGAATGAGTACGAACACTTTAGATTCAATACTCAAGGTGTTAAACCGGTAATAATCAAAAGGTCTAGGTAGTCAACAACTTGATCCATCAACTAGTGAAAGTAAAGAAACAAAATTTGTTAAGGAACTAGAAAAACCAGCCATTGTTGTGGCGGATCCTGGATCCCTAAAAGGGAACCGCTAGTGTACGAAAGGGATCCGTGGATCTGCTGTAGCAAAAGCAGTAGTAATAACGTAGCTTCCTTACCTAGAACGAGTTTGTTATAGTTAATAGGAAGAAACCAACTCATGTCACCACTAGACAACCACCTCCAAAATATAATCCTACTTTTGCAAGAAACAAAGCTCCATCTTTTCAAAACCTAATTCATTTAGGAGGCCTAATAACGTTTACCCAAAAAGTAACCATCAAATGGGATGGAATCCAAAAATGCAAAACGGTTTTCCTTTTCAAAACTTTGCTCCATGGAATGCATACTCATCTTATCCATACATATCTAACATGAATGGAATGTTTAACACTAATGGACCCATGAACAAATGGGGACCAAACTTTGGAGTTTATTATTGTTTTAGGTGTGCTTAAAGGTCGACCTAGACCCCGATGAGTGGGTCAAGGATAGCGGGTGCACGAGGCACATGACCGGCAATAGGGATCTATTCTCCACGTACGAATCCTTCAATGGAGGTAATGTGGTGTTTGGAAATAGCAAAAGTAGAATCATCGGTAAAGTACGATCTCTAACAAATCTCTAACCATTAACGATGTGTGTCACATAGAAAACCTAAACTTTAATCTCTTAAGTATAGGACAAATATGTGATAAAAAGTGCAATGTACTTTTACAAACCGGTAGTAAGATACTTAAAAATGGCATAACCATAGGAAGAGGAATTAGGAAACATGGAGTCTATGTCATTAAAATCGGTAATGAACCTAAAGACAAACTATGTCTTACCTCTATGGATGATACTTGACCTTATGGCATTGAAGATTGGGTCACGCCAACATGCGACTTCTTCAATCGCTATCATCCAAAGATCTAGTAAGAGATCTACCTAAGTTAAAATATGAACATCATTTTGTGATGCTTGTAATATAGGAAAACAAGCTCATTCGAGTCATAAAGCTAAAACATGGTGTCCACAACTAAGTGTCTAGAATTACTACATATGGATTTATTTGGTCCATCCGCTATCCAAAGTTATGGAGGCAACTACTATACTTTGGTAATAGTGGATGACTACTCTAGGTATACTTGGACAAAATTTTTAAAGAACAAAGCGAAACCTTTATTTTAAAATATTAAGTAGAAAGATCCAAAGACAACTAGGAAGACCCATAGTGTCTATTAGGACGGATCATGGTAGGAATTCGATAATGAAGTGCAATTGGAGCTTTTGTGGCGCTAATGGTATTACTCACAACTTCTCGCTCCACGCACTCCACAATCGAATGGGGTAGTAGAAAGAAAGAATAGAACTCTACAAGAAATGAGTCGAACCATGCTTAATGAACAATCCATACCTCAAAAGTTTTGGTGTAATGCCGTTGATACTTCAACGTATATACTCAATCGAGTCTTGATTAGACCAATCTTAGGAAAAACTCCATATGAGTTATTTCGAGGCAAAAAGCCTACGTTAAATCACCTTAGAGTCTTTGGTAGTAAATGTTTTATTCTTAACACTAAAGATTACCTTACAAAATTTGATCCTAAATGAACCGAAGGTATCTTTTTAGGATATTCGCCAAATAGCAAAGCTTACGTTATATTAAACAAAGAATCAATGAAGGTAGAAGAGTCATTAAATATAAAATTTGATGAAAGTCCACCCAAACCCTCTCCACCTCTTGTCGATGACGAGATTATAGAAAGTGAAGCCATAGTAATAAAGAAAAGATAAGTGAAGAAGAAGAACCTCTAAGTGATAAAATAGTAAACATTAAAGAGTCCAAAGATCACCACAGAGATAAAGTCATAGGAAAACTAAATGAACAAACATTAAGGTCTCAAGTTCAAAACCAAAGTAGCTTGTTTTGTTTCGTTTCAACCTTAGAACCTAAGAATACACAAGAAGCCATAAAAGATGAAAGTTGGGTAATGGCTATGCAAGAAGAACTAAATCGATTTGTTTCTAATGAGGTTTGGACACTTGTCCCTCCACCTAGTAATCAAACCATAATAGGAACCAAATGGGTTTATAAAAACAAATTAGATGCAAACTGAGTAATGTCTAGGAACAAGGCTTGACTCGTTGCTCAAGGTATAACCAACAAGAGGAATAGACTTTGATGAGACCTATGCCCCGTGGCTAGATTAGAGTCTATAAGAATACTTCTTGCGTATGCTTGTGCTAATGATCTAAAGCTTTATCAAATGGATGTCAAAAGCGCTTTTCTAAATGGTGTCATAAATGAAGAAGTATATGTAGCTCAACCTCCGGGCTTCATTGATTTTGAAAACCCAAACATGTGTATAAATTAAAGAAAGCCCTTTACGGTCTTAAACAAGCTCCAAAAGCTTGGTATGATAGACTCAAGTCATTTCTAGTTAAACACAACTACACCATGGGGTTAGTTGACAACACACTTTACTAAGAAAAGAGAGTCACG